>JAQNCA010000001.1:14806542-14817121 GCA_029783725.1 Acanthurus tractus
AAACTATCTTTATAAGTAACATGACCCTCGCCTCTTAACATGATCACAAAACGATTAATGGTTACACAAGAATGTGGCAATAAAATACTCCCCCTAGGATTTTAAAGGATGAGAACTTGGGCAGCAGGGTGGAGTCCTACAGACAAGTCACATCAAAGGACTGCCTCAGAGCAGTATGTAGCACATGTACAGTAAGTTGGTCATGAAACCTGTTTTTCTGAACAAATCAACAATCAAGATAGGAAGGAGTAAGTAGCAATGCTGCCTGGAAATGAAGTTTGTTTTACCAGCCATTTAGTTAAAAGTCACTTAAAATTTTCACGTCACTCTTAGCCTTGAAAAAATAAATACACTAAAATAAGGTACAAAAGGCTTGAAAATGAGGTTTTTGTATTTTTTGTGGCTCTAAGAATCTGTAAGGAGATACTAAGCTGAGAAGTATAACTAATTTTTCTGGTTTCAAGGTTCTTTTACTTATATAAAAAGGATATTACTGTATATTTACTCTAAATAACAATGTAACATTATGCAAAGGGTGTGTCAAGCCACTCCCATGAAGCTCCCATGTCAACTGCACAGACAAACAAGCTAAATTTAACATTTTGGCACCATTAAAGGAAAATATAAATTGATTGGCACAGCTTAATATAACTCAGAATCCCATTTTAAAAACAAGCTTCACTATACATGACTGAGACATAAAGACACCGAAGTGACTGAGGAACCTGTGCTGCAAAGGGCAGTGAACTGCTGCTTGTGAAAAAAAAAAAAAAAAAACACTGGCAGAGTGATGTCTCTCATGCCCTCATGAGAGTTTGCACTCACATCATGAGAAAAACTACAGAAGTCTGTTGGCTTACACTCTGATAGTTCAATTTGGGTAAAGCTCTCTGACAAATATGTCGATGTCTAAGAGGTAGTCGTCATTGTTATTGCTCTTGACACTCTAGTGTGTATTCAACACATTTAAAGACAGGAAGTGAGTCGTAGCCTGTCGAGAACAAGAATATGATCACGTTTAATGTAATGAGTAATACCGAGGATGTCCCCGCACTTTTGAAAATTGAACTACTGTAGTTATTGCTGAAGCTCAGGGCGGGAAATAGTGATATTCAGATCGTAAAATGAGAGTGGTGGGCACAGACACACTCAAGAAGTGGGGCAAAGCTTTTTACAAGGAATAATATCTGATAACTGTGAAAACTCTTTCCTGCTCTTGAAAGGCCACTGACTTTTGAACCACTTTTCAAATTTCTCCATTCTGTTGACTTCAAAAGAAAATAACCTTTTTAAACATCCTATACAATATGTAGCTAATTTAAGCATATTTCACAGCATGATATCAAATTGTATTTTTACTTTTAACTGTGACAGAGACGTAATAGAAGGCATATTAGGTAAAGCTGAAACAGAAAGACACATGCCTGCCTGAGCTGAAATGCTTGTTAGACCAGTCTAATGAAATCCTGCCAGCTATGTGAAAAAGAAAAAATATGGATCAATTATTATCTAGGTCTACCAAATGAACTTCACCCAGGCATTTTAAGTTTGAGACTTTAAGACCACATAGTATAAGGAAATGCAACACTGACCAACAATGATGCAAATAGGACAAAAGGAAGTAACATATGAAATTCTCTATTTTAGAAGATTGATGCTAGACTCTCACAGACCACAGCTGGTGTTGACAATTTAATTCCTTAGAGCCATCACAGGAATTTTAATTTTAGAGTAAAGAGACCCAACAACTTCTGAATCAACTTTTTTGCCAACTCAACCTACTATGGTAAAAAAGCTATTAATCCAAGTTTCTCAGCTCCTTTTTAGACAGATTAGGTGGAACTTACAATAAAAGTCACAGATATAAGTTGAAGAGAGAGAGATTAGTAACAAGAAATGTTATCCTGATTAATCAGTCCTTCCTGTCACTTTGAAACCATTACTTGCTTGAGCCACCATAAACAAAATGTCAGCAAGTCATGAATCACTCTCAAGACGCTTCAACATGTAATTCTTTGTCATTTTTGACATGTATTCCACATAAAGTGTAAATATGCTCTGACTTCTTGATTTGCATTGAATAACAAAACTTAGTTTGATGCAATTATTGTTAGGATCAAACAGAAACCAAACTTACCTTGAAGTAACTTGGGCTCCAACTTTTTAATAGGAGGTTCAATAGTTTTCACATCAGTCTAAAAGACAAGCACAAACCACATCAGAGTGAGTTAAACACTAGTCTTTGGGATGACAGTTGGTTAATGAATAATGGCAAAAAAGGTCATTTAAAGTTTTTGGGGCTAGAAAAATTACCACTTAAATGTATCCCTGTGCAGTAAACATAGCATAATGCAAATTAAAATTCAATTTAGAAAAAACTTTACATTGTCAAAAATTGCTTCAAAGCTTAGAACTGATTAAAAGTACGAAGATTTGCAAAAGGGCTAGCAAATTCTCGAAAATGTCTAAGACTCAACAATGCCCATCCTACAGCAATGTTGAACATCTTGACAACTGTTGAGGTTTGTTTGGTTGAATTAACACTGCACAAATGTTGACACCATGCAGTAAGTGATGATAAGACTGGAGCACACTGTTTATAAAACTTGAAAGAACAAAAGATAGACGGCAGTGAACTAATGCTATTAATACTGGCTCCCCATAGAGTGTACCTTTTTGAAAACACTGTGTCAGCAAAAGAGCATTTGAATGGTCATGCATTTTTTTTTATTGCTGGCTCTGCTCCAGCACAGTAATTTCAAGTCGCTGCTGACTGTCAGTGCTGACATTCAGCTTTGAGAGTATTTGGGGTGGAAATGTATGAATCTGGGTAAACAAATCACTGAAATTTTGTAAAGGGGGAATCTCTGTCTCATTTTAACCCTATGATGCATTTAACTGGTCACTGACACAAGTAATACAGATGATAAACTTCTATTCACAGTTAACAATTTTTACTAAGTAACTCCCAAGACCAAGGAAAACCCATGATTTTTAACTGGAATTTTTTCTTTAAAGCAAAATGCCAATTTGGAAATGTTATCTTCATCAAAACACTTTCTAGTATTTGTCTTCACCTTGCCCTTATACGCACTGGTTTTGTTTGAGTTGTTGTATTTGCGCCTGAAAGCAAATCATTTGACTAGAGTCTGGTAAAGTGCATGGCCTGTAGGCAAAACGAGGCAAATATGAACCCATACACACACAGGGCATGCCAAATTGTAGTGGACTAAATATTGCTGTTATCAGAATCAGAATAAAAGTTTCATTTCAATAACATAAAGGGAAGTAGTAACATCTTGCTTCATCTTTCCAGTAACACTTGAGACACTTTTTATGGCAGTGAACCATTTCAAACAAATGTTTGAAATTATTTTACTGATAACCAACACGGCAGCAACTGGCTGCCTGAAGATTTCATCGCTTTTTCGGTCTCTAATCTCGTTAAAATCCTGACCACTTGTCAAATACCAGCTCTCCTTCCGCAACACCACAATCACGGCAACTTCAGTTTATACGTGTTGAAGAGATACTTCGCTTCAAGTCAGCTGTTTATGTAACAGTCACATCAAAACACATACCTGTACAGGAGGAAGATAACACCTGAAGGTTGGTTTCGTGGGTTTGCCAGAAAACATTGTTTATATCCGCCCTCTCAATGGTGATCCAAAACGGGCGAATGGCAAGTGCTTGGCAGCTGCTGGTGGAAAAAAACAACCCAAAAGGAGCCTTCAGGAAAGTTTAGGTTAGCCCTTAGCTGAGTAAATTCGACACGTCCTTGTGTGAAATATTCATTAAGACGGCCTGGGCCAGCGACGGCACTCCTCCATTTCGATAAGCAGTCAAGTAGCAGATTACGCTGGTTGAAAAAGTTGACAGAAGTTAACGTTGAGACGTCGGCGTTAGCTGAGTTAGCTAGCTAGCATAAAGTACTACATGAAGTTTATTAACGCCGCCCGCACACGGACATAACAGAAAGAAAAAAATTTAGAAGCGACAGTTGTGTGTCTACATTTTCTTTCCACTTGTTACCGCATTAGTTACCCTCAGTGGCCTCCCGCAAGTCAAAATATTCAACCAGACGCAAGACCTGATGTTGTAAAGGACTTAACGGCCATGTTTATAAAGAGCTGAGGTCCCGCCCTACTTCCGGGCTCAACTGTTGGGGTGTATTTTTGTACCGACAGTTTCTTTCATTAAACTTCCTGAGAAATTGAAACAAGACAGTGAATTACTCTGCGCCTGTTTAAGGCCAGAAACACATATACAACTGTAAGTGACATTAAATGCTGATTACTCAGTCATTTGAAATATAAAAACAGTCATTGTTTTGTAAGAATTCGTCAAGTAAACCACCCATGGACTACAACTCCCATTAGACAGAAAAAGGGGGCGTGTCTTTTTTATCAGTGACTTTATTTCAAATTATTTACATGTAAAACTAAAAGCAGTCTAACCCGACTAACGATTACAATTTAGCAAAACAAATTATGGACCCAATAAAAGTAAATAAAACTTCCAAGACTGTGCGTGCACTATTAAGAATGGATGAAATCACTCTACGCACACTAGGTGGCACTAATGGTTAATAACTGAAGTACTGAGTAAGCTTTAGGCATATTCTATTTAAATATATTATTCCACAAACACTAAAACTGCACATTTTAAGTCATAAAGCAGAGGTTCAACTTAGAAATTAAATTAATATTTAGTCCTCACTATGGGACTATTAAAGGATTATCCTATTTTATTCTATCTTAAGTGTTTTTTTTAATTGCCTTGTCAACGTGCTTGAATTACAAATCATTATTCTGGCTACACTTTGAAAGTAATTATCAGCAGCAGCTAATTCATAAACTTAATAAACCTTACTTATTCCCTTTTTAATATTAATTAATTTTTGATTAATATTGATTCAGTTAACTTTGATCAACCTGTAGACAATCTGTTGACCACAATTCATGGAAAGTATGTGGATAAATTAGATTTTTATATATTGCTTTTAGTCTTTATTTATACCCCTATATATTTATATCTATTTGCAAAAATATGTTTATTATATATTTAATATATGTATATCTATTTATAAAAATTAAATAAACGTTCAAAACTACAAAAATAAATGTTTTATTTTGTCTGCGTTGTCCTACAATGTCCATTAGGGGGGGACAACACACTGCACCAATTGCATTCCCAATTCAATTAATTTTGCCTTAATTTATCTGTAATTCAGCCACTGTAACAGCCCTATTTGTTTGTGAGTGTTACCTGCCACATCTGCTGCCTTCTGCTCATACAAGTGAAAACCCCCTTGTTTCCCATCTGAGTTCAGATGATAAATGCCGGAGAATAATGTTAAGTACAAGTAAGCGCTCAATATTATTTTTTTCTATTAATTACCTTAGATATAAAAGTAGACCTAAAATATGACTGTAGTATGAGCTTGGGCACACACACATACACACAAACACATGTCTACTGCAGTGCATACAGAAGCAGCCTGTTAGACAGGTTACACCCATAGAGTTGCCCTCCGCCCAACATCATTCAAGGCGAGCCTCAGTCTGACTGGAGACTGGTCACCGCCATAAGTGGATGCCAATGCCACCCCAGCGCTTCAAAAGAGGTTGCTAACAGACTGCTACATTTGATTTGTATGTGTGTGTAGATGGACTGAATCACAGAATTTAGGGATGTGACTATACAGGTAGATAAACAGGATCACAGGACATGAATTGAATTTATCCCACTGATAAAGAGACTCAGAGTCAAATTTTTATTCCATGTGTGACACGTTAAAAGGAAAATGTCTTCTGTATTGATCTTTCAAAAACTGCTTCTTAACTTGACAGGCTTAATTTGACACTGATAATATAAAGATACATACACTTAGGCTGATAAATGTTGGTACAAAAAATGTAAGAGATGGTTGCTATGCACAAATAAGAGACAAAGGCAATTGTAGGCCTATTAAAGGAAAGTTTCCACTGTTAGTTAAAGAATGTAGCCTACACTGGCATAGTTTAGTTGTACTGGACACCAAAGAGGTGAAAAGAGGACTCAGGTTAATGAGAAAACAGATGCGTAATTCATTTTCTTTTTCTTTTTTGTCTTTCATTTTTTTCTTTGCTTTGTCTTTTTTTCTTTTCTTTTTTCCTGTGTGTAAGTCTGTTGTTAGGAGTCCTAAAGCTGCGCATGCGCGGTCGTGTCATTCCCAGTAACATGAATATTTAAACGTATTCCGCATTCAGCGCCCTTCGATTGGACCTTCTGGCTCAGTTGTGTGTGTAATGTTTTAGATTCCACTTTTGAGGGCACTGCTCCCTCCGTGAATCACCATCCAGCCTCAGTCTGCTTGAACGCTGCTCCGCTGCTGTCAGTGTCGGACTCAGATCTGTCTGCAACAATGGACTGAGGACACCACTGAGCGACCGCATCCATGCTTTCAGGAGTTTATCGGGAATATCTTGTGTAAACTTTTGGATTTGTCCTCTTGGCCCAAGGTTTACCAACTCGAGTTTTTTTCTTTATGAAAAAGTGTGAACTTCACTGAGGTCCACACAAATCGCGGGGAATACGACAGAGAAGGCTGCGACTGTTTTGTTGAG
The DNA here is from genome assembly GCA_029783725.1 of Acanthurus tractus. NCBI lineage: Eukaryota > Metazoa > Chordata > Actinopteri > Acanthuriformes > Acanthuridae > Acanthurus > Acanthurus tractus. The sequence goes on from JAQNCA010000001.1 coordinate 14,813,151, forward strand.
GGCAGAGGATGGTGAGTGATAATAACACTAAGACATTATAACACCATTTACACAACCAACATAAACTAAATATTTCACTCATCGACAGGTAACACATGACACAATTGATGCCTTTCGAACAAGTCGCTGTTAAAAAACACGTTAAATTAATGTCATTATTATCAAATTTAATACATTTCCGAAAATAAAACGCCTTTAAAGTGTCAATTGATGTGAATTTATTGGGAAAAAAATTATTCTTCGTTTGCTCTTTGTGAAAACTGAGAAAAACTTTTTTTGATGGTATTTGTTTTTACTTCTTAACATATTTAAGGTACATCTTGTGTCTTTATTTTACAAATATTTATGATCCATTCCATGATCTTTGAACGTCACTCGGACCGTTCTCTGACTCCCCCGACTCTTTTCTTTACTTTGTCAGTACGTCTGACAGCCATGCACTTTTTATGAGCTGGGGTGAAAGTAATTTGAAAGCGCTGACCCTGAGCTGTTGATGTTAGACTTGTCTGACTGACACCCAGAGAGATGCAGTGTCACTTCAAAAACATTATCATGCGCTACGTACATCCCATTCTTTAAAACCGGTTAGTCCTGGTGGAGGAGGCAGCAAGGGAGCAAACGTGTGTACTGTACGCGTGCATCTTCTTATGTGTGTGTGTGTTTGTGAGCATTACAGGTTTTTCCTGGTTACTGAATGCCATCCCTGTAGCAGACACGCCTAGAGCTAAGTTATTGAGGAGGTTATGTGGCCTTGTCTTTGTGTTTTGGCAATAATTCCTCAAGCCACAGCGTTCTGCAGCAGAATTCCCACTGTCGTCTGTTGAGCACAATAATACAACTGTAATGTAGCCTTTTTTTGGGGACATTTGTATTTGGCTTTAACAGTATAGCAGCTTTTTTGTCATTGAGCACATCACTATTAAGCAAAGGTGTTGTAATTTGTCTCAAGGCCACAGAATATTAAGTTTGTTTTGGGTTTTCACCCTCAGGAATACCAAGAAAAACAATGGCAGAACAGCATAGGAGAAGCTCCTATAAATTATGAGCTTCTTGAATAATTTCATGTCTGTGTACAGTGTTTAATTTCCTCAGGGCATCAACAACCTGTTGCTTTGTTCACATACACACACACAGTGCCTTTTAAAACACGCAAGACTGAAACCTGTTAGCATTCAGAGACAAACCCAGAGGACAAAGGTTGCATAATGTGCAGTCAGCATGAAAGAGCTATTAACACTTGAGCTGTGACTGGAAATTGAAAGAAAAAAAACAATACATATCCTCAATATTCCTGCTTAAATTCTTCTTTTGTATTTTTGTATATTTGCATCATACGTTAGTCTTTATTTTTCAGTGAGTGAACAGGAGCTGTTTTCTTCATGGGAGGTAACTTAAATGACAGCAGAAAATATGCACCAGCGACGACAAAGTAATGAACACAACGATATTGAGAAATAAAACTTCTAAACTTAAAAGATAAGGGAAGACATTAGATCAAAATAAAAGAAAACATGTTGTTAGTTTAGTCTTATAAGCGTTTTTAATGAAGGTGGAGAAGGGATTCGACTCATGTAGAGACTAGGGGAGAGCAAACAGTCTGACTGTCATCTGAACTGTCTGGAATAGCAGACACCAGCATCGCTCACTGGTTCCTTCTCTGCCAGATGCTGAATAGCAAATTGGTATGACAGCAGATGGTTTGCATTAGTCTCTCCGGCAGGGAGGTGCATACTGAGTAACCCCCCTCTCCCTTCGTTTCAAAGTTGGCGCTCCATTTTCAAACCGATCACTGCTGTAGAGATTTGCACAGGAATTCGAGTCCTCTCTCTGAAAACAGGACGAACACCCCTTCTGTGGACCTGGGGAACTCGTTAGGCTTGTTGCTGTTCGGTACACTCACACACTCCTCCTGATCACTTCCATACGTCTCTGATACAAAACTGCAGCTCTGTTTTCACTGCTTTGCTGTTTGTGATGATGGACCTCATGAGTGTTGACTTTTTCTGCTGTTGCACTTGTAAATCATTGTGGATAAGAAAAGCTTATAAATTGCACATTGTAAAACTCAAGTTGTCAATTTCCACCGAGTTTGTAAGGTTTTCTTTTCTCATGAGTGTGTACTTGTGTCAAATCTGGTTTTCATTCTTTTTGCACATCTTGTTTTTTTATTTTTTAATGGAATGAAACATTGCCATTACTTTTATTATTTAATTTTTTAATTTATTGCAAGCAGATGCAGAACTATTTTTTTTCCCTGCTTTAAATTTTCTTGCACATGATTAAAAATGTTCATTCAGCATCAACAATCTTTATAATCTCAAACATAGAGATATATTCCCCCATATATGGCCCAAATATCTTTCTTTTTTCTTAAAACTCAGGCATTTCGCCATGCATCTGCCTTCTCTTGTGAAACATTTTGCAGTTAAACATATTTTTTTTATATTAAAGCACTAAATCTTCCTACACAGTCCCTCTGTGCACATGATGTAGGAGGCTGGATGACTGACATTTTGTTGGAATAATTTCTTCTCCACTGGTTTGGTGCAGCTGATAGCTCTGCCAAACTAAATGTTAAGGTGGAATGACACCTGTGGCTTTGATATGGCTAATCATTGGGTGTTGTAACTTGCAATAAAAGCATATTTCTTTATTGATGTTTCATCACTGAGTTGTTTGGTGGTGACATCAAGCCCTTTTGTGTTCCTGTCACTGTAAAACATGATATTCTGAACCCTGGAAGTGGTGAAGCCTGGAGCAACCAGTGGCTTTCTCTCTCTTTGTGATTCACTTTATAGACTGTTTCCCTTTAGCAGTGTGTACTCCTCCTCCTGCGGCCATGGGAACCATGTAGCTGCTCAGTTTGATTCAGCATATATGGCTCAGTATTGTTATATAATGACAGCCAACACTGTGGGGGCCTTTACTCTGCTTATCTGCATAGTCTGCTGTAGTTCTACATCTCTGCCACTGTTTTTTTGTTCCTGGTAATGACGTGGAAAGTGAGCAGCTACTTCAGATGATCAAAGGTCATTCACAAAGCAACTGAACTGAGAGCTGCAGTGTGAAACTTTTTTCTCAAAGATAAACTGGACCTGTTGCTGTCAGACCCATAATTACACAGCTGTAAAGTTTTATTGAGATTTCATGTGCTGTAAATTTAATCACACATCAGCTGTGGTGTGATGACAGCGATCATGTTATTGGGCCTACTGGCTGTACAGCTCTATGAAGTGCAGTGTTGGTCAGTTGGTCCACCATGTTGGTTCAGAATAAAATACCTTAAACTATTTTATACTGGGAATTTGGTGCACATGTTCATGTAAAATATTTATTTTGGTGATCATCTGGCTTTAAAGACTTTTCATTTGGCATCACCATTATTTTGCCATTTTTATTTTGAGTAAAATTTCTCAACAACCATTGGATGGATGGCCATTTTATTTGCTACACAGTTTCATATCCACTTCAGGATGAATTAATAATGACTCTGGTGATCCCTGCATCCCTTCATGCAAAACTAATGACATCCCCAGCTTCAGCTGTACTTTGTGTTTATCAACAGTTAGCAAACATTAGCAGGCCAACACGCTGAACTAGGATGTGGCACATGGTTAACCATATACCCGCATGTTAGCAATGTCACTCAGAGCATATAAGCATGTTGACTTTAGCTTTCAGTTCACTTCAACATGTTAGAACTTTAAATTGAAATGAGTTATTTAATTAAGCGCGGCTGTATCTGTATCTGTAGCTGTTATGGGTTTCTACTTACTCACAGTCGAGCTGGTAAACATGCGCATCATACTAGCAAGAGTAGAGTCTGCCCTCCAGTAGTTCGAGGGCAAGCGATAAGTGACGACAAATGGCATCTCTTTTGCATGTCATTGTCTGTGCTGAATATTAGTTATACAAACATTTTGCTCAGCTGTGGTAAGATCTTTTTTTCCAACTCAGTGTCATATCACACC
>JAQNCA010000001.1:14837713-14850696 GCA_029783725.1 Acanthurus tractus
ATTTATGGGATGCTTTTTAAATATCATACTTTTACATTTTTCTAGGGAGGCGGTGTTGAGTATTTTTAAGGCCAAATTTAAGTGAAGTCATGAGTTATCAGTCTTTCTTTCATACAGGACTAAATTTAGCAATTTTAAAAAAAAGAAAAACTTCCTCCAAACTTCTGTCTGCAACTTCTGTCTACAATAATGGAAGTTGAAGTAGGCTTGTCTGCTGTACCGATTTTAACACCCATGTGTTTCTGACATGCAGATGGCTCACAGGAAAGATAATGTGTGTGCGTCTGTCTTTAGACTTGCATTCGTGTGTATGTGTGTGCTCATTTTTTTGTTGGAAAGTTTCTGAGACGTACACGCCAGCCTGTCAGTGCTGCTGTGAAGTGTGTGATATCTATACAGTCCGTCTGTGACGTAGCTAATAGTTCATTGTCTGTGTCTCCGTGCAGCACGTCAAAGACATCATCCTGCAGTCCAACCCGCTGCTAGAAGCCTTCGGTAACGCCAAGACTGTGAGGAACAACAACTCCAGCAGATTTGTAAGGCTTTTTATTCATAAACTGGCCACTTTTTGTGAATCAGAGTGCCTGTCATTGTGGCTCGCTTTATAACTGGTTCCTGTTTGCTAAAGAAAACATGACAGTCCATTTTAGAAAGTGTAAATCTATAGGCAAATTTAAATCGGGAGAGTAAATTTATAAATACTCCGCCAAGGACACACTTTTTTATAGCCTCATATTTGGTGTGCCAAAGCTGATTGGTGGTGTAAGTGACGTCAACTCTTGGACTTCTCAACAATGGGCAAATTTAGAATAATTGCAAATCCTAAACTGTGTTGCTCAGATGTAAATAGATGCAGTAGGTACTACTTACCCCAGAATAATTTCAGGACTCTTTTTCTGTGGCCCACCTTTCGTTCCAAGTTCAGACCTTTGAAAACAAGGATCTGAAGTGAGAGGTTGTATTCCGTTTTCCATTTTATTGCACGAGGAAGCAAAACCTCATGTGTGTCCCGGTTAACCAGGGCTCCGCTGTACAGAAAAACAAAGATGCAAAACCACGGATGCACATCCTCAACTGCTTACAAAGGCACTCAGTTCACATAGTCTTGAACATTTTAGAAAACATATTTCCTCAGAACTTTCCCAACTAAGTTTAGTGGTTGAATTTAGGTTAGCACACTAAGCATTATTGTCTCAGTAGTTGGGATATTTTTAGATCCAGTTTGGGGGGGGGGGTGAATGTGGTTTGGCTCTAATGGCCTGAGATGAGTGCTTTTTGAGGTATTTTCTGTCAATAAACAGGGTCTCTATCCACATTTGGTACTGGAACAAGTTTGACATTAAAAAGTTTGTGTGGAGAAGAGAGCAAGTCAAAAAGCAAACACACATTTGTGTGTAAATTTACGCACACCAAAAATATGCCCGGAGGCCATTGTTTTAGACCTTAGAGCTCTGGCTTTAAGCTTTATTTCAGCCCACTCCAATATTAACAAAAAAAAAAAACATGCTTTGATCCATCAGGGGAAATACTTTGAGATCCAGTTCAGCTCCGGTGGCGAACCAGATGGAGGGAAAATCTCCAACTTCCTTCTGGAGAAGTCACGTGTCGTCATGAGGAATCCTGGAGAGAGGAGTTTCCATATCTTCTATCAGGTTCGACCTTTATATTTTATAGCTGAACATTGAATGGGACACGTTTGGCTTGTGATGAGAGTCAGTGAGGGGACTTCAGGACACATTGGATTGGACGTGCCATTTGGCTGCAGGAAGGAGTCAATCTGTTTTCATTGTGGATGGCTTGAGGTCCCTGGAAGGGAAAGAGGAGTTCAATCTTAACCGTAGTAAAGTTTTCACATGTAAAGTAAAACACAGCATGTATATATAACATTTAAAATATCTAAAAAATGACATCTGATGAAGGCTTTGTGCAAAAGTCGCTGCATCCACAATACACTTACATCACTTAATGCTCTACAGTTGATAGAAGGAGCCAGTGGAGAGCAGAAAAGCAGCCTTGGAATAACGACCCTGGACTACTACACTTACCTCAACCAGTCTGGCTCCTACAAAGTGGACGACATCAATGACAAGAGTGACTTCCAGGAGACAATGGTACAGACACATTCCTTTTGTCTAACCAGCAGTGTGTGCATGCATCTTATACCAGTGTTCATGTGGCTCACAGTCTTCTTTCCACATTCCTGTCTCTCCCTCCCAGTCCTCTTTTGTTTTCTTTTCCAACGATCTCCTCCTGTTTTTGTTTACCCGTGAGACCGCAACAGGAATAATTAGAGGACATGAACTAGGTACCACAGTAGTGAGTAAACCCACACTGCGGCCCTGATTTAGCATGATCTTCTCCTTTGCTTCCCCAGCATGCCATGGATGTGATTGGTATTACAGCGGAGAATCGTGCCATGGTGCTTCAGATTGTGGCGGGAGTCCTGCACCTGGGAAATATCAGCTTCAGGGAATCAGGCAACTACGCCGCTGTGGAGAGTGAAGAGTGTAAGTAGGCTCACAACGGGACTTGTGCTTAATGTGGTTCACACTAAAACAGGTAGCAACAACACAAACAAACACAGGCTATTTTTAGTCTGCTGTTAAACGTACAGTCAGAATTAAGCACTAAAAACAGCCTCTCAGGTTTATCTTGGTGAATTTTTGTTTGTAAAAGTTGTTGTGTCCGACAGAAAAACGAATACACCAGCAGGAAACTATGTGCTGGTGAAGTAAAAGAAGTTACCTCCTATTTAATGTTGAACACTCCAACAGTGTTTCAGTCCCTTTCAAAACATTGGTGAAGTTAGCATGTTCTTGTTAACCTGATCAGGAACATGAGACATTAAATGAATAAAGAAAATAATTAGAAAAGACTAAAAGTCTACAGCCATGCTAGTGGCTAAAAACAAAGGTGGTAACTGTTTTCTCTGATGCTGTACTTGAACATAGCTGTGAGATTAGAGATAAAAAAGTTCAAAAGTTATTGAAATACTTAAGTTTTGAGCAAAGTGGTTAATGAGAAACATGAACTATCCATAGAGTCACATCCCAAGCATGGCAAAAAAGACAGTTACATAGTTAAAGACAGTGGTGAGATTGAGGTTGAGATCAGGCCATGGTAAAGTTCTTCTCTCTGCAGCATTTTTTGCCTGAATGCTCTCTGCAGTGTCCTGAGCTGCCCTTCTCTGGTTTTTGAGGAAATTTTTCCCTCTCACCACTTTCGCTCCCTAAAGTTTTATTGTGTTAATGCAGGGCTACAGCCAGTTGTCTGGCCATGCTCGATTACCAGAAAAAAAACCAAAAAAACAATTATTGTAGGTCTGGTCGTATTTCATCAGACTAAAATTGCCTGGAAAAATCCTTCTACTTCATTCGCTTTCCCTCTTGCCTTCTCTTGCCTCATTTTACTCTTTTTTTCTTTTCCTTTCTCCTTCCTTTTTATGATGTGTTTGTATGATGCAGATGAAAGTGCATTTGCCAGTCGTACAAAGCCTGTGTCTGTTCTGTGCAGATTTAACAGAGGCGCTCCATAATCTCTGCATTTCCTGTTCCCTGCAGTCTCACTTGCTGTGTACTTGAACTGCAGTGTTGCTCATATTCAGACCCCCGCGCCACATATGAGACCTCAACAGCCAAGTCAGCAAGATTTAGTGCGTCATCTCTTGTTGAAAGAAATGTTGAGACTACTTGTACAAATCATTTAGACATCATTTGCCGGGTTGGGCCAGTTAAAAGCAACTTAATCCCGGCACTGACGTGTTTGTTTTGTAAAAATGGCTATTCTAGGATCTTGTGCTTTTTTTAATAGAGGAACTATTTTTGGGTTTGGCACTATGCACATTTTGGCATTCATGGCTGCGTTATTCAATGTAAAACCTTTGATGCTGTTGGAAACTTTGACGTCTTGACAAAAACTTAAAATAAAGCTGTTTGGGTTTGAAGAATTCTTGTCTAAATGGCAGAATTTGTAATGGACTTGATCTGATGCATCTGTGAAAGAGTGTTCATTGGGCTGAGAAGGTTCTTTAACGGAATAGTTTAACATTTTGAAAGTATGTTTACTTACTTTTTGCATGGGGTTTATGAGAGATCAACTGTTAGCTTAGCTTAGCACAAAGACTACTCCACATCCGTGCTTTGTTGCAAAAAGTTCTTGTACAAAACTCTCAGATTAAACCATAATATTCAAATTTATCACTTGGTTTTGAACAAATTATGCTAAAACCTAATTACATGTTAATTAGTGGGTTTTTAATTGAAGAAGAAGGTGAATTTATCTTGTTTAGACAAAGCTAGCTCTCTTCCCTTAGCCTTCGGTAGTTTGGCAGAAGTAAGTGTCATTTAGTGTTCAGTTATGAGAGTTTTATCGATATTCTCGTTTAAATTTCATCAAAAAAGTCAACAACTTCCTAAGATGTTTACCTGTTTTATAAAAATGCTTGGGCACCAAGGTTTGGAAAATAATAAGGATCATTTCCCGGCTTACTGCAAATGGTCCTGGTAATAGTCTGTAACAGTGTGCCAATCCAATATGGAAAAAGTTATCCAATTTCACAGTAGATTTGTTGATCTTTTTTAAAATCATTGCAGCATTTGACTTTTGGATAATTTCTTTTGGTACCTGAGGTTTGCTTCATTCTTTTATGTTGCACCATCACGACCGAGGAAAAAGCCCCAAACCTGAACTTTTACATGCAAACATCCATCATTGCATTATTCAAATATTACTTTCACTTCAAGCAAAGCCGAGTCAGTTTGAAGTCATAGAAGGAAAATTTGAATGACAGGATAATTGAATGTGTCATATCTCATACAGTAAGTGACGCCATGTTAAACCTTTGTTCTGTCAACGCTCCCTCTCATGCCTCTCATTGTCTCACTGCCTATTTGACTAACAAATATCATGCAGGGGAACTTGTGCGTATACGAGCAATGCTCTCCAAACTCACATACACAACCCTTTTGAAAACCTTCGGGCCGTTGTATACAATCCATACTTTTCCTGCAGAACACAAAGAATGACTTTTCCTTATTATTTAAGCAGGCGTATGGTCAGTCACACCCTTATGTCCCAGAAGGGGTGCTACTGCAGTGGTCTAATGCATTCCCAGACACAGTGAGTCTGCAGGCCTGAGAGCCATTTCCTTTTAGGGGAAGTGAGTCACTGTAATAAGGCAGGGAGAGGCTCTCAGGGGAGAATATCAATGCCAGGTTGGGACAAATGATCGCGGTGTTCTCAACGCTCTTTTTTTTTTGTCAGGATAGCCCAATACCATTCTTTTATTCTACATTCAGCTATAACTTAAAGCTCATCTGCTCTTAATTCTCTAAAGGGGATGTTTTGTTTCAGTGGTGTAGCCACAGAATGTCCCCCAATTAGGGGTTTTTACATCACAATCACATGTATTTTGGTTATTTTAGTAGAAGCTTTTTTGATTTGTGAAACTTCACCGATTGATATGAATAAACACAGTGCAAAAGTTGGAGCACTGGATTTGTAGTGGTAGTTTGTAGTTATTGTAACTGAGCAAAAACCCGTTACACAGTCTGGTCTGAAAGAAACAAACAAAAAGACAAAAGTCACAGTTAAAAACAAAGTTGAATGGCCTTTAAACCCTTCCCCTCTCTTCTTCTCTCTTCTCTCATTTCTTCTCTGTCTTTTTAACAGTTCTAGCGTTCCCTGCGTTTCTGCTTGGAATCGATCAGACACGCCTGAAGGAGAAGCTGACGAGCAGGAAGATGGACAGCAAGTGGGGAAATGCAGTGGAGTCCATCGACGTGACGCTGAATGTGGAGCAGGCGTGTTACACTCGTGACGCCCTCTCCAAATCCCTGCATTCACGAGTGTTTGACTTCCTGGTCGAGGTATGATTGCATTTCTATACAGGTTTAGAATTTGATACATTTTACTAAAAAGTCATAAATTAGTAGGGACTGCAGATGAAAATAAGCCTCCTTGGCTAAATCTGACACATTTACATGATAGACTTATATGCTCATGATAATTATGTGCATTTCCCCTTCTTAAATAAATAAACATAAACTAAAACATAACAAAGTCTGTGATAGCCTGAAATAAAACTTTATGCCACTGACACAATCCTTTGATTTCAGTCCATCAACAAAGCCATGGTGAAAGATCATCAGGAGATAAATATTGGAGTGTTGGACATTTATGGATTTGAAATATTCCAGGTAAGTGTTTTTGACTGTTTCACAGGCTGAAACTTGGCCACTAGAGTTTAACTCTGCAGCAGCAACACATAAATTAGATTAACAGGTATTAGATTTGAGCATTTAAACAGATTAAACACAGAGGATAAGACTAATTTATAAAGTATGTGGATTAAGCTCTAGCCACTGATTGAGACAGCAGACCTCGAAATGTGCTTTTAATCTGATTACTTGTTTGTTTAGTTTGGAGTTCTGGCCTTGTTGATAGGATTGCACAAACTAAATGGAAGTGTTTTTGCAAGAGCTCCAGACTCCTAATATTTAAGTTTGTGCCATGACACCAAATAACATTATCCACACTGAGCACCGTCTCATCGACCCCACCAGCTGCTTCTGTTTTTACTGTGATGGTTTTCTGTATGTTCACATAATGTAAGAAAAGGTCAGCTGCTTGTCTTTGGCCACAGATTGTAAGACAGGAAGTTACAGACCACCACCACCACCACATAAGATTCAGGCCGAAGGTTAAGTGTATGTGAATTGCACAGTGTGTCCTTTCCTTTAATAACTCCCACTCCAAACAAAGGCCATTCAATGCACAGGATATTCATACTCTGCTGAAGATAAACTCGCTCAGCTTGCATGAATTTATTGACCATGTTTTTTCTTTATCAGAAAAATGGATTTGAACAGTTCTGCATCAACTTTGTGAATGAGAAGCTGCAGCAGATATTCATTGAGCTGACTCTGAAGGCAGAGCAGGTGAAGTTCCTAAACATTGTTTTGATGTGTTTGGTCTGTATTTTTTTTTTCTTTGCCTCATTGGATGTCCATGTTCTGACCCTGGTCTCTGTTTACCCCCCTTCCCCCTTCTAGGAGGAGTATGTGCAGGAAGGCATCAAGTGGAGTCAGATTGAATACTTCAACAACAAGATAGTCTGTGATCTCATCGAGAGCAAAGTAAATGAATCCCAAATAAAAAATGCAGTGAACAAAGCACAAAGCATGCAACTATTGCCAAGAGTGCATAGTCTGAATTTCTTCATGTTGAACACATCAAAAACACATAGGAAATGTATGTCATGTATAGAGCTAAAGTGAAAGGTAGAATCATCAAAATCAAATTATCATATCATCATTAAATCAAATCATTCAGTTGTTGGGAAAATGGATCAACATCTATTTGAAAACTAGTTGAATGGGAATTTCCACTAGTTTCACTAGTTTCCACAATGCACATTAGAAAATAGCTAAAAATAAATAACTCTCAGTGCCATTTTTTGCGATGCCAACTAATATAATTCTAATCTAAATTGATTTTACTTTGCATACTACATACAACATGCATGGAACACATGCAAATGTTCTTAATATAAGAAGAATAAACGCTGATATAAACCGGCATACAAACCAAAACATATTAAATGGAATGAAATTAAACAAATTATGAATAGAATATATAAACAAAATGTCTTTGCAGTATACCGGGAATCCTGATGTCTCTCTAAAAGGTAAATGTAGGCAAAAAAACCCCTTTCTTTTTGGAGGCAATAAGCAAAGTTTTATTGGGTGCAGAGTTGTTATTCCATAAACACAGTATTATTATTCCCTGCATCAGTTTAAATTCAGAACAATCCTGGATATGAACAGTTGTTTTAATGATAAACATTTGTTAGTTTTATTGTCCTCATATTGTAAACTGAGTCGCGAGCTGCCGCCAAGTTCCTGCTCGGTTGCCATGACTTGCGGATTAATATCCTGAAATGTGTCGACATGCCTCTTAATTTGATTTATCTGTCCCACTGAGAGGCCTAATCCATGAAATCTACAACAAGGGCTTTGAAACAAGCATCCATTTGAGAGGAGCAGGGGATCTGTATCGGTGCCTGACAGTTTAGCTCTTTACACCAGACCCACTTTAGCTAATCCAGTCACAACTTTACATGTGTCCTTTGAGTTTTGAGACACTGTTACGGCTGTGCAAACTGAAGGCCAATGACCAGCTGAGGACACATTGAAGTCAAGTGCAGCAGTGTGTGAGCTCAACGTTTGAGAAAGCTGCTCCACTGTTAGGTTTATAGATTATATAATGCTAAAAAAAAGTGAAATTCCATATAAAAATCAAATGTGAATATGAGTCAGTAACTTCTTGATGAGTTTCTGAGCTGCTGTTGACTTTGGTAAAACATTTTCCTTGGGATCCCAGAATCCTCCAGGTATCATGAGCATCCTGGATGATGTGTGTGCTACCATGCACGCAGTGGGCGAGGGCGCTGACCAGACCATGCTGCAGAAGCTCCGAGTCCAGATCAACACCCACGAACACTTCAACAGCTGGAACCAGGGCTTCATCATCCACCACTACGCTGGCAAGGTCAGCCTCAGTGCACTCACACTGGCAGCTGGCTTCTGATAAACGGCAGCCCTGTCTGCTTAAATGAGAAATCCTCCATATATTATTGACTTACAAGTAACAGTTCCTTATTTTACAAAACAGAACGATTACCTCATTCAGTATAAGCTTTACAGCAACCTCTATAGACTTTGCAAATTCTATATATAGAAAGTCATTAAAACGTCTTTTTTATGGCGTTGGTAGTGGAGCTGTTTCTGTTGCTCCCCACTTGTATGATCTGTCATAAATACCAGGTCTGCAGCTGGTACTTAAATTTTGGAGTCTGTGTCGTCATCGTCGCCCTTTAAAGTCTTTCCTTTCCAAACTAACACCCCTTTCACTCTTTTTCTCCGGCTATTTTTGGTTGCAGTCCCTCCCCTTGAGTAACAGTGTCTAACAGCGTCACACATGTTAATCAACCTTAATTAGTTACATTCATTTTCATTCTGGGGTCTGGGCCGAGGTTGTCCCATGTCATTCTCCAGATGTGCCGTGGCCTCAGCCTGGCACACATGCCGCAGGCTTAATGAGCCATACCGGAGACCTAAGGGGCTCCCATGACCAAAACATTCCTCCATTCTCAGCCTACAGTATAGCAGAAATAACACTGTTTCATTTATATACTTTCTAAGCCATTGCTGGTTTTATAAGGCAGCTAATCTGGGAAGGTGTAAAGCTTGAATCTGCAACCCTTCATTTTCTTTTCCTATAAAATTCAATCCATTGACTTCAGCCAGAATATCAGTGACTATTTCCTTCTTTTGTTATATATTCACACAGGTGTCGTCTTTCATTTTATTGGAGGGCCCTCCTGGCCCTCTTTTATAATTAGAACTCTTAGAAATCCTGCTTTATGTCTCTCTTCCAGGTGTCCTACGATGCTGAAGGTTTCTGCGAGAGAAACCGAGACGTCCTTTTTACTGACCTCATTGAGTTGATGCAGAGCAGTGAAATGTGAGTAACTCCTATTTGCACGTTGCACTGTCGACATGTGGTGAGGATTTCTATGGTGCTCACGTAAAGGCAAACTCTCTATTTTGATGCCTATGGTTATAATATAAAACATCTGAACGAGAGTTCTAGTGCATCTGGAAACTGGCAGGTAGTAAAAGCATGCAGGGCTGGGTTGTGTCATGCCCTCTGCCCTGAATCATGTCTACAGGCTGGACTCCATACATGCAGCTCTTTGGGTTTCACCCTCTCTGGCCTTACAAGTGCAGTCCCCCCGTGGGGCTGCTTCGTGGAGTCTGGTCCCCCTGCGTTTTGGTTTCTTGGGCTTTCTTTGTGTCAAAGTGGCCATCTGTGCAAACAGCCTGCATTGTCTGTATAACCCCTGCAGGCCTCAGCCACCACTCGCCCCCTTTTGTGTGCACGTTTTGTGAGGCATGAAAGGAGGTTAAGTCAAAATCCCATTCAGACACGTGTTGGAAAGAAATATATGTGCACTTTTTTTTTTTTTTATCACATTTAGATACACAAAATTACACACACACCTAGATAAAAGGGTTTGGCATAGTCACACATAAAGGAAGCCTGAGAAGGAAGGAAGCAGCCTCATTTCTCAGAGCAGCAGGTCTAAAAAGAGAAGAAAAGAATGACCAGTATTGTCAGCTGGGCGGTATTAGTATTGTGTACTGTGTACTGTTTGTACACACAACCCTACCAAACCTTTCTTCAGTGTCCATCGCCTCGAGTCAGATGTTTAAAACCAAACAAATAAAGCCAGAAAGCCAGAAAGGGGTTTGGAATTTAAAGAAATACCAAGATGAAAAAGCACAGAAAAAATAATAAAATAATAAACACCAAAGGCAGCTGCATAAGCAAGTTGAATTAAGTCGAATGCTCAGCAGCAGTATGTGTCAGCTTTACACCAAGCTGATGGTCACCACATTTTTATGTGTTTATAAAGCTGGAATAGACGACATGGTTTAAGTGGAGTCAAATAGTCAGTGGCTGAAAGACAGAAGTGCTGATCATAAAACTAAAAAAATGGTCTGAAGCTCATCAGATAATCGAGAAAAAAACTGTTTTAACTTCAATAATGCGTATTCTTTATATAAATCATATATCAAAACTGTGAAATTTAAAACATAACTGTTAAAAAATACTACAAGACTTCATTGTTAATTTCAGTTCATGGCTCTGAGAAAAACGTTGACGTCATTTGGTCCCAGGGTAGAGTTTCTGCTCTGTCCTAAAAAGCGTGAGCAGCACTTTTCCATAATACAGGAACTCGCTAAAATACAAGCACATGAGACTTAAGAACCACATCTAACCAATCAGGAAGAATGAGATGCTAAATCATTGTTATGAATGGCAATGTTGTGCCTCAGTCCACAGCTGCAGGTGACCTTAAAAGACCCTTTGACCAAATTAAACTCACTACTTGTTTGTCTTTAACTGTTACATAATAAGTTCAATAAAACATAGAATGAATATGTAATGTATGTACAGCTAAACCCTAAAAATAAAAGAAAGTGATATCTTGAGCCACTATTTTAAAGCTGAGATTAAAAGAAGATATTTGTCTTTAGCTCAGAGAAACTTGAGGGAAGAAAACTTTGCAAACATCAGCTACATTTTGACCTGCAATAACATGAGAGTGATGTTGTTATAATAATGCAGCTGCAAATAAAGCATGAAAAAAGATAGTCATTGTGTATATATCCAACCTTTGGGGTGGCAATTAGACGTTTAATGTCACATTAGTGGATTTAAACATAGATGTTTTGTTTATGTTTTTGTCAGAATTTTGGAGGAGAGATTTATATGATATTTACTCAAGTAGAAAACTCTTTACCAATGCTGGATTTAGAGAAACGCTCTGCTACGGACTTTTCATCACAGTCAAGTTTCTGCACTCCGGGGAAAAGATGATTTCACTCTTTAACAACTGAATTTAAAGAGTGAAAAATGAGGCATGAAATAGCCTTTATCGTAGATGTGATGGATGCTCGTTGTTAACATTCTCCTGCATTAATTTGGTTTTATAGGACTAAATCAAAAGTAATCCCTTATTATCTTTAATCAAGCATATTGCCAAGTAAAACCATCCATCCCTTCATACAGCGGTGGCCTTCTGCTGCACACAGGTGTTTATACAAATACAGCACAGTTTGCACACGTTTATCTCCTGCTTTCCCACCAACCCCCCAACTCAGACTTTCCCAAGTGCTTCAGGAATTTAAACCAGTAACCTTTGTCAGAGGTCCTTGGTTCTTTAATCATTAACTGCATGTTTGGTTTTGGCTGCCAGACTTGACAATATTTTCAGGTCTGAAACATTTTGTTTTTTGCTGATACAAGCATAATATCAGACTTTCTGTGTTAGTCCTGACGTCTTATTTTCTGCTTTTTGTCTTTTAACAGCCCTTTTATCAGAGCACTGTATTCAGAAAACCTCAACGCTGAGAAGAAGGGTCGACCCACAACTGCAGGCAGCAAAATAAAGGTGTGTGTGCTCAACAAAGTGTGCAGTGTTTACCTGTCCGTCCTCCTTATCAGGGCGTGGGAAAAGACCTTTAAGAAAGATCATGTGTGTTTGCTGTTCACTAGAGAGAGTCTTTGGCAGTCAGTCAGTAATCCACTCACAGCTTTTTGCGTTTACTTTGACATCATCATGATCCTCAGTCTCATCATTGTCCTTTTCTTCTTTCTTTCTCTTCCTCCTTACTGCACTTATTAGAAACAAGCCAACGATTTGGTGAGCACACTGATGAAATGCACTCCACACTACATCCGCTGCATCAAACCCAACGAAACCAAGAAGCCCAGAGACTGGGAGGAGAGCCGGTAAGTGACTGACCCACCACGACCTCTGTTTCCCTCACAGTCTCACATGACACCAGACATGAGAGCCTGAATGTATCAAAGACTAAACACTTGAAAAGGGCACAATTGTCAAGTGTTTACAATGATGAGTGAAAGTAACATTTAAGAGCAGCTTTTAAGCAAACACATCATCCGTCACATATATGTTCTGAGTGGGAACAGCTGATTAGATTAGATTAGGATTTAGCGTACATCAGCCACATTGTTCCATAAAGTTTGGATGCTGGGTAAGATAAACAAATACAGAACGCAAACTTCCTCAAATCAACTACGTTTCAGAGAGTTTTTTTTAAAGTTTCCCTGCACCCATGTAACAATTTCCTTTGTACAATCATTTGTTTGACAAAGTGCTTAATCTTGCCTCAGCCTCCCTTGAGAAATAACTGACCCTTTTCCCAGGATGCCCCTTTCATATCATGTTACTATCACCTGTTACCAATGAATCTGCTTACCTGCAACATGTTCAGAGCAGGTGCTTTTGGATCATTTCACTGCATTTAAGTCTTTGTTGCCCGTCTCAACTTGTTTGTCTGAGGACTTTCAGAGGCAGCTATCACACAAAGTTGACAACAATCTAATAT
>JAQNCA010000001.1:14855915-14878633 GCA_029783725.1 Acanthurus tractus
GTTACAAAATAAAAGCTTCATTCTCGCACTGAAAAGAAATGAAAAATCAAACTGGTGTCAATGCAATCAGGAGCAGATTTTGCCTTTGTGCATTCAACTGTATGGCATGCTCAGTATGTGTCTGCAGTCATTCCTTCCATTCAGTGTGTTCAGATGTGTTTGGGTTAGTGCAATGAGCTATGCCAGTCTCTTACTGCACGTCTCTTTGTTTGTGCTCACAGCTCTTTCTGCTGGAAGAGACGAGGGAACGTAAGTTTGACAGCTACGCCAGGACCATCCAGAAAGCCTGGAGGAAATATGTGGCCCGCAAGAAGTATGTCCAGATGAGGGAAGAAGGTGAGTGAAGTAACATCTTTGCAGTTTTATTCATCTGTCAGCAACCTCCGCCTCCGTCTTAACTCTCTTCCTCTTGGTTTCTGTAGCTTCTGACCTGCTGCTGAACAGGAAGGAGAGGCGGCGACACAGCCTCAACAGAAACTTCGTAGGGGATTACCTGGGTATGGACGACAGGCCCGAGCTCCGACAGTTCCTGGGCAAGAGAGAAAAGATCGACTTTGCAGACAAAGTCACAAAATATGACCGCCGCTTCAAGGTTAGTCTGTTTCAGCCTGTGTGTGAGCCCAAAGACTGTCAAAGCATTAATGATTAACATGATTCTGTTTTTTTTCCTGCTATTTTTAGGGAATCAAGAGGGACTTGATCCTGACACCGAAGTCTGTGTACCTGATTGGACGAGAAAAGGTGAAACAGGGATCAGAGAAAGGGCAGGTGACGGAGGTGCTGAAGAGGCGGATCGATGTGGAGAAGATCTTGGCGGTTTCTCTCAGGTACAAAGAACCGACTGCCTTCAACGCAGTTTTCTCAAACCCTGGACAAACCGGGTTACAACATTTTTAGTGTTCCAACATCTGTATCAGATATAAACATCAACTCAGCAGCTACACTTGGAATACAGTTTCTCACATCTTGCTTCAATGAGACTACAGCTTCTCACTGTCGCTTTGATTTAGACAGATTTCTGCTCAAGTACCTTTAGCTGGTTTTAATGTAGGCTGACTGCAGTCCAAAAAGGCACAAAAGTCATTTTTTTGTCACATGTTGCACATCAATTCAAGCTTTTATTGCCACAATGTGTTCTAAACACAAACCGTCCCCATAAACAAGTTTGGTTCTCATTCCTTGTGCATATGTCAACTTTTGGCGCTGCATCCTGCTGCTACGCCACTTTCTGCTTTCTAGCAAATTGGACTCAAACTTGCTTTTAGGTTCATTGTCAGTCTCTTCTAGTATGTTTTAGCTATGCCTGATGAAGTTTTTTCCCAGCTCATTGACAATCTTTGTCAAGTTTACAAAGATTTATTGAGTCAACTTGAATGCAAATTGTTTTGGCAACAAAATGGTTAAATCCTTGACAAATGGTCCCTGATCAAAGGGCACATTGCCAGCAAATTTTGCAATTTTTTTTTCAAATGATTATCAGAGCTCAGAGTAAATTATTTTGTTGTCTTGAGCCACTAAATCATCAGCCTGTTGGAAAAAAATGTTGTGTTTTTTTTTTCTTGAAATGTTTATCAGAGTTTAGGTTTGTCGTGCCATCATATAAAGATGTAGCAAATAATATGAGCTGTTAAAATTTCATACTAAAGAGAACTGATAATTGTTCAGTGCATGAGACTGTACTTTTTAACTCAAACATGGGCAGAAACTGAGAGATAACTTTTGGATCAGTCCTCATCAAACTTGCCCAGTTGCAAGTGCTATTATGTTATAAATCCTCCAGACATGTCATGGCTTGGTGATCTCGAAGGCAGAAATTAAGACTTATCCAACCAGACGCTCATTTGAGTTCATACTCATCTTGTGATCTAGAAAAAAAGGCATATTAAGAATAAAATCTCTCTCTTTGTGTTTGTGAAGATACCAGCAAGTTAAGATGTGTTTCCACAACAAGTCACTGGCTCCTCAACATGCAGCACACTGTTGATACAGGAGCTCACTGTATGATATGTAGATATCACACTACAGAAAGTCAGGAATCTACTTCAAAGCCACAGTCTGGATTTCCAATCACACAAGTTCCCATGTTCCTATGAATGTGACACAGGGGACACTGAAAACATGTGGAGTATATTAAACCCACCTCCTCCATGTACGTCTGTCCCTTTGTGCGCACAGGTCTCAGAAATGCAGCTGAAATACGACTCAGTCAAAAACAATCTCATTAAACATGGAGGACTAGATTATTGCAAAGAGGAGAAACAAATAAAAGACTTTTGGGTCCTTTGTTGTCAATGGAAAAGCTGTATAAGCTATTTTGGAGGTAAAATTCACAGAACTTTTGGTGTGAGCATGTGGCTTTTGAGTCAGTGGGGTAATATGGACCAGGTGGTGCAATGAGCGAAAGCAGGAGTTGTAAAAAGCTCATCAGAGGAAAACTGCACTTTGCTGAGAGGAACAAAGTATCCTTGTGTGGGTTACGGGCGCAGGCTGTCTCCCCTCTTCAGATGTGAGCTGCTTTGTGAGGCCCCTCTCTGTTTCTATGCAAATGTGAAAGATGACTCTGGGTCTCCATCTTGACCTCCATCAAAGCAGCACAGTGTAGGTGCAGAGTGTCTCCTCAAATAAAAATGAATAACAGTTTTGTGACTGTATTTTTTTTCTGAGATTTGTTTCCTGTTGAAGCTGATGTGAGGCTTTTAAATTCTGTAGTACACATCAGCGTCTCAGTAACTGTTGTGTTCATGTCTTTCAGCACGATGCAGGATGATTTCATGATCCTGCACGAGCAGGAGTACGACAGCCTGCTGGAGTGTGTCTTTAAGACGGAGTTCATCAGCTTACTGGCACGCAGGTTTGAGGAGAAAACCCAGAGGAAGCTACCACTCAAGTTTAGTAACACGTAAGTAAACACACACAAGATGAATACACAACCTATGTGTGAGTTTAAACAATAAACCATGAATGAACTGCAGTCAGTAACATTACTTCTTGCTACTTTAAAGGAAATATCTACTTTGTGTGGGATCGTTTACACCTCTCAGATAATTTGGATGAGTTGTAGCTCTCCTCACATACATGCTCCAAGGAAATGGACATCATCGGCCTTTGTGCCGTCACTTATCTCTATCATGTTAAAGTCAGCAGCCCACATCTTTAGCGTTCTGTGAGAATATTATTGTGAACCTCCCTGGGTGAGCATGAGGCGGAGACAGCAGATGACTGCATGACTGGTCGATATTTTCCATTTTCTCAGACAGTGCTGGCTTGTAGTTTAGCCTAAATAGAAACATCACAAAAGTTATTAACTTCTGCACAATCAATCAGAGTGAAGCTGCATGTGTGCATGAGACCTGTGCAACACATCTTTTAATGTATAAGTGAAATCACAGGGATTTTGTAAGGAGAATGTAACTCTGGCTTAAAAGTTAAAATTCTGAATTTATTGTCCCTCAGACTGGAGATGAAGTTGAAGAAGGAGAACTGGGGCTTCCTGAGCGGCGGCGGCTCCCGGCAGGTCCTGTTTGTTCAGGGTCAGGGAGACATGCCCGTTCTGAAGCCTTCGAATAAATCTCTGCAGGTCAGCGTCGGTCCGGGACTTCCCAAGAACACACGTAAGTATCAACAAACGTGAAGGACAGAGATGATGCTTAGTTTAAAATTTAAATTATTTAAAATGTCAGTCTGTCAGGTTCATCTTTGAGGAATATTTTTTTGTCTTCATTCAAAATTGCAGAAACTTAATGAAGCATTGCTGATTCAAAATGTTTATCAAACTGTTGTTGGTAACAAGGATAAAGTGTTAAATCTGACACCGATCCTCTGGAAAACTGAACAATTTACTTCACTAAAAAATCTTCAGTACCATTTTTGAAATATACACACATTGCATCGACACTTGTAACCCTGTAATAAAATGAAATACAGTATTGAGAAAGCAGCGGTTTTGCATCAGGACAAGTTTAACTTTGGTGCTCAGAGTGTATTTTAATGTGACAAATTTTGTAGACACACTCTTTGATTCAACTTTTTTGGCTATGGTTGTTTTTTCTTCTCTTTTTTAATTCAAGTTTTATCTTAATGATTTCAATTTTCATCTTCAGGCCCCACGAGGAAGAGCTTCACTCCGGGTCGCTCCGGTTCATCCAGAACTCACCACAATGTCCCCTCTCGGGCTGCACCAGGACCACCAGGTACAGCATTCATGCTAACCGTCTCACGGGATTTGAACCAGCTTTTCTAACATCAATGGGGAAAAAAGGTTCAAGAGAACACAGCGAAACCCATCTTCATCTTTTTCTAATTTTATTCTCCTATCTTGCAGTCGCTCACCAGAATGGTGGCATTAAAAACACCAACCACGTAGCCAATCAGAGGAACTCACAGCATCACAACCAGCGGCATCCCTCGCAGAGCAACGCTACACGGCCCTTCCTGCCAAGCAACATCAACCAGCTGAAGGAGCGAGGAGCGAACCTCCGGCAGCAGCCCAACCTAGACTGTCTGAGAGTCCCTGATCAAGGGGCCGCAGGGTGAGAGACCGGCACAAACCACACAGTACAAACCCCACAGTGTGCATAGTGGTAGACAGAATAACACACACACACACTCACACAGGTAACATCTCAGGAAGAAGTACGTCATTTTTACTGCCACTGTACAAACAGGGATCACATTAAACTGAATGCAGTGTCTGTAGTTTTGTCTACCCAGAGACCTCTCCCTTTTAATGTTAAGTAGTTGTACAGTTTGTATTTTATCTGCAGGCCCTTTTTTGGAGCAGCTTTTCATACTTTGTGTAACTTTAAAAACTCTGCTGCTTCCTCCAAGTTTCATGTTTCCCACCAGAATCACATATTAGTGTCTTTGCTGACATCTCACTGCCTTTAAAAGAAAATCTCAGTGTCATATAACCAAAGAAAACAAAAAACATGCGGTGATAAGCAGTTTTTTTGTGCACAAGTTTGTTGGTTCTGGCCTGAAAATTGTTGATTGTAATTTTCCTAGAAGACCAGACCTTCTTTTTTATTTCCATTACAGTAAATTTGACACCTATGACTCACATGTTATTATACTGAGTGCCAGACCACTTTAATAGCTGGTGTGTCCTGCTTATTACCATTCAGCCAACTATATTTTATTTCTTCTGCGTGTATTATTTAACAATACAGTGAACAGCATAACTGTGATCATGTTTTTAGACAGTGTCTCAGATCAAATGCACAATCATGAAATTTTTCCTGTGCCCATGGATACCACACACACACACTAATCAACACTGTCTTGTTTCTTTAATTTGGCATAATTTGGATGATTTATTCTTTTGTAGTAATGGAGACAGACGTCCGACTACAAATGGAGGAATGTGAGTTGGAGTGTTTGCGGTGTTTTGGGTGATGGTACAGGACTATAAAAGCTTTCAGCAGCAAGACTTGATGTTTCTTCTCTTGTACTTCTTGGTTTTTTTTACTGCAGAGAAAGTGCAGTTCAAAATCACTTAAGGAGCCGATTTTAAGTCTGTTGCTAATAATTCTTTTTCTGCTGCTGCTGCTTCATTTCTCAGGTATCAAATGGGAATTCTTTTACAACTCATCTTGTTGTGAAAGATCTTTCTGTAATGAAAGATCTGTAAAAGAGTTTTCGTAGCTGAAGAATTCCTGCTGTGCACCTCTTTTGATGGCTCATTTAACTGAGGATCTCTTTATTCATACCTGCCAACACTCTTGTTTTTCCCAGGTTTGTCTGGTATTTCATCGCCATCTCCCATCACCCTGCTGTTTTGAGTTGTTTATTCAATTAAACACTTGTAAATCTTCATGGCCCTCAAATTTAATTGAAAACAATAGACACAAACAGACTTAAAAACTAAAGGTTGGCAGGTATGACGTTATTCAAGAGATGAACAGTGAGGATGAAAGTTGATTTCATGTACAGAGAAAAACTTAAGACTAAAATCTGCTAACCACTGACTGTGGTGATGCCACTAAATGATTTCAATATCAGTTGGTTCAGCAGTTGACTTGTTCCCTCTCAGTCTTTGTTATTATTGCATTTAGCATTGCTTTCAAAAAATAACAAAGACTGTTAAAAGGGAATGTACTGCACAGATATTTTACATACAGGCTGTTTCAAGAAAATCAAAAAATAAACTCAGAACTTAAAGGTACAGCTGACTCTTGATCATCACTCTCTGCTCTGAAAGACTTTGCAGCACTGAAACAATTTTGAACTCCTGGTTCATTTGTGAGAGTTAAAATGTGTACTATATCACCATCTTGTGGCTGCTTTGTGAACAACGAGCAGGAAAGTATCTGCACTCAACAAAAAAATGTTTTCTTCTTCTTTTTTTTCCCAGTTTGGCGGCTTTTCACTTGCTGGTTTTAAACTTGATCTAAAACATCAAAAAGTATCAAAATGTTTTTAAATCACAAGATGGTGATCATGCATGTGCACATATTTGTGGGATGTACTTTGTTAAATTGTAATATCCCATAAAAACACCTCAGCTTCCTCTCACTTCTCTTCACTTCACAGCCACTGCAGCAAAGTAAACTGAACTTTACATGCACTGTAGCGTCCTCCTGCAGATGTTGACCGCTGTGTGGTTTCCCTCTCCTTTCTTTTAATGTCTCAGAGCCCACAGACCATCAGCCAGCAGGCCTCCGCCGGGAGGAGGACGACCTAAACCTGCACCCAAACCCAAACCCCAGGTGCCCCAGTGCAAAGCTTTGTACGCCTACGACGCTCAGGACACAGACGAGCTCAGCTTCAACGCCGATGACGTTATCGACATCATCAAAGAGGGTAAGCGCTCGATAAAAAAGCAAACACACAGATTGCTTTTTAACTTGTGTTTTTTGTGAAGTTCTCCGTCAGCTGTCAGCTTGAAATGTGACACTAATCTGGTCCCGTCTTTCGGTTAGACGCCTCTGGATGGTGGACAGGACGACTGCGAGGAAAGCAGGGACTTTTCCCCAACAACTATGTCACCAAGATCTAGGAGCTGCCGGTTTACAGCACAAGGAGGAGAGCCTGCTGCGCCCATGCTGAAACTCTCAGAGGAGGGGATGGAACTCGCAGTCAGACAGATAAGCACTGCGAGACTCCTTGAGGAGAGAAACTCACCCTTCCTGCTACTGCCTTGTAGTTAATGAATGTACGTCTCGGTCACACCACCACCAGACCGGCGGGCTCGAGAAGAGGCTCTGCTTTAAAGACTGTTTGACCCTGGGGTCTGCTGTTCCTCCACAGTCCCTTTGAGTAGTGAACAAAACTATTTATTGTATTTATAGCTTTCTGTGTTCTCCTTACTGTCATTTATATCTTGCCGAGGATTTAAGCTCAAAACATTTTGAAGCGTTGGAATGAAATATACTTAATCTGTGGGACCAGGCTGTGATTTTTATTCTCAACATGTTTCTTTTTTTGTTTTGTTTTGTTTTTTTAAATGAAGGTTTTAATTGCTGAATCAAAGGTGGTCGTCTCAGTGTCAAAAACTGAAGCGACTGCTGCTTTACCAGGAATATTTATTATTGGTGCAAAACTCTGTAGCTACTTACAGGGAAGCAGAGTGTCAGTTAATCATCACACTGTGATTTTTAATGATTTTAAAATACCAAAGCAAGATCCATTTTGAATCCATCTGTTCCACACTTGCAGAAAACATTCAGGGGGTAAAAAGGTCACACGGTGAATCATCTGGAAAATGACCTTCATCTGTATTATTGTTTCATATCACGCCAGTATAATTTTTTTCGACACAGAATAGAGGCCATGTATACTGTATCCTGAGCATGCTGTCTGTGGTGTATTAGCACTTTATTGGTACAGGTACTACCTTGGACACGGACATCATCACTCGTTCATGCCACAGTCAGTAGGTCGAGTCTATGAAGGACAGGTTGCCAAGCTTGCAATAAGCCGAGTTACTGAGGAGACTAATTTGTTTACATGAAATGATATAAACAGGCCTTTTAGATCTGATTCTGTATATGTGTTCATATTTAGGAGTAAGCCTGTTGTTGGTTAGGATTTAAATTAAATGTTTTGTATATTCTCTGAAGGATCTTTTGATTCTATTAATCTTTCCGGTTTTGATACTCGTCGGGCTGCTTTAATTCCAGTTTGGCTACAGATAGTTGATCACGGTTCTCACAGACGAGGGTGAATGGATTTTTGTTCAGTCAAGTGCAAAAGTTGTTTAAGGTGAAAGAAATTTGTTGACTTTTTTTCCGTGGCACTACAAAAGAATTCCTTTGGCTTTCTGCTGGACTGTTTCTGCACATCTTTTTTGCACTGCTGTTGCATTACTTACACATTCCTAATCCAAATTTGTTTTTTTGTTTTTTTTGTTGTTTTTTTTTTTAATCAAATAACCACATTATGCTCTGGTCGGTGAAAACTGCTGGGACCTCTGTCATAGATCTGCATCATCAAATATAGTTTGATCTTGGACGGTTGAAAACATCCTTGTGCAATAAGGAACAGTAGATTTTAATAAAGCATGTAATATTGTATATTGAACTGCTTAGTTTTGTTTTTATTATCAGAGAACTCATTAAATAAACAATGATCACTCTGTCTGACGCCTATGTTTATTACCATAGCACTATAAAATTTTACGGTTAAAAGTCACTCCAACAGACTCATTTTACACAAACCTCAACAATTAATCTTTTTTTTCTTTGCCGTTGCTCAGTCACTTAAGCTATTTTTTCCCCCGCATTTAATAACTATCTTCATGCATGTTCAGTGTGGAAACCCTTTTCCTCAGGTCTTTCTTTACTCTGTCAGGAACAAAGCTCTGAGAATATTAAAAGTGCTGAAGTTTATTTTAATAATTCATACTATACTTCATTTCTAGGACTGAAAAGGTCAAATATAAGCAAAAACTATGTGTGTAAATTGATATAGCTTATTTACTCACAAAATCCAAACAGTATAAGAAAAAAAAAATACATAGAACCTGTTATCAGAGTCTTCAGTGGTCTGCATAGGAACTGTCCATGTCACTGTATTGCGAAGTTTAATGGGGACTGAACAGGTACGTATCTAGCTTTATGGGATAAATTCCACCACATGATTTTCAGTTGCTTTAATAAGATAACTCACAGCTATATAATCAAATTAACTGATGGTTAATACTTAATGAGTAATTATATAGTTAAAGTGTTATAATGGTAAAGCTTGTACTCTTCCCAATATGAGAAGTTAAAAAAGTCTGCTGGGAAAGAGCCGAGCAACAGTCTGGTGGTGAGTACCTGTAGCAGATGTCCTGACCACCAGATGATTTCCAAAATACACGGACTTCACACAAATTGATTTTTTGTCTGTTTACCTAATCCAGTGCATCAGTGGTGCTTCTGTAGATGCATTACTTGTTATATATGTGAATCCTTCAGCTGTGTACTAACCCATAAGAGGATGAGTCAGAGCTGAGAGTGTGGACCTTGTTTCTAATGGGATTATGAAACATAATGGATAGGATTTTTGTTCACATTTGACAGTCTCTGACATGTCCTTTTATCCAGAAGAAGAATTTTGATTCCACTTCAATGACCACATTAACTTCTATTCTCTAATCATCACTAAATTATTGCTGTATTTTAATTGCCAGTTGCTGTGACTGGAGGCTTGACATTTGGGGTTTTTTTGCATGTCTCTTCTTCAGACAAAAGAACAGTGTGCTGTTTAGTGCAGCACATCACAGGCCATCTGATAGATCAAATATGTATCTGATTGAAGAGTCCTAACCGTTAGTTTGACGCCCTGTCAGTGACCTCGACCTCGGTACTGACATAGAGCTGGAGTTAGTCCTTGAACCTAACGGATGCGTCAAATGCAGATAAATGATTTCACTACATTGGATTCAGCATAATAGTATGTGACAAATGAAGAATTCTTGCTTTTATCTCTATTGTCACTTTAGCTCATAAATCTGTGAATGTTCTCATTCATCCAGGTCATAGTTATTCTAGGCAAATATATTGTGGCTGCTGTGTGTACTGCAGTTGATATTTTGCTCTGATTTTTCTATTTTGAAACTGAAGACTTGAAGTTTCAATTGAATTCTTCAGTCACACTTACACCTGAAACCCATTTACAGTAGTTTCTCTTGATCCCCATAAAACCTCTATACATACGATGTCTACTGTGTATTTTATTTAAACATCTACTTAAACAGCCTGGACTGTGAAGCCATAAACTCTGTTTCATGTCAGGAAACTGACCTCATTCCATCCACCTCTGATGACAACTCTGACTCAGTAATTAGAAAAGTCACAAATTAAATTAAAATGTAAACGGTTTTCTTTGGCTGTACCTGTAATCTAGGCACTCTTGCAACATGTTGTTTTACATCTGTCATATTGTCTAAAGAAACAGGAGGCCTATCACTTATTGAGTCCTCAGTGCTTCAACTAAGGCAGTGGTTTCCAGCCTGTGGGTCGTGATCCTGAAAAAGAAGAAGAATAATACTTCTTCGACACAAAGCTGTGCTTGTCCTCTAACATTTGCTTTTCTGGTAGATTATTACATAATTGTACTTTTTCTAGACTGATTTCAAAGCCAAAAAACAGTCTCTAGTTGGTAGAGGTTAAATAAACTGGCAGATGATTGCAACTGCTTTGTTGTAAGTGGTCATGAAGCCAGAGGATGAAAACCATCAGTCTCAAGATGCTGAAGACAATATAATTTTCACAGTGCTGAAAAGTAAATACTATACATAATGCAAGTGTTTTTTTTTTAAGTAAGCAACTTATAAACAAGATAAATTGACCCTGGAGATTAAAAACTTGCACTTAGAATAAAATTACCAAGATATTTGTTTTGTTTTTGTGTTTCTGTGCCAACTCCTTTTATATACTAAATCCAGCTGCCAAATCAATTATTCTTTGAGCATAATAAATATATAAAAACACAACTCAAGGGACAGAATTGCAGAAACAATGTACTCTCCTAAAGCTCTTGTTGCATTAAATATAACACCTCATTTAACTTTTTTTCCACTACCAATTTGAAGCTTAAGATATTTCAAGGATCCAGCTCAAGTCTTCAAATTCTATAGCATTTGAATCGATGCAGATTTATTCATTCAATCCTCCGACACACTATGTTCTCGATAACATTCTCTCAAACATGGTTTACAAAAAGGACACAAAGGAAAAAGAATAAGAGTTATCCAAGTTTATTAATATTATCTTTTAAAACTAATATAAATCCCACAGAATATGATCCTGGTGCCTTTAAGTCAATGAATGCATGGATACCTGCTTTAAGTAATGCATTTCAACACTCCATTCAAAATATCTTTTTTCAATCCTTTTTTTTTTTAATATTCATCAGAGTGGAAATACATGGCCTCAGTGCACTGTCATATTCACTACTACTCTCCTACCTTTTTCTCTCTTGTGCAAGTCTATGCGAGTGAGTTAGTCAACAGTATTAGTGTTTTTCTTTCTGCAGCAGCCAAAATAGACGCTGCTGCTCAACTACAGAGAGACAAAAGGGAGGGTGGATAAAATGGTCTGAAGTGTGAGAACAAACAGTAAATATTTATCCCAAATTGAGCTGTGTATTTCCCTCTGAACAGACACACGCGCACACGCACGCACACACACGCGCGCGCACACACATACACACACACGCACACACACACACACAGGAAATTTAAGTCAACTCGCCCCCTGCCTGTATCAAATTGACATAATGATCCCAGGTCGCAGGCTCGTGTGAGCTTTCTTACAGACATGTAGACCTGAGATCATCTTACAAGAACCTAGTTAACCATCACGGGCCCGTCTGCAGGCAGGAACCCTGACAACAAATTAAGAAAAAGCTTCACAGCAGATCCTAACAATCGGTCATGTAAGAGAAAACAGTCAAGAGAGGGATGTGACATTCTTTTTCTGGCTCTCTAAAATACATCAGATGATGGTGATGACGGTGTTTTTATTCAAATGAGAGTGCTGGAGGGAGGTGTGATCGTAGCAAAGCATGTGCATATTCTGGGAGTGAGGTGAACATTGGAGTTTATTTCCACTCTAGAAATACTGGGTGTGCACTAATACAGCAGCTGATTTGTTAACATATTTCCCTAGTTAGGAATGTCTTGATTTACTTAAAAAACATCTTTTACTAACAATCCACATCTTCTAAACATAAACTAATCAATACAATGATCGGTAAAATGAATCCTGCAATGTTTTTGTTTTTTTTTTTCCTTAAACTGGAGGCTGACATTCTAATCTAGTAAAGCAAGGCATTAGGTTTACAGAAATGCATCTTTACTAGAGCAGCTATCCTCACCTGCAAGTTGTTAGGCTGTGTTGAGCCCACGTTATATGTGCAAAGAAATGCATTGCAAGGAGACATGCAGAGAAACAAAACAAAAATGACACTTGAGGAAACAATCAAAAGCTACATAAAAGCTTTATAAATACAATAAAATCTTAAACCCTTAATGGAGAATTCTAGCTGTCGTAGTAATATGTGATAGCTGGCACTCTAGGCTCAATGCTTTTTTGTCAGATTTTTTTTTTGTTTGTTTTTATTTTCTCATAGTAGAGCTGCGCAGGTAATTCATGCCATCTTTGGTTGACTGCAGTACTGAAGAGAAAATTAATATGATCTTAAAATAAATTTTCAACAAAAGGGGGGTGTTAGAAAAACAGCATCAACTCTCAGCAGACAACTGCGCCTCAATGTCCACTCTGCAGATGGGGCACTTCTTATTGGTGAGAAGCCACTGATCCACACACAGCTGATGGAAGAGGTGCATACATGGTAGGCGTCTGGTGTGGAAACACAGAGGCAGGAGAGATCAGCGTTAAAGTCACATCTGTTGTTGCATGAACTTGCTTTTAAATCAGCCTACATACATGTTGTGCCTTCCAGCTATGATCAGCATGATACAGGGAGGCTCAGCTCTTCCATTTGTCTACTTGCTGCCATCTTTCTACTATTCTTTGTTATCGCATCTAATTAACCCTGTAACGTGTTTAAAAAAAACATCTCACGGTATTCTGTTTTTTTCTTTTTGTCAACAAATCAATGAAAAGACTAAAACCAAGAATAAATTGCATGAATAAGTGCTGTCTGTTCTGCCAGAGCCTAATATAGCCTGTTCCACTGTACCATAGTGCTCACTTGTTGTGCAAAAACTGTTTTAAACGCAAATGAGCTCTACCATTACCCTGAATGACGTGCTTCTTAATAAACAGGCATATGGACATCAGGGTTCAGTTGAATCAATCCCATATACTAAATATTCTCTAGCACCAAAGCTAAAAAAATCAGCCATTTTGGAGCAATATTTTCACGTACTCAGGAAATTACTTCACCA
This sequence comes from Acanthurus tractus, assembly GCA_029783725.1. NCBI lineage: Eukaryota > Metazoa > Chordata > Actinopteri > Acanthuriformes > Acanthuridae > Acanthurus > Acanthurus tractus. The sequence goes on from JAQNCA010000001.1 coordinate 14,869,255, forward strand.
CAAAAAATGTCCATATTTGTGACCCATCTTTTAAGATTTGCTTCATGTTGGGAAAGGATGGCCTGAGTGTCAGACTGTGAACCCATAGCTGGATGAGACAGTCTGACAGGAGGTATTTTAATGGGATTTGTGGTCAATAAAATAAAATGTTTTGCCAGCTTTAACTTTAAAAAAAGAAAAAAGTCCCCAGAAGAACCTTAAAACATTTTAGCTCTTTGTATAATATTTAAGTTTTTTACAAGCTGCTACTCTCTGATCTTTACTCAGTGCTGGCAAAGCATATCTTGCACTTTCAAAAAGTAATAAATGATAACAAGCAAAAAAAGGCACTTTGCTTGCTAGCAAAATTAAGCAATTGGGAAAAATTTTACTTTGAGCTCGAAGGGTCAAAAACAACTTATTCTAAAAAAAATAAAATGTGCTTACAAACTGTTTTTTATGATGAAGGAATACTGTCAATGTTTTTAAGAACTGGTATATGGAGTGTTATAATTTAAAAATGTTTATTTGGATTCATAAAGTGCTCCTGAATGATTATGAGAAATTAATTTTGCAAAAACCCTAACCTCAATTGAGAAAACAAACAAGGTAAAAAATCAGATGTAGCATTCATGGCTTCTTTCACACCAACAGAGGGCAGAAAATCCTCTTAAAAAAACCTGAATGTGTGCCAAAAAGTGCCTCCATGAGGCCTGTAATTTTAAGGTACTCTGGGGTTTTCTGCTGATTGCTTTACCTTTGGGTTTTTTTTTCTTCTAAATTTTACATCTCGGGAGACGGTGGCCAAATGAAACAACCTGCCATCCCACATGTGTGAGTTCACACGCTCACAGACACGCCCCTAAAAAACCTAATTGAACACACTCCAAACTGTGTGCAACAAACACCCAGGAGGGGAGCCATTTACCTGACATCCTCCCCCTCCTCCAGTATTGACAGACAGATGGTGCATTTCTCCTCTGTGTCTTCATCTGCCCCCTCGTCTTCGTCTTGCTTACCATGCAGCTTTCTCTGTTTGTGGGAAACATTTGGAAACATGACTTTTGATATGCAGCATCGATCAGTCAAGCTGTCTCAGCAGACTCATTATACACGGTTAAAAATCCTATTAATCTTCGTTAGACACGTTTAACTACTCAGCTAAAACACTGCAGTAGCTTTACAAATACATGTTACATTTTTATAAAAAAATAAATAACGTCTATATAGAGGTAACTAAGTTTAGAACAAACACTTGAACAAAAAACATTAAATTCTTTTTGGGGACAGAGAGAATGGTCATTTTGTCCTGAAAACAGAAAAAAAAAAAATCTATCTCTTGTGTCTATAATAAACAAATGACAGTTATCCAAATCAAAGTTATTCTAGAGCCGAATTCCCTGGCCCCCAAGACTACTACAAACATCTACTGTACAAGTGAGCAGAGACATGTTTCCAAATTGATTTGTTCATTATTTCTCACCGATTCTGGGGTTGCGTGCATATTTTTCCCAATAGATGCCCAAGCTTCAGGGGTTAACTGTTGGTCAATGTCTCTCTCCAACACCTTCTGTATTGGGTGGCAGGGTGTTAGATTGCTTATTTAGATACATTTGGAAACCTCTAAGGAAACTTTTCCCCAACAATGTCTTCACAGCTGCAATCTCACACACTACAGTACTTTGCTAAAATGTTGGCAAAAACATCAGACGTTTGAAAAGAGCACAAAAGACCACTGAGCACTCTGTCCCAGAATTAACTATAGCAGACATGCACAACTCTATACAGCAGCTACAAAATCCAATAACAATAAACACACACACACACACACTCACACTCACAAATCCTCACCTTTTTGTACTTGTGTGGGTAAGTGCACCTCTCTATGGTTCCCTGAGAGGCTCCTCGGTTCACAGTCCCCAATCTTTCCTCTAAATGCAGCAGGTCCTGAATGGAAGTAGAGTAAACAAAGTGCCGAGAGAATGTCAGACATAAGCATTTTTTGGCAGGAAACAGCAGCACACCTGCATAGACAGTTTCGGCACTGATGCTCTAAACTGCCTGAAGCTTTGCTTTTCATCCCTAAATCTTAACCGATTCAGTGGTTGAAGCCTGTGACTCAGTGAGTGAGACTGTAGAGCTCAGAGATCGTGCCACCAATATTTTAATCCTGCTTTGCAAAATGACTTACAGCAGTTGCAAATTTAACAACACGTTAAACTAAGCAAGACTGCAAGGAAGGCTGCAAGATAGCAGTTGAAAGCTCTGGAAAAAGCCAGTAAGGGGACTTAAAGCTAAGATATATCTTTTCTTTGCATGCATTACTTTTTTCTTTCTCCTTTTCTCCCTTTGACTGCTATGTTTATCAAACTCTAGTTTGTATTTTAAATACAAACAGAATTATTAATGCAAAGTGAAAATAGTGGTTGGTGAAGTGGCAGTGAGTCAAAGTCAGGTAATTACAAAGTCAATACTGATGATAACAGTGATGAATGGACGGAAAAAACATGTTTTTGTTGTTTGTTTGTTTGTTTTTTTATTTTGTACCCTCACCTCATAGGTTCTTCCAAAGCCAGTCATTCTAGATGAGATGTACCGAATGTGCGGGTAGGTCACTTCAGATATGCCAGTGTGCTGTGGGGAACAAAGGAAAACATGCATCAAAACATGTTGTTTAACTCTATGAATACATTTTTTCTCAGAGAGATCCCAGCATGTCTCTCATAAATTACAGAGTTAAATCCTTTCTGCATCAAAGGCTCACATACATTTATTATTTAATAATTTTGAATTTTCTACTATCCTTATTTCAATTAACAGGGTCAGGCTGCTTTGAGTTTAACTCCACAGTGTTCAGCATAACTCTAATTCTTTTAATTTTTGTTCAAGCCATATACTCATGGCAAATCTAAAATAAAAAATGACTTCAATTTTAAAAACATAATCATTCTAAAAACAAACTAAAGGGGCTTTAGAATTTGTGCACATGTCCATTGTGTTATGATGAAGGTCATAAATGGATGCAAATTAAAACCAATGAACTCTGTTTAGACTTCTCATTAAAATTCACTTACACATCCTCACTGGCAAGCGTTCTACTTCTCTAACCTGAAAATTTGAGCATGCGTGCCGTAATGAAGTGTGGATGTGTTCAACACACATCAACACACAGCAGCATGACTTTACGTGTGCTTGCATGCATGCATGATACAGAGGAGAACTGATTGTAGAAGACAACTTATGTTTAAATATTTTGTGGGGGGCCAAGGAAAAAAGCAATAACATCAGGAAACTGCCGACTACATTTGCTCAGGATCTGACTCAAGGCTTGTGGATTTGTTGAGTGTGCACATGAAATGCCTGATGAGCCGCTATTAATTGCCAATGCATAATTCATGTGGTTCACCAAACCATCCTTGAAATAACTGATGTTATAAATAAGGGGCCAACACCATTAATCTAAGCCAGACTTTATATAAAAGTGATTCTTTCTCATTTATGCTAATGTATGCATGTGTGCTGAGGGCTTCTCTCACCATGAAGGGGATGGGGAAGTGGTGCAGTCTGGGGGGAGCATGGTAGTGGGGCAGGTGGGAGTGCAGGTGCCCTGAAGGGTATGGCGCCACAGTCTCAATGCCAAGCTCCCTGTTGATGAACACATAACGAACCATTCAGTCATTATTACATCGAAACTTTCCGTAGTCGAGCTGAATGTAAAAACCCAAAGACTATTAAGTTTCATTTATACTGTAAATTGTTGCATGAGCTGTCATTAAACTTGGGGTTAAATTAGGACTAAAACCAGCAGTCTGCTAAGTCTTGTTGCCTCTGTTACTGACCATGCTGTTCTCTGCTCAGGCTGGCGAGGGTGGGAAGACATAGTTTGCGGCACATGGATGTGGTGTCCATGGCCGTAGTTGGGGTGCATCCTGTGGGGATGAGGAGGGGGACGCTCATGTGCTCGTCTGCAGAAAAGGGAAAAATATATGTTAGTTTTCTCTTTTATATTAAGTGAATACTCAGGATGTTTTTTTAAAAAAAAAAAAGCTGTATGATGGAGGCACTCACGTGGGGTGCTGCATCATCCTGCGCCTCTGGACCTCCATCCTTTGAAGCATCTCATGCTGATGGAGCCTCTGCACTGAGGCCCCGAGTGCCGGTATATGGTGTGGCAGGGTCTGGTGGTCCGTAGGCAGGTGCTGGGCCAGCGGGGCACTTGAACTAGAGAGGTGGTGGGTAGACAAAGGAGGGGGAGGGGCAGGGGGCACAGCGTGGCCTGAAGGGTGGGATGGCAGTGGCGGATGGAAGGTGACAGTGTGGGGGATGACATAATCGCCTTGAGGAGGGGGCTGAGGTGTAAGCTGGGGGTTTCCATGGGAATGAGGACAAGCGGAGGAGGGCTGATGATGCAGCGAGCGTGCTAGAGGGCCGTCTGGATTTGAGGAAAGAGAAGAAGAAAAAAATCTAGTAAAATATCATTCAATACTGAAGGATACTGAAGGCTGCACATATTCTATTTTTGTTATTGCTAAGTAACAAATCCCATAAAATGAGCAAATGCAAAAGTGTGTGAGTCTGTCCGTCAGTACTTTCCATCTTTTCCAGCCTTTCTTCAGCAATCAGCCCCAGAAACCATTTGTTCATACTTGGCAACATTTTTTTTAAAAACAGATCAGGATTTAGTGAGTTTATCAGCAATGGAGAGTTCTACATGACAGGGAGTCAAAATAATCTACAGTGGCCGTGTTGAGTGCCCTGTAATCAAGAAATATATCAGCCAGTACAACAATGTGGCTCTGTGATCCCCAGTTCCATCTTTTTGTCTTCAGCAAGACATATTTTTCTTCTACAATAGTTTTTGGACAATAATGGAGGTCTATGACACACAGGATTATGCAACATTAGTCTTTGGCTACATAGGCACTTTTTGTCAATAGGATCAATTTGTTTTTGCGCTTAGTAATTTTGTAGGATTTGGCAAAATACACACCGAATGTTGCTTCAAGAAAATTAAAAAAAAAAAAAGTAGTAGTATTTTTTTAATCAGTGAATATGTGAGTGGAACGGCTTCCAATTTGCACTTTATTCCAAGAGAAAAACATCTCAGCTCATCATGAAACAGATGATACCTTTTTAGCATTTTGTTATTGTTGACACAAACCCTCTCTTATTAATGTCACAGGTTTCTGGCAGGTACAAAATGAAGTTCATCCCTGTGAGTCATCCAGTTAATCAATGTTAATTTCTTTTTCTGGGTTTGTGCTTCTCGACTCTGTCCTCTTTGCTTCTCATCTGAGCAGCAGTTTGAGGAAGAGAGACAGGAAAAAGGAACACAGACACCAGCAGCTAACTCCCTTACTACATCCCCCCACCAGGAGAGACTTATGACACGGCTTCACTCTTCATACTGAGCTATTCTGAGTAGATTGAGCAATTAACTACTTCTGCCTGGTGCAGTTCCCACAGCACTTGGCACATTAACCATCAGGCTCTGTTTAATTACTATTAGCATTAGGTTTTAGGAGTGCAGCTGTCTGCCAAAGATCAAACGTGCCATGGCACTGCGAAGGAATGATTTTTCCAACTGCAGTTGCTGACATTTGAACTCCTAGTGAGATTAAAATACATTTTGTTTTGTCTACTGCAGGACATATCTGTTCTGTAAATACCTTACATGTTCTCCTGTGAGGGGGGAAAAAAGGGAACATACGGGGAAATTTATTTTTAAAATTTAATTTCATGACGGAATTACTTAGATTTTATACCATTCAAGCTTTGTCTACATGGACTGAAAACTTAGTTCATTACAGCCAATCCAATCTTACATAAAGCAGTAATGTCAGTGTTCTAAAGTAAGAGCAGAAACTGAGCCAAACAGCAACCTGCTACACGACACAGAGCCACAGACTCTCAGGAATGATGCTTCAGTTTTAGTTTTTTTGCTTCAGTCTCCTTCTTATTTATCCTAAAAACAGAAACACATCTTGTCCTCCACTTTAGGTTGTAAATGAGCCACAAAGCAAATATTCAGCGGGAAAAAAAACTATGCTACCAGCATGAAAATGTGTCTGCAAATGTCATTATGGTTTGGTTAGATGTTGGTGTTGTCTTTACTCCGCAGAAACACTAACAATGCACTGTCTGCTCATAACATGAAGGCTACAGTACATGTTTGTTTATTTTGCATGAATCTTGATGCCCAGCCTCTGGACACGAAGAGCTTGAATTTTACATTTTGTCATGAGTTTACCATCATTAAGTCTGCGATTGTGCAAGACTCTGTGGTAATGTACAGCCCTAGTCTCTTGTTCACGTCAGTGTAACAATGGCACTGCAGCAGCCTGCAAGCACCTGTCAATCAAACTAAGAGACAGACCCGCCCCTCCAGTCGGCTGAGGCGGAGTGAAGCAATTTGATATTTTAAAAAAAGACCTTTTTTCTTGACAATACATTTTACTTTTGAATACGAAAAGCAATGATTACATGCAATGTATTCAAAAAACTCAATGGAACCAATGGAACCAGTGATAAACGTCTGATTTTCTGTACCACATAAAGGTGGTTTACTTACAGGAGGGGTGCATGTAATGTCTGCAGGGCTGGGGTTGTGTTTGTGGCTGGGGCTGAGCCACAATGGAGGAGCTGAATGTGTCTACCACAGCCGGCTGACTGGGCCCTGGGGTGGCCTGAGAAACGTAAGCCGGAGGCCGTGAGGTGGAGCCTGGGCAGCAGGGGTCAAAGGCCGACGTGCTGCCATGGAAACTAGCCCCACTGTTTCCACTGCTCCGAACACTGCTGTTGCTCAGGTCCACTGGCAGAGTTTGCTGTGAAAGGAATGTGAACATGTTAAAGGAGGAGGGACAAACTTTGCCTTAGGAATACTAATACAGTCATGCTCAAGTCATACACAACTGAGTTTTGAGTAAGATTCAGTAGAATTTCTGTGTTTGAAAAAAAGGGGAAAACAATGTATCTTGAGTCCCTTAATGTTTTGCTAAAGGCTGTTAAAAGATTGATAGCTCATCTTGAGTAGTGACTACTATGGGAAGGATGACACATAGTGAAGCTTTGAGTAAGGCAAGTTAGCATATTATGAAATCATTTCAAGACCACTTTAAACATTTTTATTTGATCTTCTCATGTCACTCGTACAGCATTTATATTTTAAGTGAGATAAAAGGTGTTTTTTGAGTCACTACTTGCAATTGCAATTTTGTGCTGTGCTTTCATTGTATTTTTGTCTTCTTGATGGCAGTTTTGTCATAGTGAATGCAGCATGGGCATACGTACCTGGTCATGGTAGTGGCCTGTGTTGCTGCTACTACTATTGTTGCTGCTGCCGCTACTGATTCCTGCGCAGGGTGCGGGCAGAGCACTGGGCCGCTCCACCGGGCAGCTCGGTTCTTGAAAGGGCAGGGTGCCAGGGGGCTGTGGTGCTGGGTGATGAACATGGTGGATGAAGTGGTGAGCGTTGCTGTGGCCGTGGCTGTGAACGTGGCTGTGCTGAGAGCCACTGGTCTGCTGAGAGGAGGACGCCTGTAGGCAGCTTGAATGGGAGTGGCTCAGGGACAAGTGACCAGGAGAGGGCCCTCCGCATGGGGAGTGCTGCTGACAGCAAGATGGGAGTCTGGGCATGGCCGTGCCTGCATTCTCTCCTGTTGTACCTGACAAACCTGGTCTGTTGTCATCTAATGAAAAAAAGATTTTATTTGATTAGGAAAAATATAGGACGAGACAGCCTGTTAGTGCAAATAAAGAGGAAAAATAAAAAATCCTGGTGACATGTGATAATGAATAGATTATTTTAATGGTCCACAATGGCTAGTTTTAACGTGTCTTACCCTCTGTGGCTGAGCGAGTAGAGCCACTTGGCCTCTGTGTGTGCATACTTTCAGGTATTGAGCCTGGGCAGCTAGTCGAAGGGCCTGGGGCATCATTGAGCTCTGAGGTAGAGGCATGATGGGAAGATGATGACGAGGACGACCTGACTGTTTGTGGGTGAATGCTGCCAGAGGTTGTTGGCACAACTGATAGATCTGGAGAAAAAATAAGTCAGGTGATAACTTTTAAAACAAGGATAGGTGACAACTGTAGAGTGTAAATATTTCATTGGAGTGTGGTCCGTTGCTTATGATTGTTTTTTCTACACTACATTAGATTACAAAACTAGCTAACAAAGCCTTACAAATCTCATACAACCACATGTTGATGAGCCTGATGTTACTCAAAGAAAGGAAAAACATTATTACAATTCATGTGACCACCTAAAATCCAACATGACACTTAGTCTGGGAGAGGAGCCCTAGTGTTGACTGTAGCATGTGTGTACTTGTCTGCAGAGAATTTGCAGCCGAGCAGAAGAGCAGACCTCATTAGCATTCCAGAGTGCGAACCCCATCTGCTTTTCATATTCACAAATTAATTTCCCCTTTTCCTCCTAAGAAATGCAAATACGCTAATACTCACTGCCCTTCCATTTTACTATCTGTCACAGGCGTGGGCTGATGAGTCTGACATTGGGTTTAAGTCACACAAATGCCTGAGGTTACAAAGCAGGCTCCCCTTATAGAAAATAAAATACTTTACTAATGTGAAAAGAAATGTAAATGCAAATTAATATGATACTACTTTAGATATTAATGAATGCTAATGTTTAAAGTTAAACAAAAAACTCATTTTTTCTTGTCATCAAGAGGAGAGCTGATGGACATGAGAGTTAGAATACAAAGCAAATAATTTTTTTGTATTAGCTGATTAAACTACTTTGGTGCTTTAGTAAAACGATCTAAAAATATTCTTTATGCTAATGGATATTATCAGCAGAGATATGGACAAAATTGAATATTACTATATTTTTGACCAAATAACTCAATATTGATATTCCAAAAATACCATGGGGATAACTATTAGTGCTTTGACAAAATACTGTTCCAATAAGATCTTTGATAAATCTTTGATAAAAATAAAAAAATTCATAGCAAGAATAACCAGTGTTTCACTGGCATGTAGTACTTTAAAAGTGAGACCTCTGCTGAAACTATGTGTGTTCATCCTTTAAACAGACAGTGAAAAATATCACAGATAAAGGGCTTTCACAACATTTATTCTTACCATCTTCATCCACAGTGAGGTCCACCACCTCACCAGCATTCTGACGCAGCGGTTGAATGACGGTGGAGAGTCTGTGACGTCCACGGGACTCTTGAAGACGATTCTGGGAGCAGCTATTTGCCCAAATCCTGCCAAGACCCCCAACTGAGCGTGACCTGCAGACATAAAGATGTAAAAAATGTATTACAGCCAAATGCAGAACACGACTACCTGTCTCACCAGGAATAGTCCCACAGCTCAGTGAAGCATTTGCTTCACCACATCCAGACTTTTAAACTCCTTTCCAGGA
>JAQNCA010000001.1:14880186-14895774 GCA_029783725.1 Acanthurus tractus
ACACTACTACAAAGCGTAAACAGACTTGTGGTGTCAATGAATATGCAATGCAATGTGTCTCCTGTTATGGTAGCCTTGCGATAGGTAAGTGAACTGCTGAACTAGTGAATTTTTTTTAACTTCCCCTAATAGACAATGGCTACATAACACTGTCAGGAGGAAAATGACAGATGGGAGTTAGATGAGAAGAAAATTCCATTGTTTTAAAAGTAAATTTGTAACTACAATAACTGGAATTATGGAACAACAGTGTTTCTCTTAGTCATTGAAGATCCAGTGTGAGAACAAAAGTTTAAAGGCTCCAGTATTTTCCTGTATAAAAAAAATGCAGAAATGCTTAAAAAAAAAGTTTGTCATAATGTGGACTGGTTCAATATTGATTTATTCCTCCTTATTCAGAAAGCTAAATGCTCAAAGGGTTTGGCTTTGACACATTCTTCAGATGTGTTTTAAAGCAGGAAATGCCTCCCTCTTTGCTGTTTGTGATAAGGGGGATTCCCATTAGCTCATACTGTCTGCATCCAATTCAACTTCATGAGAGACGTGCAGCCCAATGCAAGTGGAATAAGGAAGAAGCTTATTAATTTTCATACTCTACAAATCACTAAAGCAAACTTGTGCCCATATGCATGCAAACACACAAGAACATTACTCACAAAAAAGAAAAACAAAGCAATGAGGATGGTGAGGGCGCACAAGGTGGCAGAGGTGATGGGATCTAATTGGCCAGGCTCAGCTCTGGGTGGATCCCCAGGAGCAGGTCAAACCACTAGAGAGGGGTTCCTAATTAAGCAGACCTGGGATTATTTTGTAAATATCTGTTTACCACCAAGAACCCCTGAGGGCTGGGGAGGTGGGGGGGGGGTAGCCAAGAGTAAAAACAGTACATTGTAAACATGAACACTATGGGAATGGGTGTCTTGGCAAAGCTGAGGCTGTGCCAAGCCAACATGATGCGAGGCACATGCCCAAGGGATTAGAACAAGAGGAGGGCTGAGCACTACAGTAGACTGTAGAGTAAACTGCTGGTTTGGGAGTGACAGGGAATGAGATCATACAAGGCAGGAATAGCACTGTGTAGTAAACAATTTAAGGCTCTGTGCAGAGCAAATTATTGAGCTTGTCTTCACAATTAAGGATAAAAGATGTCACTTCCTAACTTTGAACACTAAAGCAGAGAACTGACCAATGTTATAACTACGGAGCGGCATACAAGCCCTTTATATTGATATGGTACATTATGTTTGTGTTCTCATCAATCTTTATCAATGTAAAACCAGGAAATATAGGTAGCATCCAGCCTTCTTTAAATATGATTTTTAAAACTGTCTTTAATGTACTTTTAACAACCTATTTGAACAATCTATAAAAGGCTGAACCTTTGTAATGCAGGAAAAAAAAATCACATTTATATTTAAAAGATATAATATATGAATCAAAAGGCAGAAGTTATTAAAATGCTTAATTTGTTAAATGAAACTTAAACTTAAGAGAGGACATTTCATGTATGTACAGAATATGTTTGCAGTTTAGGTTTATGGGATATGTTTGTGGAGTGATGCATTGACGCAACACATGGGACTTTCATACCTGTTTGCACAGGTACACAGGCACAACATGTCTATTTGACAGATTGATAGGATCTACACTGGAATCCTTCCATGCTGTAGGCACAGAAAGTGTAAGGACATTCAAAATGCTTTGTGAACATACAACTACAGGTCCTGAGCTGATATGCAGACAAATGGCAGTTACTGATAAAGATCATTTTTAATTGATCCATATCAGTAACATAATCTTTGTCTAATTTTACTCACAGCACGCTGTGTAAACCAGCTGCCAAACACGCCCAACAGTGCACTGTTAAAACACTGGAACGTTCTCCTAATGCATGGCTTCAGAAATGAGCAAACTGTGGAGTGGCACAAATGAACAACAGCCAGCAGACAAAGATATCCATACTGACAGCATGTCACTGAGCAATGTGAGAAGGGCTGGTTTTAGTTAAAATTGTTTGCTTTAGCCCTTTTTGGCAACATTTTCAGCCATGTCCCTTAAGTGCTGCTGGTGGCTGTAAACTGCATTTGAGCTTCTACATTTTGTGCAAGCTGCAGATGAAGCCAGTCTGTCCTGAACCTCAGGGATGCACATTTTCTGTGCCATCCCCAACTTTTTTGGTCAAAGTCTTAGATGAGTATTGGTAGATAGTGTTTGGTACACAGCCCATATGTAATGTGGTCTTTAATTACACAACCTTCCTCACTTCCCTCCTTCATGTCTTCCACATTATTCTCCTCTTCTACTCCCTGTATGGTAGATGATGAAGATGTAACTTCAAGGTTCTGGCTGAGCCTCTGTAAGCTGTATCTATCCATGGGTCAGCAGCTGGCTTTGGGTTCAATGTCTCTGTGGTCGTCTTTGACAGATGGATGCCCAATCAGGGCTGAAAGACGAGAATGTGACAGACAAGATCTGTACTCGGCTTATAGTATATTGAGATGTGAGAATGCCCTCTTACATGGGAAAAACATCGTACAGAGCTTTCCATTGTTCTTCACTCAACTCCTTTGCCATTCAGCAAGTTGAATTTTCAGCTAGACCAGCTGGTTTGTTTGTTGTTTGTGCCATATCTTGTGCCACACGTGTGCTCCACACTTTGACTGTAACTAACAGATGATTACATTTCCTTGACCCTGTAAAAAACACACCTGTTTTGTCTGTTAGATGTGGATGACAATGACAATGACAGTTCCTGCCTGGTATTTTTGTTATGCACCAGTTATGTGATTCTCTGAAAAACCTGTCCGCAACAAGTTACTCAGACATACTTCTCTGTCCATGGATGGGACAGAAAATACTACTGGACACTAAAGAAACAACAAAGGAGAAGACCATTTTTTATAAATTAATGTACCCTACCTTGAGGCTACATTACTTATACACTGTGCAGCTAAATGATATAGGTTAATGTGCACTTGTTGCATGTTTATTATGTACACCTTGCTAAAACTAATGCAGTCTAATAACAGTCCTGTAATTTATAAAAAAACTGCTTAATGCAGAACATATATTCAGTTTTGTTGAAACAGTGTCAGAGAGGTACTGAGTCAACAACATTGTTGTTTTGGTGGATATGGTTTGTACACTGCCTTGGGAAGAGATATTAAAAGGAAAACAAATTATAATAATAAAGTATAAGACTCAAAACTATAATCAATATGCAATTTAGTTAATTAAGTTACTTAACTACAAAAAAATTGAAAAAGCCAGTACATGATTAACTATGTACGAGGGGTTTTGTGTGTCAAGCACATGCATTGTTCCTATTATTTACACATAAACACTTATTAACAAATCAGACCATTGGCAGTATAAACAAGACTTTCATTGCTCGTTCTGTTGGTCACTGATTCCCCGCCCTTCTGCTCCCCTGCTGCCCATCCCCCCTTTCAGGGAAGCTCATCCCTACATTCTCTAGCGAGCCAGGACATCTTTTAAAGTCAGGAAAACAGGCAGATTAGACAAGCCACAACATTCCAAGCTTTGTGCAACCACTCCTGGTAGCTGTTTTCAGAATTCACTGATATATCAGAATAAAAATAGCACGAAGGAAATATTTTGTACTGAAAAATATGGTAAAGGCAGACAGATAGAGGTTAGTACAGAGGCAGAATATTGTGAATAGAGCTGCATAATCGCCTACATGAAGAATTAGAGGAGTATTGAGACAGGAAGTCATATTATGAGAGGGGGGAAGAAAGATTCTCAGAGGGGTAAGGAAAATGGAGTGGGTTGAAGAGAATGACAGTGTAGGCTATCTTATGTAAATGTATTTCTTTCACATTGTAAATATTTGGCAGATCTCTGAGAAACAGAACACTAAGTTCCAATTCTCTAGTCAAAAAAGCCATTTTAAGTGGGTAATAGTTGCAAGTGGTTAGTGTATACATCAATATCATGACTAAAGACAAGAAAACTAATAGAAAAAAAATCAAACCACAAAAATGACAATTAAGATTGTAAACAGACACACTGTTAACTGAAACTATTTCAGGGCTCTATAAACTAATTTTATGAAAATCATTGCACTACTTCTGTATGTTTATTAAAGGTTTTAACGACATTTTAAAGTAAGTCTGACTTATTTTTTTAAATTTGCTAGGACATGTACACATATCACTTTTTCTAAAAATAATGGATGTCAGATGCATTTTTTCTGCCTTTTTCTTCACTTCCATGTTGGTGGAAATCCCAAACTAATAATTGTAACATGGCTTGTAATATGTGAGTGTCATCAAACAGACAAAAATATCATCCACCTGCTTGTAAAGTTTATACCAATACCTCTCAAGCTGTCCCCCTATAGCACATGACACTCTTAATTAACACTAATTATGAGCCTATTCACAGAAGCAGTATGTGTGTTGTTTTTAGAGAGAATTAAATAACGAAAGAATGAGCAAGGTCCCTTCAGAGTGATGGGGTTTCACTGCAATAAACAACTCAGCATGCAGGCTTATTTCTCTGGGCAATGTCAGCTATGGAATCCATGAGCAAAGCAAATCCACTGTAGCACCACACTGCAACCCACCATGTGCTCTCTGGAAAGCACACAAACTGCAAACTATCACACTAGAAATCAGCAAAGGGCATTTACTGCTTTTTCTTCTTCTGTTATAAAGGCCAATCCCTCATGCACACTAAAGCACTGTGTGGTCAGTTAATAACTGAGCGAAAGGTATTTACGTGACCGTTTAACTTAAATTAAGCAAGCATGTGGCTAGTAATGTACTGTACAAAAGCAAATGAAGGGGCATTACTTTCAATCTGCCATTCATGTCTCACTCTGGAAAAAACACTTGAGAGCCATAATTATTAAAAACTGAGGTCACTGCCTCCAATCTTAATTAGTGCATAAAAAGGAAGGAAAGGAGCTGGACTCCACTTAAAATACTGAAAAAAGATTGGTGCTTAAACCAAATAATTCATAATTTTGGAATTCATTTTATTATTTAGGTAATTAATAGTGTTTATAAAGTTACAATATACACTATTTTAATATCAAATGCTCATACACACTGTAGATCTAAAAGGAAGTATCAGTATCCTCCTTCATTAAAACGTTTCTATGGTCATCTTTATTTTATATTTAAAAAAAATTGAATTTGAAACGTAAGATTTTTCAAGCTCTCTTGCAGCATCAGCCACTTCTCCACTGTCCATCTGTTTGTACTGCTTGTTTCAAACTCATTGGTCTGCCAGGATATTGTTGCACACACTACCTCCATTTTTTGCTTGCTCATGAGTACAAGCACTTATGTGAGTGTGACAGGCTCATAAACAAGTAATCCCATACACTGATGCTTAGTTATAGGATAGGTAATACTCACAGTAACCGATAGAGAGAGGGCAAAGTATTAACTAACATCCAAAATTTACATAGAGCTTTCTCAGCTGTGTAGATCATGAAGAGATAAACATATGAACAATAAATGAACAGGGACTTTCTACTTTAAATTGAGGAAATGGTAGAAGATACTGCTGATGTAAAATTCATGCCAGCAATTACTTCAACGCTTGCTGTAACAGCTTAAGCACCCACCTGAAACCATCTCCAACTGTGACAATTTCCACCTCGCTGTCTGTTGAGGTGACGTTGATCTCCTCACTTGCAGGGACAGCAGGAGCAGGAGCTGGAGTTGCCTCAATCACCACCACATCCTCGTCTAGAGCACCTGAGCACACCAGGTCAAGTTAATGGACTTACATACACCATAACAATTTAACAAAGGCAAAAAAAATAAAAGTACCCAAAAAATTAACAGAAAAACAAAAGTCAAATGAAAACTTGTCGAACATACTCATGATAACGACAACCTTTCATTTAATTCGGCATTTCTAAACGCAAACAAACAACAAACAAACATGATTTGTACAGTCATGTCCATCTAATCTTACACAACATGGACACTCATTTCACATTTTTTCCAAATATTTTTCCTCTCAAAAAGTCTGTGCTTCTTTTTCAATGGCTTAGTTTAAAACCAAGCAAGCTGTGTAAGGGGGCAGATAGTATTTCTCTAGTTTCATCATGATATCAGCAGCATCATGAGGCCAACACTTTAACAAGAGAAATGTAGGTCATCAGTGTTCAACTCAGTTTGCACTGGGGCCCTCTTTTTTTCTTAACCTTTCCTAAATCTGCTCTGTGATTGGTTGTCTTTGAAACGGCTCTAAACAGATTCATGATAGAATCTGGCTGTTCGCGTATAAACATATAATAACGCCCCAACCCTTCCATCAGACACACAAGAAGCCTAGTTAATGTAAAAGCACTGCTCATACAAGCAAGAGTCATGGCAAACGAATTTCAGACAAATACATCATTCTTTAAGGAGACACTGCTGGGACCATGGGAGGGGGCACCAAGGCCTCCCTGAACAGATTCTGTGTTGTGTTTTTTATGACTTAACACACAGCTTGATCTATGTTTTATCTCCAGGTTATATTTTGAGTTCCCAGAAATGATGAAGATCATATACAGTCTATAGTTGCAGTCAGTGTAGGTTTATTTGTACTTCAGTCTCATGCCTGTTTCTAATTACTGTTGATTTCTCATTGTAAGTTAGAGCTGCTGACTCATACATCTGGAATATAAGTCAAAGTTAAAGATTCTCTCTGTTCGTTGGCCTAACATGTAAACATTAAGCCAACCTTTTATGACAGATAGATGACCTCTACATAAGTTTCAGCTTAAATACATATATTTCAACCTTTATAAAAGACAGAACAATTAGAAGTGTCTGTTCGGATTTAATTGTAAAGTGGCAATAAGCAAATTCTTTTTTTTTCAATTTCAGTCTACAGCTGAATGTTCAACACACAAGAGTCCATGAAAGCTTGTTTTTTAAATTAAAAGCACCAATATCTTATGCTGAAGTAGATTGTGTGTTTGTGCACATCACTGAGAGACTTGCCATGTTAGTTAAGTTCATAACTCCCCAGTGTGATTTCTATTCCTTTTGTCTCCTGAGACCTGCTGCTTAGCACCCTCTGCAAGTCTCACTGCCTGGTGCTCTGGTGAAGCCTTCATGTGGTTACACAAACAACAACCCCTTACTTACATTTTGCAGAGAACTGTAACCAGCGTGTGAAGTGTTTGGTCAGGTAAACACCTACCACCACTATTCCTGACACAACCATAAAACAAACACTGGAAAAAGGCTGAGTGACAACCTTCTGAAGTCTGATCACATCTAACCAAGTCTAGTCACTTTATCTGTTAAAAGAATAAGGACATTCAATATGGTTAAGACTGGACAATAATCCTCCTTAACTGCCCTTGACGTCAGCATTTTAATCTGACCGATTGTCAGATGTGTACAGATGTAATTGTATAATTTGAGACCTGCATTCAAGGTCAGTTACTTATTCACATGTAACATTTTGTATAGACTTAAGGTGGGAGATAGGATTTCACTGTTTCTTCAATACATCACAGACTAAGCCCAATTCAGGGTATTTTCGAGGCAGGTTTCATCACTTGCTGCCTTGCTTTCCCCTGCTGTAAACAAATGCCTTGCCTTCCCTCTGAGACAGCGCTATGCAAAGGCTGCCACTAAACAATGTCTGAGTTTTCTCCCACTTGCCTCCCACCATAGAGGCACAACAACTAACTTTCCATTCTCCCCTAGGGCCACAGCGGCAGAAATGAGGCTAAGTGGCTACATGAGGAAAACAATGAACGAAGGTAGAGGTGGGGCTTTTTCAAAAAGATATACCAACTCCTGTTCTGAGTAAATACTTGATTGCTTCATCATCAAAATGTGGTTTCATGTGTATATTTTGTTGCAAATTGGAGCAGAAAGCTGTGGTTTATGTACGGGAGCTGCATAAAGCTGTTTTTCAAACAGGTACAGAGGGCTATTGTTTTCATGACAGCTGGCCAGGTGTGGGGTCCTGAAAAGCCGAGAGTTGCTATTCCTTTATCAGCTGGGCTGGCTGTTACAAAAATATACATACAATATTGAAATGTATGTTACAATGTGCACCATGTTAATGCACAACCAAAGTCCAAATTTATAATACCATTGAAAGCATTTTGCCTCAAGTTGTTTTACATGTAAATGGAGAGCAAGAACATGTTTTCCCTATGCCCAGTATGCAAGGTGAGTCCTCTGTTTACTTTCCCTTCTCTTATTTGATAGCCACAGAGAAATCGCCTGGTGTGAAATGCAAACTTCTGTATTCATGATCCTGCTTTAGTAAACACACAGTGAGATTGTCTGAAAACCTTACATTTCTGTTATTGACAATACATTTGTGATTCAGCATTAAAAGGGAACTTGAAATCTATGCTTAAAAAATTGATAAATTGTTTCAAAACATGCCAATTAAAAGGATTATGTTTTTAATTCACAACACTAAAAAGCGTCTTTTTTAAAAAAAAAAAAGTACTAAACAGTTCTTTCTGCAAGTTGCACAACACACGTTGACCTCTTCTCCAGCAACAGTCATTTTTTTCTGTTCTGCTTCTCGGTGCATATTAATTCATATTGCATCAGTGTACTTCAATTAAAATGTTAATTCATGCTGGACTGTTTTTTTTATGCATAAGGGATCCTGATACGTGTTGGCTTTATGAGACATAATTCCTAATATAGTTTTACAGCTGTGATAGGACTCTTCTTTGACTATTTTTCAAACTAACTGCAAAAAACAATAAAATTAATTTATCTATCTCGTAGTAAACCACCCTGCCTGCTGATATCTATTAAACCCATATTGTCTGATAACAGTTAACATGAGGCCTTACATATTGTAATAAAACCGACAAAACTTTCTTTTACTGAGTTGTTATCAGTAGATATTTATCAGCACATTTTAACTACTGAAACACTCACGGTGATATTGTAACAAACACACAACACCCGATCTAGACTGCATAGTCTACCCTCTGCAGTCCACAGTGTAATGGTAATCACTGCAATGACACTGAACCTTGCATCATAAGCCTTTCCTGTTTTTTTTAAAAGCTTTTTACCGTATGATACAGCCTACATAAGCATAGTTCTTCCTGTAAAACAAAATCTGTTAGATACAACACTGAGGTTACAATACAAACAAAGGTACAACCAGAACAGAATCGTGGTTTGAAATTACCTGAGGCAACAGTAGCACTGTTAGGCTGACTGCTGGTGCTGCTGACATCTACATACAGCTCATCCTCTGCTTCAGTGGAAGAGGGGGAGGACGAGTCACTACTCAGCTCTTCACTAGAACTACTGGTGCTATGGAGCAGAGCATACTTCCTGCGTGCAATCACTTCACGTTTCTTTCTCTGCAGTAGCAGTCGCTCCTTTTGCTTCTGAGTCCGCTGACCCCCTCCGGGAGCTGTTTTCACAAAACGTTTCCTATGCGGAGGCCGTCTGCTGCTTAGACAAGGCCGTTTCAGCAGCACTGGCTCAGCCTCAGACCGCAACCACTTATGAGAGCGATTCCCCCGAGTTCGACCCAGAACAGGGCGCAGGCCAACTCCGGCAGCTCCTCCTGTTGCCAGGGCAGGAGCCTTGTGCTGGCCCCCTGTTGCACCAGCCTCCCCCTCATCCTCTGAGCTGAGAGTGTCCGAGTCTCCAAATCGCAGGCTAGAGGAAGGGGAGGAAGCACAGTCACTAAAAGAGGACTCGTGATTATGTTCATCCTCACTGGGGTGCTGTGAAAGTTCTACCCTGGGACGCTGAGGGGCCAGTGAACTCTCACTGATGTGGCCCTCCTTCAGCAAGCAGTCTGAAGGCCCTGCCTGTTGGCCTCTTCTTTTTCTACGCCCAGGGAGGCTCCTTTCTGAGTCTCTGTGTGTTCCCGTGTCCCTCATGGCCAAATGCCTGGACTCACATAGGGTTTCAAATTCGCTGCCTGCCTTTCCAATCACCTCCATATTGTTAGAGAAGCTCTTGGCAGCCTCCATGGGCTCTGGGTTTACCAGTGGCTCCTTCAGATGCTCCTGTCTACTAGGGGCCTCAGACGGCACCTCACTCTTCATGGTGGCAGGTCCGTCCTCAAAGGGCAAACACCTACTGCACTTGCATCAGTTCCTAGGCGTCTATTCTCTGCATCTCACAAAACCTAAAAAAAAGAAGAAATGAAAACAGTTACAGGTGCAAAAGCCAATCTGCTGTTGATTTCAAAAGGACAGATCATATGTATGTGACCGGATTTAGACCTTTCATAGATGAATTCAATAAAAAATCAAAATCAAAAAGAACATTCACATCTGAACAAGGAAACCTGAACCATGAAATGCAACACTAAAATAAACAGTTAATTCAACTGGTAAATAAATTTGAAGCCATTGACAAATGGCCAATTTGAATGATAAAGTCAGACAGCTTGATAAAATCAATTCTGCTCCATAGGCTAAAAAATTCAATTTGATATGATAAAATCTTAAAATCATGGAATTCATCCATCAGATCATTATAAACCACATCTAAATGACCTTTACTTAATCAAATCATTCATGTGTCCACCAGCATAAAAAGGACACAAACCTTCACTACAAGCATTTTTTTAAGAAAAACCTATCTGAAGCAAATAGTGCAGGACATATCACAAGCCAAATAAGCAATTAACATTGTTCTTATAGCATTTCTGGAGCTGCTGAGGGTCAATGGCAGTCTCATAAACACAGATCTGGGATAATATGTCATATACCAATGAAAACCAATCCCATCAACTTGCAGGGTGGGGTTACATCAAAACAAAGGGTATCAGTGGAGAAGCTTGATCTAGCTGCTTGTTGGTATCAAGCCTAGTTTCACAATTTCACAATTGATGGCATAGATATGTCTTATTTTTGGATGCTAAGTCACAATGCTGAACCCTTTTCTATCACCAAAGGATCTGAAAATCTGACAATGGCAAAAATCAGTTGATAAATTACATAGGAACAAGTTTAAGAGCAGAGGCATTTTCTGTAAATTTTTGTCAACATCATTATTTTTTACTTTTTTTCCAGATCACTGTAGTTCTCATTTTGTTCCCTGCACTGAATTATTCAACATGCACCCTTAAGAAAACAACTTGCTTTTAATTGAAAAATATTTTCCAAGGATTTTACTGATTAATCAACAACACACAGACCTAAAACAAACATGCATGTGCTCATAACAACAATTCATGAGGTTCAATTTGGTAATTCTGTCTGCTAAATCAAATTAAGACAGTGTGACCAAGTGCTGCTGATTAAAGACAGAAAGTAGATACCCTCAGGCTAAGTCAAAAGTCATGGCTGAGTCGATACCAATGTGTGTGTTTTATTGTTGATTTCAGGCAACCAACGAATCAGGCTAAATGAAAATGGGCTCTCCATCTTGAAAGTGATCCTCATGTTTATATGCCATGACTATGGAAGAGCTCTGTATACATGTGTGTTTATCAACACGGAACTCCTGAAAGAAAGGGATTCTTTAGGCATGATGCAATGGGAAAATTTTCAGAGCAGTGAAAATTCTCCAAGAAGATCTAATTCAAGCATTGATAAACATAGGGTAGTTTTTAAATGAAACAAAAAGTCTCTGTCATGTTTAAAATTCCATGCATATTTTCGGCAGTGCATTAGCATTCTCCATTTTGCAGAAGAGAGCACCTTATTGCTTGATATTCAGTTTAAATTCTAGATGATTGTGGCTAAGTTTTTCAGTTGCAGGTTGTTCTCCGGGGAAATCCCGATTCCATGCTTTGACCAGGTACAGCCATTTTGTAACAGACCTGATTCTGAAGGATCTGTACTAGATCAGACTGAATACAGCTTATAGTAATCAATTAAACAATGTTTTGATCTGCCACAATATCAATCCAGCAAGTCAGTTCTGACATCCTATTTGTACATTTTTTAACATGTACGTATAAGCACTATTCACCCACTGACAAAGAATATGCAAATAACCATAAACCAAAGGTGATAGAAATATATCTACAAAACATTTTATCACAAAAACCAATGTGTCATTATTCATAAAAGGTGCTGCATATCTGCAGTAATATTGACTGATAAACTGTGTTTTTAGCAAAAATAATCATCACATAACATTAGGGACAGTGAGAAGAAAATTACACAATCACAAGCTTATGCAGACTAATGCACTTTATGCATGTGGTGATGTCACCTTCATGAACATGCTAACCAAACTTTTAAATGTAATGTAATCAGAGAAAAAATACATGGAGCTTCTTTTTTAGGAGATGATATAGGAACATATTGTACCAACCCTGTCTTTATGGCTTTCTGGAAGTACAAGTGATGCAACACAACACTAGAAAATAAAAACAAAGAAATATTCTGGTTGGCACATCCACACTGTTTGCTGGGACTATCTAATTGTATCTTTGTCAAAATCAAAATTCCAATAAACACAGTCTGCCAACCATTGTAGAAATTAAATACTTATCTACTGCTTTTAAGACATTTTATTCCTTTGTGGGGCCTCAGTAGTTAGCAAATTCAAGACTCATAAAGACTTTTTATGACACAGAACACAGCAAGAAAAACTACATGGAGTTCACTTTCTATTGCTCTATCATGATTATAATAAAGTCTGACACAACAACATTCCTTTTAGTCTTTGCTCTAGAGTAACTGTAGTGGACTGAATTAGATTGCCCAGGTGTCCCTGAATGTTCCACTGCATCAAAAATGGTATAATATACTAAAAATGCACGAGGAAATGTTATTCCATCATTCATTTACAACTCATTCCATAATAACATTCTGACTGTCACTGGACCTGGAGCTGTAACTTCTGAGCATTAGAGTTGATGGGGTCAATGGTGCCGATGGGGAGTTTCTCAGAAATTGAGTGAGCATACTTTTTCCAAAAACGCAAACCACAACGCTCTTTCTGCTTTTGTATACAACTCACTGATGAGAGAGAGTCCTTCAAATGCCACAGAGAAAGCTGCGCAATGACATGCATGGGGCCTCAGATGACAGCCCTGAAGGAAAAAAAATCCCAATGCATCAAAGCTAATTAATGGACCTGTTTCATCAATAGTACTTAATAACGATAACTGGAAAGATAATGCGGACACCATCAAGTGAACCAGACACAGCTAGCAGAAAATACACAGCGTAAAAGAAATGGCAACACTAAACCAATGCAAGATGTACGGCTGACACAGGACTGCTGAGCTGCAGCTTACGATAGCCACAGCGCTTTCTGTCCGTGATACGAGCATCTACCAATTTGACTAGGCAAGCAAAAAAACAGTTTCATAGATTTATTTAGCTTGACAGTACCGAGCCTGAAACTGAGGCTAAGCATAGTTTCTACAACGTTTAACAATCACAATAAGATCGGCTGCTGTCTGCCTCTAATGTTATCCCGCAAACGTCGCTAAAGTGACTGTCAGATTAACTCGTGGTGATGGAGAAGCACTAAAATATGAATATCCAACGTTATAAACTTACGTCAAGATTAACGTTATTGTAATAACGAATCAAAAGAAGCCAAAGTGATCAGCTAGCCACCTAGCCGGACAACATACTCCAGAAAGAAGACAACAAAGACAAACACGTACCTGGGTCTAAGGCTTTTTTTTTTCAAATTGTGTCACCGTCCTTTTTGTAACATGTGAGGTTAAATCCTGAGGAGAAATAATGACAAGCGTTGAAAACGAGAAGTTATCTAGATGCTAACCCTTACTGCAACTAGGCAGGCCTACACAAAATTGGCGATCCGAGGACGTTAGTTGCTGGGATTGTGAAACTGACAACACAGTCCCGAGCTGATCCGAGAAGCAAAATCGAAGGCAATGGGCCCTGGAAGGCTACGAGCTAAGCTAACATAAAGGCTAGTCCCACTTCACTTGTCAAATACCCGATTATACTTTGCCATTTTGACTCACAAACGGGTTCTATCGAATCTCAAAAGGCAGTGCTCCCTCTCTACAACATTTGTATTTGATAATATAGAGTTGTCTCACTATTAGCCCTCGACGAAGTTGCCATTCCTGCCTTTCGAGGCATCCACTCTTGTTTACCCAGCAGGTCGTCTGTTCGCTGGCTACGGCTACAACATAGTTATTTCCCTCATGGCCGCACGGGGGCGCATCGGTGCAAGCCTTTTGCCACTTTACGACACTTTGCGACAGCCCAACTTAATCCAATTTACATTTCAAAGCAGAGAAAAACTAATATTCTGTGATGAAATGCTTTCCTCGCCCTGCTTCGTTTCCTAAAGAGAACACAAGGCACGAGCTGCAAATAGCTTTTCTTTCTGATTATAATGCACACTAATGCACCATTGTTAATTCACAAGTAGAACTATCGCCCCCCGAAAATCCTTGATTTCAAATACGAGCGCGCCCACTAGTGGATATTGGTTGGATGTGTGGAAAAACACTCAACAACGTGCAATGACATTATTCCAGTGTTTATATACACTATTAATTATACAGAGAAATAAGGACCAGAAAAACATAATCTATCTAAATATAAATGCCTAAATAATCCTACCGATGAAGATTATGCTTTTGTAGGATATATATACCTACCTTGACTGGAAGGAATCTGTATTTGAGATGAAAGTGAGAATGAACCCTAAATAATTGATCCTGCTGCTTAAAAAAGCTATAAGTCATTAACTGATTTAATGATGCACACAGTGCAGAGGTTATACATTTAAATTTTACATTGCATATGGTATGTACATCATTTACACATTTCAGTTATTTGTATCAAATAAAGATGTGAATGTTGAAACCAAAGACATTTTTGTCTCATTAAGAGTATTAAGAGTAGGTTTAACCAAATGTGACCAACTTCAACAGAGAAATGATAAATACATTTGCAGGTTGATACAGAGAAGAAATCATTGAACATTTATAAAGCATAGGATTGTTAAAGTGCAGGTGCAGGACAACTCAAGGTGAGATGATGTATTGTAGAGAACCTAGTGACATGTGAAAGTGCAACTTTTTTGTAGACTAAAAACCAAAAGGTATCTGGGGCTGGTGAGGCAATTTTAGGGTTTGCTCTCATTTAGAGGGAGAGCCTCAGAGATAAACAAGAGAAACGCTTAGATAAGGTCTACGTAAAAGCAACAGCTGGGTACACATTGTTGTGGCAATTTTAGTTGATCTACTTGGGAATCAGTAAACAAGACTGAATACCTTCATGCACAACAGTTTATTCTCTATAGAGAAGGCACAACCTCAGGCTCAGAGCTCGGAGTTTGTGCCCAGAACAGTGAATACAGCACGTCTTTATACCTATACTCAGATGACAAGATGGTGAGAAATCAGCTGTGGCATTCTTGAGCTTTCCTAGATTAATTATGTTCTCTTGACTACATCAGAACTTACCTGTTGCAATCCAGTATATAATATTTTAGGCAATCGGCCTAATCTGTTAGACAGTCAAGGGACTGTTTTTGAAGGCGAGATAATAGTGAATGTAAATCTCTTGATGATGTCAAGTAAGACAGATGTTTACAAAAAGGGGAATACACCGGTAACACATTTACAAATACATAGGAAGAATGAAACAATATAAGCATGAGCATGAAGAAGAAAAAAAATTCCACCACAACA
>JAQNCA010000001.1:14904481-14919855 GCA_029783725.1 Acanthurus tractus
TTCCAGAATTCGTTCCAGAAATGGTTTGAAAATGTACTAAAGTCAAATGTGGGTCAAAATTGGTGGATAGATTACTTTTTATAAAAATCAAATATAATGTTGAAAAATAAAAATATAAAATATACAGCTTAAAAATTTTCAGATACAAGAGAAGTGATCTTTATGAGTGTTTATCAGCTCAACTCCTCAATAATTATGTCTGTACCTAATGTTCCAGCCGAAGAGACGATCCCTACTGGAATGGCAACAAGAAGATGCAGTCTGATTCTGATGTCCGTTTGAATCAAGGCTCAAACTACAACCGGCAGCAGAACCGCTTTTCTAACTTCAATCCCAGAGAGAGGGGTCGCTTTCCAGAGGCTGCTGCCGAGCAGCCCAACACATATGACAGGTACAAGAGTTGAAACTGTAGAAACTGAGATATTTAAGGGCTTCATACACTCTCAGATGATCTTGAGTTTTCAATTGTGGTGCAGCACCATGCAGAAAGGAAACCTGCTTAGACCAAGAAAAATAACTGCAAAGGGAAGTTTTCAGAATTTCACAGCAGACAAAATCTTGTGTCTGTTGTTGTGCTTAGTCAGACCCCATGAGTCAACCCTCTTATTATGTTTTGTGTTCACTGTAATTATTATATTTAATTATTTGACTAATTCCTCTTTGGTCTTTGCTCAGACGTAACAGGTTTGACGGTGAGCCTGAGGTAAAGAAGGGTCGACCTGCTCCTCACAGAGAGGGCTCTGGCTTTGAGCGTTACCCCAAGAACTTTGAAACAGTCCGCAGAGCTGAGCCCCCTCCTCCTCCACGTGCCGAACTCCGTGACACAGACCGCAGGGAAAGAGATGAGAGGCGGCCTGTTCCCATGCATGATCGCCCTATGGGAGCCAGAGCTGCAATGCCAAACATGTCGCACAACCGCTCACCCAGGGATGGGGGGCATGGATGGAAGAATGATGGTGGCATGAATGCCAACAAAGGAGAGATGAGGTAAAAATTATGCCGTTTTCAAATAAGAATTATCAGTTAACTTCCTTCACCTAATAATGAATGGCTAATTTTTTTTCTTTTAAACCTCTCATGCGCTGTAAATGCTGGGTTGAGCAGAGGACCTATGCGCATGCGGGCAGAACGATCAGGCAGAGATGGTCCAGGACCCTCACTAAGAGGAGGCTCGTCGAGCAGCCGTGGGAGGAGCAGCTTTAATGATCGAGAGACAAGACCCATGGTGATGAGTAATCAGGTCGGTTAAACTTGTTTAAGAGCTCAAGGGCACTTCTGAAGTCCTCTAGTGCTAATAGTACAAGATGTTGACATGCCATGCAAAAATGATATTTTAAAAGATTATTCTAAGCTGAAGACCTCAGCTAGTGCTGAAAGTAATTGAGAAAATTTTAGAATGTCAGCATAACAGGATAGATCTGTAATTAACATCTTATGATAAAGAAAATCCTTGGTGCTGTTGAAATTAAAACAATGTTCTTATTGTGCCAGTTTTTATTCAAGAAATTGATTGTAAAAATAGTCATATTTTACTGTTTCTGTAGTTTTAGCAAAATTTCAGTTGCTCTCAAGTAAACTTAACAGCTCCTAGAAGACCAGCACCTGACTAAATATTTTTTTCATCTCTGCAGCCATTTACCTCCGGCCGACAGGTGGTAGTTGAACGACATAGGGAGCAGGGAATGAGGAAGGAGTGGCACGGTGGATCAAGCTCCCAGGAAAGGGGCTTCCCTGATAATCGCAGGATGGGGGACAGTCGCAGCGGCATGATGGCTCCTTCCAGGTATCCTAAGTTTAACAACAAATGGTGACAAAACCGAATACAGCTGTTCTCAGCTCTCTTAGACTTTGACTCGTTTTCTCTTCATGCAGTCATACTTCGTCTGGACTAAACCGAATTGTACAGATCACCAGCAACACCATTCCCAGTGGTGGCAACGTGGGTGGGTTCAAGCCCTACAAAGGAACGCCGCGGCAGTTCTAACTGCAACCAAAATTTGAAGACTTTTCTGAACTCTTTATTTTTTAGAATGTCAACGTTTTTAGGTGGCACATTTGTAGCCACGAGGTTGATAACACTATTTTATTTTGTATAGACAAGTGTTGACCTAAGTGAAGGGTTTTTTCCTGACGGTTCTGCTGTTACCATTAAGCAACCCCATGCACATGTTTTACTTATATTTAGAAGTATAATTTACAGCCCTAGATCTTTGTAACAAGTTTTCAAGTGATGTTATCAGCTTCTCCTTTAAATGAGTGTTGTATGTACATTTTCAATAGCCAAGTGTCACACTCAGTTTTCCTGTGTAATATGTCTTATTTTAGTGTATGAAAAGGCTCATTAAGTGACAGGAATCATTTAGTCATTTGTAAGTTTCTCGTTGGGGGAATCAGATGACATAGTACAAATTATTTTGAAAAGTCATATTTGTTGTGGATGTTCTGTTTTGTAAAGAGTTGTTGGATTTGCTTAAAACAATGTCAAACTGTAAACTAGCCTGCATTGTAGCAAAAAAAACTTTCATAGGCTATGAAATGTGTAGAGGCGTGTGTCTCTTGAAAAAAAAAAGTAACTTTCCAGTCTGTTACTGCAGGGCATTCAATGGTGTCAGTCCCCACAAGGACAATAATACATTACTCATCATTTTTGTATTTGTTTGTTGTTGTTTGAATTATTTAGTGAATTTGACCACACATGACACTCAAAAGATGGCTTTGCTTTTGGCGGTCTGAGTCACTTTGCTGCTTGATTTTGTGAATCACTTGATATTGGGACTGGCTTTGTGCGTTCATACAAGCAGGAAGTAATTTGATAGCGAAATGTAGGAAATATTGAAACTGGAATGTGACACACACAGCATGAAATCTGCACTTTGAGGCTGACACTTAGTGCAGCAGACATTGTGTTAACCGTGACTAAGTCAGTATCCTCTTAAACTTTCATATTGCTTTCCTGGTCAGTTTTATTGGTTTCTATCAATGAAGAATGGTTTATAAAGAGTTATTTCTTTTTGTAATTGGACCAACACATCAAGATTTGCATGTACTTACACTGCCATACACTCTTTGCCCACACACCTTTTAGAATGGATTGATAAAGCTTTATTAAACTCGAGAAGACTGATTTCACATAGCCTCAAATGTCTACATTCTGGTCGTGGTCAAGTTAGATATTTGCTTTCGAGTCCTCTGTTGACCCCATCTAGACTTCCACTTTCTGTGCATTGTCTCAGAGTTCCCATCCTGTACTTGTTCACGCTTCCACACATGTCAACTTTGTCATTTAACCATAGAGCCAAATTTACTTCCTACCCACCTATCTATGCTGAAAAATGCCTCCTGGCTTTTGTGTCCATTAACCTGAGTCATTTAATCAAACAGGACTTAATTTGGGAATAAATATGTGTAGGCATGATGTAAAAAAAAATTATAAGGGTCAAAAAGGACACATTTTCATGACAATGCCATAAATTTAGGTTACAGTGCATGCAGGACCGCCTTATTGTTCTTGAGCAGTGCTTATTCATGATATTTCAAAAAAAATATATGACAGAGTCTGAGGGGCTCTTTGAATCTCTTGGGTCCCAGCAAGGCTGTCTGCTCTCTTCTTTGGTTCATGAAAGTATCTGCAAAGAAAATCTATGTATTATTAATATAATTTATTTCTTTAAAATAACTTTCAGATGGTGGATGTATTTTAAAAGGGGTTTATTTTACAGTGCTATGTTATAATGTTAATCAGCCCTAAAGCACAGTGAATGCATTGTTTATGTTTTCTTTAGTAATGTTTGTATGTGGCAAAAACCTGCATAGCCTAGATAATCTCTCATCAGATGATAAATGGAACTGAAAATTCAGCTCAACAATTCAAAAGATCACATGGATGAATGATGTTGATGATGATGACTGATGAAGATTCATTTTTCTTTTTACTTCAGTCTTCAAGCAGATTTTCCCAAGGTCTTTCTTGACCTTGAATATTGAGCAGCTGCCTGCAAGTCAGTTTTTGCCATGTGTCAGGAGCTTCTCCAACACGGAGTCTAAAGATCCTTTATTCTGTCTTCTATCACACAGCTCAGATATATAATGCTCTACAACGACCAAACCTGACTGTGGTGCAGTCCTCTGCTCAAGCAGGTGAATCTGTTACTGTGTCAGTGGTCCTTGAATATAGTCTGCATTTTTGTTGTTTGGTTCTTACGTTTGTGTGCACACTCTGTATTTAGATAAATCTATTTGTTTTAAGATACTTCAAAACATTACCTGGATCACATATTGGCAAATTCTACATCTGTCAACTCAGACTTCAGTTTTGTTTACTCTGACATTTGTGGTCATCTGTGATCCTCAGCAAACTTTTGCAATTAAAATGACAACAGTT
Organism: Acanthurus tractus; assembly: GCA_029783725.1. Lineage (NCBI taxonomy): Eukaryota > Metazoa > Chordata > Actinopteri > Acanthuriformes > Acanthuridae > Acanthurus > Acanthurus tractus. The sequence goes on from JAQNCA010000001.1 coordinate 14,908,863, forward strand.
GAACTTCAGTTTAAGATATTTCAAGAAAATTCAGATTCAGTCAACTAGAATTGTGTTGTAAAATGTCAAGCTCTTGTATGTTGATTCTTGCAAAATAATGTAAGTTTTCTATGAGATTTGACTTTATGTTAACTTTCAAACTAGGAGGGAAAAAGTGCTGCATCTTTTATAAGCACTGCGAAAAATTAAGACATATTTAAACTGGTCTTTGCGTGATGGGAGTAGAAATAACATGCAGCAAATCTTACATGGCCCTTTATTATTGACAGAGATTTGACGTTAATGATTTTGTTAGAAGATATCAGGTCTCATTATTAATGACAACAAGGCAACCATTGATTTTAGTCTTTTATTATCCTGGTACTTCTAATCAGGTTGAATGTCCCTCGTCTATAAGGCATTTTGTTATATATATATATTTATATATCACCATATACAATATGTGACTGTAATGTGAAAGGCTACATACATTATTTGGTCATTTATGTAAATAGATGAACATTGAAATCAACACAAATGAGTAACCTCCCATATTCACAAACACCTTCCTTTTGCCTGTATGTTTTATGTGAAATATAAACACAATGGGCCGTACAGTGGAAATGATATTCTTAGGGGTAGTTAACAATAAGATTCTTACTTAGCCTAACTCTTCAGTCCACATTATACATGCACCATAAAGAGGAATCTGGGAGTTTGATATTGCATTAAAGAAAATGTCTCCCTTTCGATTGTTCAGCGGTCTGGATATGTGTGTCATACAAGAATGAACATTTCCCTCTGCTACGTAGATGACAACACTCAAGCCCTATAAATCAGACTTTTCCCTATTTTTTCTGTAAAAGTTTGAGTGTATTTGAAAAGGTGTGTAGTTCAATGATGCACTTGGACTGGAAAAATAACTACCTTTATTAGAGGTGCACCTACACCATTTTTTGCTGATTGGGTTGAGTACCAGTGTTGTCCAAGTATTCTGTTCTGTAATTTGTCTTTTAAGAAATTCTGATGACATCCAACTATCCATGTTGTTCAAATCCTCCTCTTCATCTATGAGCTGCATGCTGGCACTCAGGCCTTTGCACTGGTAGCCTTTTTGTCTGGTATAGGTGCACCACTAACCTGAATATATCAAATTGCAGCAAGTACTATTGACATGGTACTATTTTTTTTAAATGTACTCATTCATTTTGAGCCAAAACACTTAAAACAGCCCTTACATACTTTCACAAATCAATATTTTTCAGCTGGCTGAAGCTACAGCTACCTCCTTAAGATGATTCTTTTGGCCATTAGTCAGTTCTTAAAAGGTACCCAAAGAACAATAGCACTCTTGCACAATTTATGTTCTGTATAAAATGAGGTATGTTTCTCTTCTGTTAGTGCATATCCATGTAACAGTGCAAAAACCAATTACAACGACTACTTTTTCAACGACCATCTCGTCAAAGCACTAATTTTACAGCATTTACCCCACCATCACTTTTACAAGGCATACAAGAAACCACTTAAAGACACAAAACACACAATATCCTTCTAATCAGTTCATTTTAGGAATTAGGGTGAAACATGTTACAACAAAAGTATCAAATCTGGTAATTAATGACTAGGGATGGCAAGCTAATGCACAGTAGTACATCTGAAATAATAAAAGAGTAATAAAAATGTGTGGCATGTGTCACTCTGCGCTCTTTTCACTCACTCAAACAGCAACCAACATGACATTTTTCCATTTCAACTCATACTGCCCAAAGTGAAGTGACATTTGTTAAACTTCCACTGGAATGTTTAATCAGCATGTTCACTTGACGGGGCCTAGACGTAAAAGAGGTGAAACTCACAGACAGACATAAAAAAAAAGCACAGAAAGCCTTGCCTCTGCCTTCTTGCTATTATCTTATGATTAGACGTGATATTTCTTTAAGCTGCATGAAAAATATGCCAAGGAGTTGATAAAAAGTGTCATTAATTGACAATATTCCTTAACCCTGTGCAAGGAAGTTACTTCTTTTTTTTAGTCAGGTAGTCGAAGTTAGCATAAAAAGAGCAGCTTCATTCATTGATTTTTTTTAGGGTGGAGTTCAACAACAAGGGTCTTAAATAATGTAGTGTTAAGTTCAAAGTGTCAAAATAGTAGTTGTGTGTACACATACACAGATAATTAAAGAAGTGACTAAGAACGTGACTACAGGCCGAGGAACTGTGCCGATACGTAGAAGACACTCGAGGATGTGTCCGTTGGGAAAAGGCCTGAGAGGATTTCTGATGTTCATGTGAAAAAAATGCATGGATTGTCTCATTTTGTCAATACGCCTGTTTCCTTTTTGTCTTATAAATTACGTTGAAATGTTGTAAGGCGTTATATATATATATATGTATATATGTATATATATATATATATATGTATATATACAAAACACAGCCTCTTCAGGGCCAAACAAACACGGAGCTCAATCTAGCTATTGCATGAAGCCTGTAAGTAAGGGTTCCCACACAGTAGGTAGCCTGCTGCCTCCATGTAACTGCCCTCTCCTGACGTTAAATTTGTTCTCAGTGAACAAAAACAATGGAGACCACTTATACAAGCACTGCAAAAGATTCCCTATAACAACTGTCTCACTCAGTCTGTAACAGAAGGCTTGAGTCAAGGCATCCAATTGGAATGTATAGATAGAAAAGTTTCTCAGGAGGCAGTCCCATGGTACAATATGGCACAAACCACTAGCTAAATCCATTATAAGAATGCATTCGGTAAATATGTACATGATGTGTTTGCACGCTCTGTGCTGCAGAGACATGCACACCAGTGAAAAGGTGATTCCACAGAACTGCAGCACTCAGATTGTTGATCGTATGACCCCCAAGAACAGCTCAGGGTGTGAACTTTGACCTGGCTTTTACTGTCCTACACCCTAACATTAATCTCCTTATTTAAGACTGATTGAAACAAGTCAGGTTCCCAGCATTTTAAGGATTAAACTCCTGTTGTAAGTCTAGACCTTGCAAATTTGGGATTTATATTCAGCTGTGTGGAAAACAATAGCATATTCAGAAAGAAATTAATAAAACCTTTCTATTTTAGAGGAATCTTGCATGCAAATAACTGAATTCTTGGATATTACTTTTCAAAACCTTGCTGCAGTGGAAATCATTGTAGAGCCTGCAAACTGAAAGAATCTCTTCAGGAAGCTGCCAGAAGAGACCGAGAGTAACAAAAACAGGTCTTTCAGAACTACTATACACTCTGAACTGGGTGCGATCTAACACAAGTCTAATCTTCCAAATGCTAAATTGTGTTTCACAAAGAAACAACATCAGATTGAGACACATATTCCTTAAAATCTGCAACAATATTCTCACTTTTACTCTCCCGAACTTAATTTTTGAAATCAAAATGTAACAGGCATGAAATTTTCTGAATTTGTAGCTTACCTAATACAGCCAAAACGTTTTGGCTAGTTCCAAATTGAATTTGTTACATGACCAATGCTCCATAAATGAGACATGTATACCACACACTGTTATACGACATAGCACAGGTGGACTGCACATACCATACATATGAACACAAACACACATTCACATTCAAACAGAGCAGAATACAACACTGCCATACTCTGGTAAGGCAAATCTGAACATGGCAAGCTGTGATGAGTTATGTTAGGTAGCTACAATATCTGGCAGCTATCTGGCATTAATCAACCCTTAGGTACAGAGTGTTTCGGAGGGGACACAAATAGTGTTACACTGAATTCCAACAGGCAATATTATTTAGAAAATCCCTCTCAGCTTTAACAAAAAACTAAAACCTCTCCCAAAAGTGACCTCTTACACATATACATAACTAAACGTCTTGGCATGTAACCTACAAATACTGAAATAAAACCAAAAATGTGGGTCTGCATGTATGTGTTCTATAAATATTGATACATACAAAAAAAAGCTTATAAGCTGCAACAACGAAAAATAAATGAAATGAATGAATTCTCCTTTGAAAAGAGCAAGGTGAGAGGGTGACATTATGTATCTTCAGATTATGTCTTTAGCTATAAAACATACCAATAAACCTGACCCCACATCACAAATATAGTGCACTGTGCAACTTGTAACAAAGTTTGGCCGACTCTATGAAAGATGCGGGGTAGTTGTCGTTGTAGTGTCCCTGCCTCTGATGTCCAGGTTCCACTGAGGATAGAGGATAGCAGGCACCAGTGGTTTAGGAACAGCAAATCCTCTGTTAGTCCTGTCGCGCCTCTCCTCAAACGTCTCCTTCCCCTGTTTGTCTTCGAGCAGGGGCTGCGCGTTGTGTGTCCGGTCCGTGGAGAAACAAATGCTGCCCCCTTTCTCACAGATAAGCAAAATGCACGAGACACTCACACGCACACTCACGCAGACACGCTGTATGTTACAAAATTACACACTTGTCTTTATCCTTCGATTCTTTCTTGGCTTTGCGTTCGCTGCTGGAGGACTGTTTTCCCGGGCTGGGGGTGGCTCCCGCTGGTGCCGGAACACCAGCGGCGGCGGCGGCTGCTGCTGCTCCGCCTGCTCCTGCACCTCCTCTGTCTGCTTCGTCTCGCTCTGAAGGCTCCTGCTGGCCCTGCTGCACAAACAGGACCAAAGGGCAAAATAACATAAATTAACACATGTATATTTCAAGCAAGGTAATTTTTGCTCTGAACTGGAAAATTTAATATAATCCAAATATTTGTGTGTGGTTAATATATTTGGCAAATTAAATAGAATTAATAAAAAGCTTACTAACATACACTTTGAGAAGAACTGGTCATAAAAAAACCCCAAAACTATTCGATCTTTATTCAAGACACAGCGATGTTGGGAATCCTCTCAAGATTTCAGCATTGGATCCTGTTTTAGCATAAACCTAAAAGTTTACCTCATAAAATTTCAGCTTCTAAGGGATGAAATGCAGGCTCTTATTTCAATTTACTTGCAAATAATATTTTGTGTATGACCGTCTCATTTAAAGTACTTCAAAAATTATTTAGGTGTTTCTTAGAAGAAAGTGAAGGGGGCTGGAGGGAATGGTTCAAGTTTTGAGGACATATTTTTGTCCTATTTAGGCCAAAGTTGTTTTTTTTATGGGCTGTTTAAAATACCTGATAGAAAAATGCATGCACATTTATTTTCACAACCACATTGATTTGGATCATGTCAATTATAAAAATCCTTTAATTAATACCCTGTAAATCTCATGTATCTGCAACAAGGGAGTATAATGACTGTCCTCAGCACATTTGCAGTTCAAAGCACAATGCCTGTTTCTTGACGTTACCGTGAAGGGTGGCGGTATAACCAGAATAAAGATAAAGTCTAGATTAATTCTAATTAACTCCTGTTTTCGCAGAAACTCTCAGACTTCCATCTGTTTCCAAAAGGCAACACATCCCCTCTATGCTGCATGAATTGCCCCACATCTGTTCACAGTGTAACGTTTCCTCCCTCTCCCACCTGTTTCTATTTTTCCTCAACCCCTCCCTCCCCACCTGTGCCTGTGCTGCTGCTGCAGCTGCCGCCGCTGCCGCCTGCTCCTGCTCTTGCTCCTGGTAGTACTGGGAGGCTCGTCGGTCCTCCTCCTCCTGGAGCTTCTTTGCTAGCTCTAGGTCGCTGATGCCCTCGGGGAGTTGCTCCCACTGAAGGTCCTGGCTTTGCTGCTCTTGCTGCAGTGACAGCGCCATCAGATAGTCCTGACACACATGAACACACACATAGAGAGAGGACCTAATTAATAATAGTACATGCTGCATATATTCTATGCTCTGATTATGCAACAGTTGAACTTTGGTCTGTTTGCAGAGAAGACTGAAGAATGAAAATCCACACAAAACCATTGCTCCTTACTCATTAATAGAGCCACTTGTGTGTGTGTCTTCCTTTACTACCATTTGTTGCATGTCTCTTTTGTAGTAATTAGATGTGTTGCATTAAATGCCCAGTATGACATTTCTGCAACGAAAGGTCTCAGTCAAAACAGTGAAAATAAAGGATGTAGGATTAGGACACTACGATGTAGCATGAGATCATGGGAAATACAGCTGCAGTTGACAACCCAACTGACTGACTCTGGCAGGAATGTTCACAGATGAAGTAATGCTTTAAAGTGTTATTTACATTTCATTTCGTCATGTTTGCTGACTTTCATTCACACTCTCTGACTGCTGTAATCCTGAAAAATAGTGACAGACAACTAAATAAAATGCACTGTTATCCTGAACAAAATTAGAGATTTTATTTGTTTGAACACATAAGAAGAAATTTCCTCTATTGGATCCTCACAAGTTTTCTCCAATTTAACTTAGTTGATCATGAGTGCAGAAAATTGCTTGAAGAGATTTTTTCTCTCTGACCGTAGCTGGTAGATAAGACGGGTTGGGCCTGAGTAAGCAGGGAGAATAAAAAGTAATAGCCCCCTTGCTCATGTCTAGTCTGTGTGTGTGGGAGCGAAGCCGACAATTTGTCAGCGAGCTATGTGTCTGGACTGCTTTGCCTAACCAATAATCAGACAGCTGTGAAACCAGTAAAAATGCCTGGTAGACGTGAGCCCCACTGGGGGCCAGTATGGACAGTGTGGTACAGCAAAACATGAGTGAGAACAGACGGGTGGTGCCATGCAAACTGCCATGTGCTTTCCAGGTTTTATTTTGTGTGTGTGTGTGTGTGTGTGTGATAATGTGTCTAAAAAGCTGGTATGACACATCTATGCATGTTATTTTCACTTTGCTTTAACTCTGGATTGTAGAGTGAACTTTATTCTGGTGTTAACAAGGATTTCATATCTTGTTTGTTTTGTTTTTCTTGTCTCTTATTTTACCCCCTATTTATCAAATTCGGTAAACAAGCTGACAAACTGGTTTGCCAATGGATCGTATAATGCAGAACAGTATGACACAACTGTTGTAATCTGTCCTGACTTTAGCGATGATGCATTATGCACATCATGATGAAGCATTATTTTGTAGCGGCTAGTTCCTGGTTCTGCTAGTCTTGCCTGCATCAGTGCTCAGACCTGGTCTATCTGATCCTGCTGGCCGCGGTACACAGTCTCCGGATCAGACGGAGGTCGCAACCGGAACTCGGAATCACAGAAGTTGCCATCTCCGTCAACGTTGTGCAGACTCTCCCAGACGACCTTCTCCTCTGTCAGGAAACCTTGGTCTGTAACCAGGAGGTACAGCTGGCCCTGAGAGATGAGCACACGTAATGTTACACACACTCAGACACACACATCAAAAGACATACACAAGTGCAGATCCACACAACTTGTGCATGGTGGTTTTATGTGTGACTGTACGCACAAAAGTGTGCAGATGAATAATTAAAAGAAAACCTGGGCTGTCATAAAAGCTTTGTCTGGGGGTTATAGGTGATACACACAGATTTGCTTACATTGGCAACAACAGAGTACTATTCAAAACAAAAGTGAGCAGGCTCCACTTCCTCCTGCAGATAACAGGAAAGGTTTGTCCAGGCAGCAGTGATACTGCAAACCAACTGAGGACAAGAAGCTGCTGGAGATCGGATGCAGTCATGTATGCGCTTAATCTCTTAGAGACACACCTTGATTAGTGTAATATTGTGTATCTGTAGCTCCTAAATATGCATTTTTTAATTAGTTTAAAGTCTGTGCAGTGAAAACCTTAGGAAAAATAATGGGGAGCTTTGGTGGATGGTAGATATCAACACCTGATAGAAAGTTATCTTTCTTCATTTACTCAAATAATTAATTGATTAAAAATTAAGGAAGTAATTGAATTTCTTTTTACTAAATCACCTACAGAGAATCATTTAACTGAGTTGAGTTGGTATGTATAGCTCACAGACAAAACATATGGAGGTCTGCTATAAACTGCAAATATGGTTTATTGTGTAAATTCCCATTTTCTATTCAAATATTGCCTACACAGTTATTGCGATTGTCACCAACTGAAGGGAGAGTTCATGACACAACTTGACCTATTTCAGTTGCTGTAATTCCCGCACTGAGCTCCATGACACACATTTGTCAGTCATGCAACTAATGCAAATAACCCAGTAGTTACTGTTAAGCCCTTTATTTGTAGTTACCTTGTATTTGATCATGGTGCTGAAGTGGTTATTTCTGAAAAAGACGCAGAGCTCTCCCTCCTGTACCGTGGATGTGAGCTCACATAACCCATGGTACGTCAGCTGAGTCGCTGTGCTGTTCAGGAACTGTTCTGCTACCATGCCTAGGATGTGAGAGAGGGTGGAAGAAACAAGGAAACAAAGGAGGAGATTTAATTTGCTATTGATGAGTAAACGCAGAAAAAAACTTATAACTTATGATAAGTCTTACATGGATATTGTGTTGTTTCTGGGTTTATGCTTTTAGTCCCTGCTTATTGTTGAATAAACAGACAGATATGACATTTTCACTTTTCTTTTTCATTTGCAAATACTAAGACCACAAACCACAGGATGAGTCATTTGGGCTACAAACATCAAGCAACCTTTACTCATTCGGAAACATTGGTCACTTTGTGGAAAGCGTGTCGAAAACCCTTCTCTAATACCTACAGCTGCTATCTGAACATTCTGACTGTGTTGCTCAAAGTGGTCACAGTTACTATAGTGAGCTCAATATAGGCTGAGAGACAGATGGTGAGAGACATCTGTAAGACAGAACATTCAATTTGGAGTGAACACACACAGTATCAGAGTGATATTCAAACAGACAGGGAGACGGTCTACGCTAGAATAAGCCACAACTTCTAGAGACAGAAAAGAAACTAGCTTGTCAATACTTGCTATTAAATATTTCAGGCTAAAATATTGAGTTTTGATGTCGAACGTCAATGCGCTTCAAGTGCATTTAGCATCAGAGATGTTTAGGTTTCTCAGAATTATATCAGCGCATTAAAAAGGGGGATGCACTCAAGCAGTAATGGGTAACATCAGCATGAAACAACTTAAATCGATCACTTCTGTGCTACAAATGCAGAAACACAATAGAAAAGGAGTGAATCTCCTTGAGGCCTCGACATGTTGACTTGGCAGCAGTCCAGCAGAGAACTACTCAGGAAGCTCACTGTTGAATGAGCAAATATTTTTAGCGGAGAAGTTAATGACAGCTGGTAAGAAAACTGTGAGCTGTGGAAGTACTGTGGGTCATTTAATGAGCAGCCACATGTATGTCCTCGTTTCAGTTCAGTTCATTTGTGCAGGACGTGTTTGGTCAGCGCGGTAAACAGAATGAATTTGCCACTCGTGTAATGAATCGGGGGATGGGGGGGTGGGGGGGTGGGGGGGTGGATGACAGGAGGGCAGGTCAGAAAGTAGAGCAAGTCGAGAGAGAGCACTCACCTTCCCCTGCCAGCTCACTGTTGTCTGACTGTTTGCAGGATATTATCTTCTCTACCAGCTGGTTGTAACTGCAGTTACCCACTGCCTTGACAATGTCATGCATCTGCAAACAGAGATAAAAACTGTGGGAAAGAACATTCACCAGGCTGTGCTGTTGTTGTTTTTTTTGAATTGCTTAAGTGCTTAATAAGGACACTAGGCATAAGAATATTCTCTGTCATGACATTTTGTGAGTTTATTTGTGAGACTTACAAGCTATCTGAACTTATAAATTGCATACATCTCCCAGCTGAAACCACAAGGGTGCCATCCTATAGGACCTTGTGATGTCCAAAGTAGTGTTATGAGACAAGACAGGCCAGGATTAGCTGGTTTAGTAGATATCTAGCAACAAAAATCCATGTCGCTTTCAACATAACGTGAGAGCTGTTCACTTCTCAACATTCTGTTGCTGATTTTAATTCATTTTTGAAGGTTTTAAACTGAAATTCTTTAAGATATATTACACAATATGTCCTGCTTAGTTGCTTTCAGGGAGGTGAAGATAAACAGCAGGGATGGTGAGTGAGGTTCATCTCACCTGGGGGTCAACCAGCCAGCCGTGGTAGAGAGGGATGTCCAGCAGATCAAACACGATGCATTCGGGGGTGTACTCAAAGACTCGCACCCCTGTGAACTTCACGTTTACGTCCAGACCTGTCTGCAGCTTGTGCAGCACCGCCATGGCATCACTCATGTTCTAAGAGACAAGGAGGAAAAAAAATTTCTGTTAAAAAATGTGGGATAAATGTGGAATTCATGTTTACTCAAAGAAATCTCCTTAAAAAAAAAGTTTGTTTTCATATTGTGAGCATCAAACAGAATCAAGAGCTGTGTCTGATCCAACTCTCTTTATTTGTTACATCATTACTGGTTGTCTGCACACAGTCAGCATAGCAAGAGCTATTACAGATGGATTTTTCTACCTTTACAAGACACCATTAGTTGCCATTCATTCCCACGTACACAAAAACTGCCTCTGCACGCTCGAACCTTAATTTTTTTTTTGTTAGGCATTTCTGCTTAATAGTAACCTCACTGTGACTAAGTTGACAGTTTTCCTATTTACTGCACTTATTAGGTTTCGCTCTGCTTACTGTCAATCAGCCTTGAACCACAGGAAGAAATGGAAGTCTCTGCCAGGAAACCATTTGATTTTATGTCTCTGCATGAGCTCTTAGGCTCAGCCTCTTGAAACATTATATGTCCCTTATTAGAATTATTCTTGTAACAAACTGCTACAGGGCTCATCCATCAGCTCAGATCACACTGATGCTTCGGGTGTAAAGCAGAATTGAACAAGGTTAGTTAAGGTGAAATGGATGATAAACCCGTTTGATTCACTTTTTTTGGTTACAAAAAAGTAATAAAATGTCAACTTTAAAAGACTTTAAAGTAACTAGGTTCATGGTCTTAATGTCCTGATGATAAGAGTTGACTTACTTTAGCAGAGGGTATGCACTGACTTCACTTTTTCATATGAACCCCCCCCAAACACACACACACACATACACACACACACACACACACACACACACAAATAAATACACACAATATTAGTTGCATGAACTTTGATACCAAGAAGAAAAAATCTTAAAAAAAGACAAGGCCATCA
>JAQNCA010000001.1:14932237-14953062 GCA_029783725.1 Acanthurus tractus
ATATATATTTTTTTTGTGTGTGTGTGTGTGTGTGTGTGTGTGTGTGTGTGTGTGTGTGTGTGTGTGTGTGTGTGTGTCCACTTCACCCTGTCTGGTCTGAATACATTAGCGCAAGATGACTGTGTGTCTAAAAAAAGAAGGAGATAGACATGTTAAACAGGGTTCAGTCAGCGTTGAAGGTTAGAATATATATATATAAGTTTTTCAAGAATGTATGAGTTTTATAAATTCATATGATTTTCAAAATTTAAGATAAAAATTGCTTGATTTTTCTAACATAATCTGGTTTTTAATATTACCAATCACTTGTAAACCGAAAATATTTTAATATTTGAAATAGAACAATTCTATCTTCATATTTTTAAGTCTAATTTTACTTGATACACTACTTGATTTACACAGTCAGGTCTATAAATATTGGGACATTGACACAATTCTAATCTTTTGGGCTCTATACACCACCACAATGGATTTGAAATGAAAAAGAAACAAGGTGTGCTTTATCTACAGACTTTCAGCTTTAATTTGAGGGTTTTTACATCCAAATCAGGTGAACGATGTAGGAATTACAATAATTTGTATATTCTTAGTGCTTATGGCTTCCAGAGTAAAAAATGGATGTGAACATGGATGTCCTCCTAAAAGTCTTGCTGAAAAAGAGACCTTGCCTCTTTGGTTCCTCCAACACAGACACTGGACAACAGTTTAACTTCATAGCAGAGACAACAGCAGAGGGAAAGAAGGATATATTTTACTGGAATGAATAATGGCAGTGCTCATTTTTTATATGCTTTAAAATATATAAATAGTGCTGTATTTGCTGCATACAAACATGTAAACTGTTAACTTTCAATTGCAATATTAACTCATTTTAATGAAACTTGCTTTTAAGTTTCATCTGATGTGATTTAACAAATGTTTTTTAATTTAAATTTCTGTTTTTAGATGGTGGTGATTTTGATTAAGAACAGTAAGTTTGACAAAGCAAAAGAGGTGCTGAACAAACACTTTCCCAAACCAGTGGTTGGCAAGGTGAGTCCATTAGCACATGTTAATTCAATATTTACTTGTATTGATATATGCACAGTTGTCATATCAGCCTACAAATAATACTCTCCAGTTGAAGCAAACTGGTCTGAACGCTTGATGAGGGTCAGGTTTAACAAATGCTTGGAGGGCTACACTCAGCTGAGTAAGACACCTCTTTAAGTACCCTAAGGCTGCTGCGGGGTCTGCAGGGCAGCCAGAATATATTCTGCTGTCCTTCTTTCCTCGCCTCATTAGCCATTATGGTTATCCTGACTGATGTTGAGGGCTGCAGGCTGCTTTTGATGGGAGACACTGGTTGAAAAATGTGAGGGGAGTGCAGACTGCAAGCAGCTGGTGAACTGGTGGAATGCAGTCTCAGCAAAACACAGTCTTGCTTTTTGATTTTATTCAGGTCCCCTTCAATCACCTGATTGTGGTAATATTTTTTTGCTAAAATAACTGACAATATGTATGCATTTTTTGCATTATTGCATGCCCTTATGTATACATGGTTCAATACTAGGAGAGTAATGTTGCTAATCGAAGGCTGATAATACATATATTAGATATTACTCTATAACAAAAAACCCGGCTTAAGGGTTTCCATTTTCTGTCACAGGCCGTAAGTTGCCATTTTGCCTTTAATCCTTTACAATTTGACTCACATGTCCATATATTTTGAATATGATGCTAAAACTATACATTTGTTTAACATATTAAATCATTTAAGTATACTTTACGGTTATCTTATATTGTGTTTATGCCATATGTTTCACAATTCTGAATTTATGTGCTCTCTTTAGAAAGCTATATTCATGGGACTCATCCGACAAAAGAGCAAAAGACATGAAACCATTGAGCAAACCAACTTTCAACAGTTCAAGGAGGAGATGTTGACCTTTTGCCAGAGGCTCTTCCCAGTCAATGTTCCCTTTCTCCATAAGGTGTGTTACTGTCCATAAAGCACAAGATAAAATCTCACTGCAGTGGATTATTAATTTTTTAAGCTTTTCTTTATCTTGACAGAGTCTTTTTGTTTCTACCCTGCTAAGACTCTTTACCGAAGCATGATGTTTTCAAGTTGCCCGTCCTGGCTTATGTCTCATTCTCATAAGTAAAATATCACACAGAGGGAATTTATTCATGATCTACATAAACATCCACTTCGTCTTACGGATGAATTGATAAGATTTTGGTGGTCAAAGATCAAGGTCACTGTGACCTCACTTAACATTTTTGGTCATAACTTAAGAATTCATATCCAAATTACAAATGTCTAATAGGGTTTGATGAACGTTATAAAGTTCTCCAAAAACAAATTTTTGCCATTACTCAGTGCCATAACTCAGGGACAGAGGGGGAGTTTGTGACCGTTTTTCACATTTCGTCAGATCCTGAATTGTAGCAGCATCTGTGTTTGAAGCATTGTAGTCCACAAAGATCTCAGTGACTTTGGTGATATTGAGCTTTAGTTGACTTCCATTGCGCCAGGTAATGAAGCTCACAAATGTCCCCTTGTACTCTTCTAATTGAAGACAGCATGTTTCATGTAGGAAAAGAATGTCTTTTATTAACTTCCCTCAAACTCTTCATAACATACACTATATTGCCAAAAGTATTCGCTCCCCTGCCTTGACTCGCATATGAACTAAAGTGACATCCCATTCTTAATCCATAGGGTTCAATATGATGTGGTCCACCCTTTGCAGCTATAGCAGCTTCAACTCTTCTGGGAAAGCTTTCCACAAGGTTTAAGAGTGTGTTTATGGGAATTTTTGACCATTCCTACAGAAGCGCATTTGTGAGGTCACATGCTGATGTTGGACGAGAAGGCCTAGCTCTCAGTCTCCTTTCTAGTTCATCTCAAAGGTGTTCTGTCGGGTTGAGGTCAGGACTCTGTGCAGGCCAGTCAAGTTCATGCATACCAAACTCTCTCATCCATCTTGCTTTGTACACTGGTACACAGTCATGTTGGAACAGGAGGGGGCCATCCCCAAACTGTTCCCACAGAGTTGGGAGCATGGAATTGTCCAAAATCTCTTGGTATGCTGAAGCATTCAGAGTTCCTTTCACTGGAACGAAGGGGCCAAGCCCAGCTCCTGGAAAACAATCCCACAACAATCTCCCCCCCCACCAAACTTTACACTTGGCACAATGCAGTCAAACAAGTACCGTTCTCCTGGCAACCACCAAACCCAGACTAGTCCATCAGATTGCCAGATGGAGAAGCACGTTTCGTCACTCCAGAGAACACGTCTCTGCTGCTCTAGAGCTGGTGACGGCATGCTTTACACCACTGCGTCCGACACTTTGAATTGCATTTTGATGTATGGCTTGGATGCAGCTGCTTGGCCATGGAAACCCATTCCATGAACCTCTTTACACTGTTTACACTGTTCTTGAGCTAATCTGAAGGCCACATGAAGTTTGGAGGTCTGTAGCGATTGACTCTGCAGAAAGTTTGTGACCTCTGCGCACTGTGCGCCTCAGCATCCGCTGACCCTGCTCCGTCATTTTATGTGGCCTACCACTTGGTGGCTGGAAAATTTAGGAGCGAGGAAATTTCATGGCTGGACTTGTTGCACAGGTGACATCCTATCACAGTACCATGCTGGAATTCACTGAGCTCCTGAGAGCGACCCATTCTTTCACAAATGTTTGCTGAAACAGTCTGCACGCCTAGGTGCTTGATTTTATACACCTGTGGCCATGGAAGTGATTGGAACACCTGATTTCAATTATTTGGATGGGTGAGTGAATACTTTTGGCAATATCGGTATATAAGTCTGGACAGACATGAATGTAAACTGAGACCTGATTAGTTGCAGAGGCAAAAAACAAGGGCAAGGCGCTTGTTCTAGTTCCTGCATGAAAAATGAAAAAAGTTAAAATAAAAAGGAAATAATAGTCTTTTGGAATAAAAAAGGAATTTAAATCCTCTCCATATCAGTTTGATAGCTGTAAATCAAACAACCAATGAGCAAGCAGAACACAAACTTAAACACTGGACAAAATATTATCAATTTGTAGAATTTGTTTCAGATTTGTTGTCTATCTGACAAAAACTGCCGTTTATTTTGTCTTCAAATGGTCTAAAATATTGAATTACAAGAATCTGAGCTCTTGAAGGATATTTGACGTGAAAAGCCATGTATGTACATTAACAGCAACATTAGAAAAACTAATTACACCTAGACTCTGAAAAAATTTTCATACAAGTGCAGTCAGCAACTCTTCTGTGCAATGAATTTGATTTACTCTCACCCAGTCCTCTTGTCGATTTGTTGGTGAAGTATTTGTACTTATAATTGTTTTGTTTCTGTAATTTGTTTATGTTTAACAGGCTGCAAAAATGTTTATTGATAAAAGACTTACGGAGCCAGACGACATGGCAGCTGGTCTTAATGTGCAAGATGAACCAAGTTCTAGTAAGCAACAGGAACCTGATCCTGATGAGCAAGAGGAACCTGGTCTTAATGAGCTGGATGAACCTGATCCCGATGAGCAAGATGAACCTGGTCCATCTTCTCATCCACAAGTCAACATTATCCAGTTAGTAGGATGGTAGGTTCTCTTAGTTCAAGCAGTATGGTTTCTTTTGCATCATGCAGTCTAATCCCTTATCACTGTACGTAACCACAAATGAATGTTTAGCATCCATATAATCATACATGATCACTTTATTACTTTGACATAATATCCTTCTTATCTCTATTCTATCTTACAGTAAACATAAAATTATCCAGAAGATCAAGCTTGAAGCTATCTACAAGTCTATGTCTGCAGAGTCTCTCGAGATAACCTTTGCTCAACTGGACGAAGAAGTAGAGAAAGAGGAGCAAGCAAAAGAAGCTCTTTGCCTGCGTCTGTCGCCTACTCCCACAAGGAGCACCGACCAGGACTCAGAGCAGAATGATTTGTTCCAGAGAGGCTCGGGCAGCCCCATGGAGGCTTCCCCAGCAGACCAACCAGAACAAACAGATGATGTTCCTCAAATACAAGCGGGTTCACTCTCAAAGACACCTCCTGTGACAAGGAACAGGCGGCTTTACACTGTGGCACAGCTCGTGGTCGAGCCTGACAGCCAGGGAAGCTCTCAGTACACAACTAAGGAGCTGGAGACTGAGGTCAGAACAGAGGATCCTCCACAGTCACCAGCTATACCCAATGAAAAAGACCTGCAGAATCCGTTAACTGACAGTGAGGACACCACACCAACACGGAAATACCCCAGACGGATCAAAAATAATCGCAGCAGGTAAATATAATTTTAGAAGTCACTTTCCACAAGATGATCCAAGATTTTTCCTGTCATTTTTTAAAATAAATTTATTGAATCATCATTCAGTGAGTATACTATTATGATAGCAAACAACAGTTTACTATCATAATATTTTGGAAATTGGAATATTCTATAAAAGCTTTAACAAACTGTTAATTTGCACATTCATGAAGTTAGATCAGTCAAATTGGTAAAAAAATAATAACTTGCTCAACTGCTCTGACTTCATCACACAGGCATGTTTATGTCTAACCACTACAGTTGACACAGTTTAAATGATGCTTCTGACTGTAGTGGTGTCTCAAGATGTACTGTAGTCAGGCAGGCAGTATCTTTGGGCTGCTATAACCTGCAGGCTGGCAGCCTGTCAGTGCATGCTTCAAGCAGTGTTTTTTAAACAGTGTAGGTGGTTGTGCATTGTCTGATTTTCCAGAACTTGTGGAACAGCACCAAAATGAAATGCTGTGTAATATATTTCATTATGAGCTGGCTGCTTGTTCTGTCTTGCAGAGCCTCAACTAGTTTGGCAGAGTCGTCAGCAGACAGTGAGGAGGATTCCTCCAGCTCTGCAGCCAAAAGGGAAACTCCAGTGGGAAAACTCCATAACCAGTCCAACAGTTCACTGAGCAGGTAGCTCCAAATGTACAACATCACTACACGCGGGGCTGCTCCGTGTTTATAACATTATCATAGAGTGAACCGCTTACTTCAGTTTGCAGTTTCAGAAATAGCATTGTCAGAGGCCTTTAATAGAACTTTCTTTACTCGTCTAAATTCACAGAAACAATTTAAGGGTGCTGTGTTTGCCAGCTTTATAAGCTTAAAATCTTAGTTTTGAAAGCCTTGACTGAGCAAAAAGTTCCAAAAACTATCAAACTGGGGAACATAAACTGAAGATCTCAACCATACGCAAAGAAACCTATGTATATAGTTTGTGCTTTTTTTTGCTTTTTTTTTTCCTTGAAAGAACTTTTTAACTGAAGAACTGTAAATTTAAGCAACTCACAGTGATGGAAGGTTTAGGTGAGGTTAGTTTTTTGTTTGTTTTAAAAAAACATCACCTAAACTGGGTGGTCTAGTAGTGAAAGATCTCTCTATTCACAAGTTGATGGTCAAAGACAGCAAATGTGAGGTCTTCATCTTAAGCCAGGATCTGCAGCAATAAAAGTAGAATATGGTCAGCAGACTTAACAGAACTTTAACTGCTAGATAGATGGGAATGTTTCCTTGATGCTTTCATGGACATGTCAACTAGTCCTTAAGAAAGAAAACAGGTATATTTTGTGTAATTTTAATCAGCGACACATAGTCTGAAAAAAAAATTGGTATAAATTGACTGAGCCATTTTAAACTAAAATAACCAAACTAAATTTTACATGCTTTTAAAAGCTGTCCTTCTAAGTTAAAAGCATCAATTTAAAACCTGCATTTGAACTTGACCAAGAAAACCCTTTGAATCAAAACAGAACGTTCCGCCCAGATTGCTTGAATAAATGATTGATGAAAATGTTTGACTGAGTCTCCACTTTCATCACACAGGAACTCCACTAAGTCAAATCAGTTGTCATCAGACAGTGAGGAAGACCAACAAGAGCCACAGACTCCTTGCAGAACCCCAGCGCAGAAGCCTCGTAAACAACCGGCAAGCAAATCTCTCAACAAGTAAGTTTAAGTGCAACACTTGTTTGATGTCGCTTTAGCTCATGGTTCAAAGACTGACAGCTTTTGCTGAACTGTATGTTTTTATTTAGGGATCCAGATGATGCAAATGATATAAGTATTGTAGATTCTTCATTGGACAGCTCACCCAATCTGTTCCCTGTTCACCCCGCCCCCCAAACAAGCTCCACTCCTCAAAAGACCTCTGCTCAAGATAAACATCAGTCTCGTTCAAAATGGTAAGTGAACTTTACACCAGCAGTGGATGAACTCATCTGTTGTGAACCAAGTCAAGCAGAAAATGCAAAACTAAAAAAATGTTTAAGAGTATAAAAAAGTCATTACTTAACGGAGTCTAAAACTTATATGAAATAATATTAAATGTATAAAAGTTGACGTATTTGTTTAAACCCACTACTGATTTAGGTGTCTACAAGTCATAAAAAAGTGTTTTGTTTTGTTTTAGTTTTTTTGTTTCTTTTTCACTGCTTTTTATCAGTTTCCATTTTCAAGGTAAAAACAAACATCTGCCCATGTTGACAGGAAACAGCTGCTCAATGATGCAAAGGAGAGTAAGGATACGTGGAGTGACGAGGAGTCATATTTCCCCTCCAGGAAGACTAACAGTAATATTTCATCAAATATATGCTTTTAATAACCCTGGGTATATCAAATTAGAAATATCTTGTTCATGCATTAATATATCTTTGTTTTTTTTCAAAGGATTGCATAATGAGAGCACCATTTCAAATTCAGGCCACAGGAAGCGGGTAAATTTAACAAGACTTGCATATGTTGGGGTTGACATGCTGGCAGGAAGTCTTACAAGTTAGCTACATTCACAATATCAAACAGCAATCAGTAAACACTGATGTAAAAATGATAGCATGTATTAGGTCGCTTCTTGCGTTCAAAAAGATCTTTTGATGCTTTGCAGCCAGCCTGCAATTTTCAAATGACTGACTGTTACAGCAGCTGATGAAAGCACCGTCCAAGCAGGCCTCTCACTTTCATCAGTTTCATAATTATGCCACAATACTGACAAAACCAAAACAAAGCATCGCTGTATGTTTTTGGCTTTGTGTGTCACAGCACCAGAAAGCTGAATGTCCTTGTGTTTTTGTTGTGTTGCAGAGGTGGACTGAGAGTGAGACACAGCAGTTGAAGGAGGGAGTCAAAAAATTTGGTGAGGGCAACTGGAGTAAGATAAAGTCGTACTACTCCTTCCAAGACCGAACAAATGTCAACCTTAAGGACAGATGGAGAACGATGAAGAAGTCAAACATTGTTTGAGTGGTTCAAGGTGGATGCCACTTTTTCTTGGTTCCCAAGGAATTCCATTATATTTCAGGAGAGTTTGGGATGTTCTGTTTGTTCACTGCAGTCCAGACATTCTTCTCCTATTTTGTAAATGTATCATGTTTGAAGGTACTGGACAGTTTAAGTTCATGAAACTTTCTACTTCAATAAATTTTATTGGTTCAATTTGCAAGATTAGTTGTCTTTTATTTTTACTTAAAAAATCCAAAGGTATCAAATGTGCATTTTCACCAAAACACTATATACAGTAGCAAGCTTGCAAAGACTCAAACGTATACAAAGACTTTATCGATTTATTTGACAGGTGACATTTTTTTTTACAAAAGACAGACCAGGAGAGCATTCACCTCCATTTTGACAAGATTTGACTCAAACCAGACTTAAGGTAGAAGGAGGCAAAATCTAGAGACTGATGAGAATGTGGGCCAGTTGTGTCATCTGGTATTAAGGGAACCTGACAGTCCTTTAACTAGGCACCTAGATCCAACTGCTTCTCTGTTAAAGATGCACCAGTAACAGTACAATTCCTATACAGAAGTCAAATTAATACTTTGTGCTGTATGCCTGGGACAATGTTTAAATTGTGCTGAGAAAAAAACAAGTGTATGGTGACAATATGAATGTTGACTGTTGAAAGTGGAAAAAAAAACTTGAAACTGTTCCCATACTTGCTAGGCAGAAAACCAGGAATCCTAACCACTAGACCATATATGACCTTTTTACTTAAATTACTGCATTTCATATTGTGACCCATAAGTTATGATGAGGTCAAATGACTTGATTTAAGGATTCTGACTACTTTTTTTTTTGCTACTCTCAAATATAGTCACAAGAGTCTATGTTACGAAGTAGTCTGTAATTGATGCTAAAATGATACTTTAATAAATGTTACTGGGTATGAAATGTGTATAGAAAAGTGGCATTTGACAGTCCAGTTGTTGATGTATCTTTATGTTAACGTGTCTTCATTCCTAATGAACTCTCCTACATCTGCCTGGTGGAACACAACGATGGACATGGGGTCCACTCGCCGACACTCCTGGGTGGATTTTGCAGCAACGCCGAATCCCTGAGAAATAAGACACATCCTGTTCAGAAATTCCATTGGTATATAAGGACATATATCAAAGTCTAATAAGACCAAAAGTTAAACAAAAGCAAATGTGGTATTCAGATTTTTCTGATATATAGAATATATATTGATACATTCAATTCAGAAACTGTTGCTAAGACAGACCAACTGAATCCAACACTTCTAACACTTTAGTATTGAATCCAAATCTCAATGCTACTCACATTTTAGTACAGACTTAAGCATGCTCCTTTGTAAAGCATGTCAACCACCACATGCAAGAATTAAATTGTAGATATCTTTATTCAAAAAGCTTATTTGACTAAATGAAATCTGTTATTGAGTTTGGATAGAATTTGATGATAAAAGTTGAATAGTTGTAACTGAATATAGATATCTTCAATAACCATTCCCACCCATAGTAAATTTAATACATTACAGCTTGTAAGAAATTAATCATAAATAGAATTAATTTGAATTGCAACTGGTCAAAAAGCAGTTCATCAACCATACGAACAAAACAGCATCACAGTTAGAAAACTCACCAAAGGCACATCAGTCATAGAGTAGACTACGACTCCCTGGTACTGATTTGTGTTCTCAGTGATTCTCCCAAGCCCAGATTTTAACACATGGTTTCCATAGAGGAAAGACTGCTCGGCTCCAGGTTTCACCCACACCTTGAACTGAAGACATAGCAGGAAATCTTTTAGTTGTTATTTACAATCATGAGCATATTTAACTTAATCTCAGTGGAAGAGATCAAATGTTTTAGCAATAAAATAAAAACAGGATAGAATGTATGTGCAAATGGCTGACTGGGAGCTTTAATAAAGGGGGAGACGTCCATAAAGTTATTTGTAACCCTTGTGCATTTCCTACTATCACAACACAGATAAATATGTCTGTGAAAAAAGGCCTATCAGTATGCTGCTGGTGTTCTCCAGCCACCAGGCTCAAAGAATCATGTCACTTACGTTTCACCAGCAGATGCCACTGACACACCAACTCTTGAAGGCATATGCATCCAAATGTGGTAGCATCAAGCTTAACAGCACAACTTACTGGCATGTTGTGTATTGAGCAGAAGGTAACCACTAGTGCAAAGTAATGGTATGAACTGCCAGTTTAACAGTGCAGGTGACATGTGCGAGTAAAAGGAAGCACCAGTTTAAAGGCTTACAGGTGGAGGTAGGTGTCTGCAGTGTGACACTAAGCTTATTAGTGTTATATGGCAGCAGACCAACAGCAGGATACCACTAATGGGGTAGATATGCCACTAAGCCACAGGGGGGCAACACATTAGCCACATCTGGTCTGATCTTCAGAGATTTATGATAATTGAGCAAGTAGTTCAACTGTCTTCTGACATCAATTCAAATGAAGCTCTACAGAAAAGTACGTGTCACGTTACTTGATATCCACATTGCCCCACTTCGTCTTAGTGCTTGTTAAATCTATTATTTAGACTTGCACTGGTTTGGGCTAAAGAAAGATTAAGGGATGCAAATGATGAGAATAAAATTGCAAATAATAAAACAGAGCTTCTCCTTCTGTCACCTTTGCATAGGGCGCCAGGAAATCCAGAGCTGTGATGTGCAGACGGAACTTATTGGTCTTGGTGAACTTTCCAAAACATGTTCCCACTGACACGAGTTTGTCACGGGAAATGTTTGTAGCCAGTTTAAGAATTTTCTCACTGTGGACAGAAACGATGACACGTGAATTAGTCCGTGTTGCAGTATTGAATAAATACTCAAAAGATGGATGTTTTCTAGATCATGGATTACCTCATGTAATAAACACGGTCATTCTGAAGTCTGAAACAGTAAGTCCCGTCAGGTCGATCAACCAGAAGTTTTATATTTTCACCGATGCTGTTTTGGTAGAAAAGACATAGCTCATACAAGAAACGTAACACAGATGCTAACACGTTCGGTATAAAATAAATCTTAGCATGCAAGCGAAATGTCTTATGAGTTTACTCACTATTTCGATAACTTCTCAAACATAGTTTTCGTCTCCTCGTCTGTTAATGGCCTCATTCTGAGATTTTTAAGACAACTTTGGCTACCTTTATCGTTATGTGTCCTGTAAGAAACGTGAAAACGTGGGTCAACACGGTAGCAGGCACACGCTGTAAGCGGAAGTTGAGTGACGTAAACAGCGAGCTCAGTTCCTGGTTTTTTGCATTCTTTAGCGTTCAGTCGATCGTCCGTCTTTTACTCTATCTACCCGGCCGTCATCTGGTAAGTTTAATCACTTAAAATTATACCAACCATTCGAAATATGTGTACTATATAGCCGGTAAACCGTTACGTACACGTTAAAATGGTTTATATTTCATTTCTGTTGAGTACTGAAGTCATAGTTTGGTATACGGTCTCTGTTAGCTGGGTTAGCTAGCTGTCAGTGAAAAAAAACACGGACCTGCTGCTACTAGCAAGCAGGTCAGTGTTAGCTGTTAGCTGGTAATGCTAACGTTGCTTCCCTGCAGGAAAAGGACCCGCTCTTGTAAAGCTATTCAATCGTAATCATTTCTAAAAGACTTTAATGTTATAAGTAAATGAACCAAATTGTGTCAAGTTTTTAATTTTGACACGGATTCGCCGTGTGAAGAGACGAGTGTTTGCCGCAGCGGTGCGAAGTTACATAACGTTGATTTGTTTGTAAATACCGATTGCATTCGTGTGAGTCAATATCTAAGGCAGGGTAGGAAATCTTTTTAAGGTTTTCAATAGACATCAAGCACATCTCTCTCCACATCTGGCCTCTGATCACATATTTACTTGTATGAATGGGCAGCTCAGTCACAGTTCTGTGTCAGCGGTGTGTAATGTCAGCTAGTGCCCGGAAACATTCTCTGTCAGCGAGCTCTTTGCATATGACACTTAATTTTGACCTGTCTGTCTGACCGCAATTAACGGATTAAAATAAGCCTCACTCTTTTTTTCTGATGCTGCCATGTAAAAATACACGTAGAGAAACCGTTAAATTGACATGAAACATCCCAAGATGCCTGACTTCGCTGCCATTTTGCCATACTCCAAAAAGAGTATGAACTAATTCATAGTAATTCATAACAGCAATGGCTTTGTTCCTGATAAACTAAGCAGTAATGTGTAGACTCACCTTAAAATCCAGCGAATTTCCTCTGCATTTCTTAGTTCCTTCTTGAGTTTTCTGTTTTACTTTAAAGCACACATGTACATTTCTTTTAATTCAGTCATCACATGAAGATCCTGTTCTCCTAAAAGCAGTCTCTTTTTTACCTATGATTTCGGATATTTAGCTGTTGCACAACTTTAACTGTTAAATATTTACAAAAATGTGCATTTTCAGTCACTTTGTCAAATGGTGCTCTAAGTATATTTAATTTGCTTTTCTCTACCTCAAATGAAATCACCTCTTAAGTATTTGAGCTTCAGGGTGATATTCATTAGAAAAGAGACCCTATCAAGGTAGCAGTGTTAATAACAGCATGATGGACTCTGAAACATCTGCTGCTGTATACCACTGTTCAGAGACCATGACAGAGGGAAGATATAATTGAATGCTTTGTTGTTTATTATTAGAGATAACCTACCAAAAAAGAAACAAATTAATGACTCTGACAACCTGTTTTTTATAGTAGTTGACTGTTACCTATAAAACACTGAAACCCACAACATACCATGACCCAATTTCTTGTGAGTTTCAACGTAATACTTACATACTTACAATAAACAGTAAAGCAAATATATTTGCTTTTGTTCAACATATTTCTTAAGACCTCAGTTTGTCCTTTTGTCCCTTTAAGCAATTATTCTGCTTTAGAAAGTCAAAATACCTCATGTGTATTCACAGTAAATATGGTAACAGCAGTAGGCAGCAAGGAAAAATAGAGGTATTTTTCATTAGAAGTAGGTTAGTAGGTTTGCACTCATTAGCTGTGGGTCTCGCCAGAGGAGAAAAGAGACACAGTGAAGTAAAAGCAGTTGGCCAGCGCCGCATGATACCACTTAATGTCAAGATGTCCTTAAATTTCCAATCCCAATTTATGATTGCTTGACATGAAAAACATGCCTAGACAAGATGTATAACCTTAACATACATTCTGATTTGTAATAGTGTTAAGATTTTTTGTATATTTTTGTATCTTTCACATGCTGACAGAAGTGTTTATTCCCTGTGCTAGAAGAACAGTCTTGTGCCAACTTTTTACCCAGAAGAAACCTGAGGTCTGCGTCTGTCATCAGTTTCCGGCGTGTGTTTGTGGCTCTGGTAAGACTGAACAGGAAGAACATTCAGAGAGAAGGCTGAAGTGAGAGGGGAAACTGCTGCGGCTTCTTCGTCGGCCTCAGAATGACTGAGTTCTGGGTTTGTTTCAGCTGCTGCATTGCAGAGCAGCCACAACCTGTGAGTATGAAATCAACATGGGAGACAAATTGATTAACTCAATTTTTAACATTGCTGCCTGGCTTAAAGTGTTAATAGTATGGAATGTGTATCAGATCACATAATTGGTAATAGATAGAGCAGTATTTTCTGGTGTAATGCAGTGAGTAGGCCTATATATCTTCAGTTTACGGAAGCTTTGAAAAAAGTGAACATTCACTTATCTAAGATGAAGTTTCGTTAAAAACACTGGTTTTCTCAGGCCTGACAAAATATATATTACTTCCTCTGTTTCGTACAGATTAAAGAACATGGCAGTTGCCTCCAGCTAACCACATCCCAATGTCTGACACGACACTCAGATTCAATGAGGTTTCTTATTGTGACAGTAAACAACCAGTTTATATGCCTCTTGTAGTCAGTCGGTCTGTCTGCCAGTACAGACAAGATGTAAGGAGTCATGTATGTTGTCATGTATGTGGTAAATAGGACAGGGGCCTGCATTTTTTTTTTTGTCTGGTATTACCCATTCACTGTCCTGACTCATTATTTATATCTCTTTTGTATCATTTAAGGCTGATAGGACTTGTGTCGAGGTATAGATAAAATGTATATGTTTATGGCTGTTGTTTTCAGAAACGGCGGCGACGGATTGATCGCTCCATGATCGGGGAGCCAACAAACTTTGTTCACACCACACATGTAGGCTCGGGTGAAATCGGCCTGGGATTGCCATCAGTAGGTTTTATCTCCCCCTAACAGAATATTTGAGCAGCAGATTGAAACAAGTATCAGTGACCTAACATTTGCATGCTGATGTCTGCAGGTGGATCTTGTTCAGGCCCAGATGAAATCTAAAGGGGGCTATGTGCATGGAGGATCTGAAGGTTCCCAGTTGTAACAAGGTGAGAGAAACTCGCATTCAACCACAAAATTTTCACTACTTCAAGGCCTTGCAAGCCCAGCTTAGTCAAGGTTTATACAAATAACTTTTTGCGACTGGTAAAAAGTCAATAGGTTTTTTTTTTTGTTTTTGTTTGGAGGAAAATTTAATTTCATACAGATTTTTTGTGAAAGTGGTCTAAACATGCAAAAATAGTATTTTACAAAATTTGAGGTCAGTGCAGAAATCGAGATGTATGTGAGAGGTTCACTACAAAGAAAGCAGTTCCTCTTCCTACTATATTTGGATGAGAAATTTACTGTATGCCCTTAGCTAAAACTCAAAGGAAAAAAAGAGGATTTATCTCCACTTCAACCTTCAAATAATCTGGCAGTTAAAATCATAAATGCAAGCAATTTTAGATGAAAATTTGCCATTTTCTTTCTAGGGGTTGGGTTGTGTTGGCATCATAAAAAAGGACAGACATTTAAAGTAATGTTCAAAAAGCTTAATCAAAGCTTTGAATGTCAATAAATGAGGTTGTACAGCCGTTCAGTAAACATGGACGACTGAAAGTCCCTGACCTTCCTCCATCTCTACTGTATCATAACAAATCACACACAGCATGACACATCATGCTTTCCCACAATAGCAAGCTTGTTTTATATGGTTTTGAAAGGGAACTCCCGAAATGCCACACAACATGCATCATATTAGTACTAAGCTTTATGAAATCGTGTTCCACTGGGGCAATTCAGCCTTCCCATGAAGGAACGAATGTCCATTATGTCCATTTTCCTAATGATTTGCCATGTTGTGCTGATAACCACTTTTACTTTCCTTGAGACAGTGACTCAGCTGTCGGTAAAATTTAATTGGTGCTTATTATTTATTTCCAGCACTGATCTGATTTTGGCAGTGATGTTGCTTTCCACTGGCCTCAGGGCAGCAAGTTAAATTTTAACGTCACACCCTGTCTTGTTTATAAACTCACCACATGTTGCCATGTTCGCCTAAACAATGGATTTCTGGACCAAGTCCCTTTCAGGTGTCTGAACAGATTCAGCCCAGCATCAACAGACGTGTTTGAAAGTGTGTAAAAAAAAAGGCCAGAGTCAAATGCTGTCAAGCTTGTTTACGTAAAAAAATTGAATTTGCTGCCAAACTTTGGCCAAAAAGGCTGTGATTTGCTAGAAGAATTATGTGATGAGGGCTTTAGCCAGAGCTGAGTTATCAGTAGCAGCTGAGATCCTAACATTTGTTTCACCTTTTCCTCCCACAGCCCTTCACAGTCTTGTGGAAACTACTGTTGTTGATATAAGGAAGCATTTTTCAAAAAGCAGTTCTGTCTGTAAAGGACGCAGGACCAAAAGATAAAACTACTGCTTTTCCATAATGTTGTACATATTTTTATTTTCCATTCCTTTTTTTTTTTTTTTAATGAAAGCACTGCTATCCATTTGCTGCCATACTGTTGCACTGTAAAAAAAAAACAAAACTAAAAAATCTGTCAAGATTAGATAAGAGGGTTTAGAAAACTCATAATCTCAGTCATACGTATGCTTGTGTGAATGCATGAGGAAAATAGTTTCAAAAATATTTGCTGTTGTAGCCCATTTGGATGCCTGTATTTATTATCTGATTTGTTAACGGACCTCACGGTGGCTGGGCCACACTGGAGATTTGGAGCATTTAGTTTCTCAGAGGTTTATCAAAGGACAGGTAGAGGTAGCAAGGCTCAAAGCGATATGTTCATTCTTTTAATCTGAGAAATATTCAGGATTCTCTGAGTTGCTTTCAGGGTTAAAGATTGCTGTATTGTAATAAACTTGAAACGAGTAGAGTACACTGGATCATACATTGTACACTCACACTTGCTTAGGAATTTCGCATTGATTTCAACTGTTTTTTTATACTCATTTAGATTAAATCATATAGAATTTTAATAAAATACAAATTTCTTAATCTGCCTTCTGAAGTCATGTTCATTATTTGTTTTATTCCTGTTGTTTAGCAGCTTGATGCTGCAAATTCTGAGCTTATTTGTTTCAAAATGATTTGTTTTTTATTCTTTTCATGGCTTGTATACCAACTGCAGACCAAATTTTTAACTATGAAGTAACTAAATCACTGCTGCAAACAGCGCCAAATAAGTGTGAGCCACATTTTCAGTATATAGTTACAACCCACTGTTGTCCATCATATCCTCTTTTGGTTATTTGCATTTTTTTGTTCCTTTACAGCAGAGTTTTAGTCACACTTTCTTTTATCTTGACCTGTTAGTAAATTCTTTTTGACATAAAACTTTTTTCAGCTCTTTTTTTGGCATATTTACCTACAGTTTATGTCAAAGATGATAAATAGTTAAGAATGCTTGACCTCTTAGAGCTGATAGATGCTATTAAATGGCATCCAGCCTGATGGTGACCCATCTTAGTAGCTATGTTTGTGATTCAGTTGCTTCATTCTTCAAAGATGTTCTCAAGTAATGTTGATGTTATTTTGTCAAAAACCAAATTATGAAAGGTATTAAAGCCCCCTCTGACCTATAATGGACATGAAATCTATTCCCCATTTTGTATGTGGAAAAGCTGACCCTCTTCTATAAGAAGATTGTGTTTTCCTTTCTTCAGTAAAAGTAAATAAGAGCAGCTCTTTTTTGCTTGATCACATTAGTTGTGTCTTGTGTCAGTGATCAAACTAGAGTTATTGTTCTCCCTTTTCATTGACTGGCTGGTACATTTTCATTCCTCAGTATTGTCAAATGTGGTCCAAAAACTAATCCAGGCTCCACCAACAACACCTTTACAGATAGTGACAAAGCTTTTGCTGTATGAACATTAAAGATTCAGTTGCATCTGTTTGGGGGTCTGTAGTGTTCATGATGCACACACTGCTTATCACTACTGACAGTGATTGTACATCAAGAAGTCAAAGGTGTGGAGCAAACCAGCAGGCCTGGATTGGTTCATATGTGTGATTATTTGTCTTCCATATGATTTACTGTTTCAACAACAAGAATGTGGTTGTATTATAAAGTTCAATGAAAGTCTGTGTAGATTGGTGTAAAATAAGTGCTATTGTCACACTATTTATGATACAAGAATGAAATATTTGGTGTTTGTACCACAGGCAATGTCAAAAACCTAATGTTTATAGTCACATTGATAACATCGTTTACAGCCTTAAAAAAAGCCAGTATTTCCCAACATTTACATATTTAACAATGTGACTCATCAGACAAAAGTAGTGTCACAGAGTTCATATGTTCCCCGTAAATGTTTCTAAAGTGATTCCTGTGTGAAAAAGATCAGCATATGTGTGAACTTGTTTGTTTTTTCCAGCTCTGGACTCAATGCTGTAGTATGTGCAGACATACTGGGATTGCAGTATACTATGTGACCAGCAGGCTGTGCTAGTGGACAAGTTGAATGTGACATAAAACAATGTTTCCTCATGGGATTCCTGTCATAGAATTTATTTTATGATGCTACTGTAAATATGTAACATAAAAGTAATGGATCCATGGTTTATATGTATTGAGGGTCATACATATTTTTGGTCACATTTCTGTATAACTATGCTGAGAAGGCAGAGTTGGAGCGGTGTTTTTTGTTTTGTTTTCCCTCAGAGACTGCCCCATAATGTAGTTCTCACTCGAAGGGAAATTCATCTGTCTTTTTTTCTGCATTTTTCAGAATAAAAAATAAGAAATAAATGTTCAATGTTAATGTTTGGTCAGCTGTGTGTTCTATCTTTTCACATGTTTTGGATGGGAGAGATGATACTGGGCTCACACTTGATGAAGCGCAATTGAACCCAAAAAGTACAGATTCATGTGTGCATAGCTTAAAGTTGCTTTAAATACTCCACTTACTTCATACTTTCCAAAATCCCACCAAGAAAAAAACTGAACATGATAACTCATCATGCAAACAGCCCCTTTCGCTGATATATTATTTTTTCATCTTATGATTAGATTGCAAATATTGATTTAACATTTGGTGAGTTGTATGTTGCTGTTGTATCCAGGCAAGGAGGAGTTATTTCTGACCACTTAAGATGAAGTTGAGTAGTTTGATCCAATACTTTGCAACTTTGGGGCCTTGCCCTTCATGAAAGGGTTACAAGATAAAACTGAAGGTTGTTAAGATTATTATATTCGAGTTGTAGTATATTTTGTGACCAGCAGGTGTTGCTAGTGATTGCTAGATTGAATGTGGCTTAATGTGTAAGTTTTATGAGTCATATACTCTTGAGTAGCTGATACTATATCATAGTTTATAAACTGATCATATACTCTTTCAGGTTCACTCTTAATGTGTGAAGTAACTTCAGCTGTAAATTAAAATCAGTGAAGGAAAAAGTTAAATAATTTCTTCTTAAATGTAGTGAAGTAGTAAGAAGTAGCCGAAAAAAGATATACTCAGGTAAATCACAAGTAACAAAGAACTGCACTGGTGCTGCAAATTAAAGCAGTGGAGTAAAGGCACAATATTGGCCTGTTATATGTAATGCAATTGAAGTAGAAGGCACCTTGAAATAAAATGTTCAAACACAGAACCAGGATCACATAACTGTAAATGTACTTCCTCTCCACCCATATAAAGGCCTACATTTTGGTCTTGGAGTAAGTTTGACCTCTTTTCAGGTGCCAGGTCTTTGTGATAAGTTTTGCTGTCATGCCTGTCCGAAAAAACAAAGGTGTAATAACAGGCTGAGCTACATTCAGGTGAGTGGCTTTCAACACCATGCTGATTTGCATGGTGAGGCTGGAGTGATATCATGACATCTGACATCATCAGCTAAAGTTAGTGAGCTGCTATGACAAGTCAAAATGTCTGCTGGGAAAATCCTGTAGAGTATAAGAACAAATTGTAACTGGTGTAATAATACAAATTTTAAATTGCTGTATTTTTAAGCCGTGGTCATTCTTAATCAATGAAGAGTTTCAAATCGGGTTGTCAAACGTTCAGATTTCCATGACACAATTACTGTGGCCAAAAAAATGTACAAATACAGTTTCATTGTCATATCTACAGAAATTTTGAAAAGAGTTAGGCTACTTTCAGTCAAACGGTCTTTATTTCTATTTATGTGAGTTTCTCTGGCAAAAGAATCACACTTAAAATGTAGTGTAGGGAGGGGGAGAGAGTAAGAGGATGAGGATCCTATGAGGATTATTAACACAAAATTAACATTTCATTTATTGAATAGCATGGTTATTGTCAATTCCTGTATACTGTAACACCTTTATTCTCACCCCAACTTCCTCACATATATTAACCTCACATTTCCTAATTATTGAGTGGTCAGCAAATCAACAAATTATTTTTTAATCTAGATTTCAGTTAATTTCTTTATTGTTACTGAACCTGGAGGTGTGAGTTATATATACTTTGGCTGTATTGCTACACATTTGTGTCTTTAGAGTCACAAAAGAGGAGCGAGTAAACTTAAAGTGCTCAGAACAAAAGAGATTTATTTATTTGTATAGCTCTTAATACAGATGCCATAGTTTAGTTTCTTTGAAGGCTCTGCATTGTTGAAAACATCTTTGTTTAACTATTAAACCAGTAAATCCAAGTTTTTAAAAGTCCAAAACAAAAAGGCATGCTACTGGCTGGCTTATTCATTACACTCGTTTAGAGGAAGTTTGACAGCAGAGTTACAGAGTTATAATTTATTTTCTTGTTTGTTTTCCATTGTTGTAAAAAAAAAATGATGTACACAAGTATCTCCCCAAGCCACCAACTTCAGTTCATCCATAACCTCTTTGGCTTTTTTGTTGAATCAGATAAACTGGGAGTGAGTAATCTCATGCTGTAGATTACCAGAATGCTTTTTTAGTATTTTAATCCTTCTGTGAACAAAAACATCCCAAGGGCAGATTTGGATGTAAGTAAAAATCAGTCAGGAAGTCAAGCAGTCAAATAAACAAATAGACAAAGGCTGTAAAAACTCTGAAAAAGACAATGTGTTTTACTTGGCTTTGCATGTTTTTAATGCAGGAATATTTTTAAAAAATCAAAACAAACAAAAAAAGAATCAGGTTGTACAGCATCACACAAGGAAAACATGGC
This sequence comes from Acanthurus tractus, assembly GCA_029783725.1. NCBI lineage: Eukaryota > Metazoa > Chordata > Actinopteri > Acanthuriformes > Acanthuridae > Acanthurus > Acanthurus tractus. The sequence continues at coordinate 14,952,943 of JAQNCA010000001.1, forward strand.
ACCATTTGTTGTCTTAAAAATGAAAATAATCATCAAGAATTGGACTGAGAATCTTATCCGCTGGTCAAAAGTAAATCATGAAGGTGCATGAATCAAAGGCATAGAAACAAACAAAATATG
>JAQNCA010000001.1:14953162-14969824 GCA_029783725.1 Acanthurus tractus
ACTGAGAATCTTATCCGCTGGTCAAAAGTAAATCATGAAGGTGCATGAATCAAAGGCATAGAAACAAACAAAATATGCACTGCAACCTAAGTCAGTTTACTGTGTATGAGGGTAAACACAGGAGTTTTAAATGCCACTCACAAACAACACACAAACCTACAAACTGTTCAACTCAAGTTCTCTGAACTTCATTGCCTGCATATGTTGCCTCAAAATCCAGTACAAGTTGAAGAAATAAAGCCATTACTGAAGTTGCCTTGAAATGAAATGAGATCTGTTTATTCTGGGTGTGTGGAGAGCTTGGTGTCATTTCAATGAGTTTGAGCCACTGAACCATAGTGAACCGAAGTGATGATGACAGAGGCAAGGCTTGGCTTGGAACAGGATCTTCATCACGGCATGCTCAGCAGAGAGAATGACTGCCCAATTAACTGATGGAGCGATATTCTCTGTCCGCTCCCCCTCTCTTATTTCTCCTTTTTAGCAGTCAGCTCAGCAGATGAGCAGCTGAAGGTTAGCAACAAAAAAAAAAAAAGACTGAAGTAAAAAACAGCCTTAAATCAAACACATGGGGTAAAAGCAAAGAGCAAGAAAATGAACACAGCTGATGCACAAGCTACTGCATCAGTATTTGCTGATGTGTGGACCAATCAGAGAGCTCCTTGATGTAGTTTGGACCAAACAGATCAGTGTAGTTGTCTGTGTGCAGAGGGTACGGGTTGTCATCACCAGCACCTGGGGAGCACAAAACAACATGTTAACACATACACAAATACAGAAGCTGATTAAGTATTTATGGATTTTAGTCTTACAGTATCTTACACCTGTAGCATGTAATTATTTACACATGTGCACATCTCCGGCACATCTGATTGAGCTTTTGCGGTCTTGGTCAACTAACTTTAGTGTGATCTTCCAAAATAATGTTCTCATCATAAAATCCAGAAAATCCTCTTTTTTGACATTTTGCATGAGTGAATTCAGCTATGAACATGAAGTAACAACCTGCAACAGATGTAATTTGAAAGTCTTTTCTTATGAAATTGAAGAAGTAAAAAGACTAAAATCCTAATACACAGTCCTAACACACAGAGACACACAAACTATATATAGTGTTGTACAGTGCCATTGGTCCCACAGTGTGTGTGTTCTCCATCCTCTCTGCTCCAAAGTCTGGTTCCACAGCTCATTGTTGCTAAAATGGTCCATCAACTACAGAAGACAAAACACCCACAGTGAGTGAGACAGAAAACTGAAGCATTGTACCTTCGGAACCCAAATGCATCCCAAGAACATGCAACTGTTCTCTGAGCAGTTAAGTCAACAAGGATGAATATCATCCAGAAGATTTTTCTTCTCGTCATTGGGGAATCAGTGAAAGAGTTGACATAAACATGTCAGAAAAACTAGAATCTATTGCATTTTGCCAAACAGTAAATTACATTATTCACTACATGAAAGGTCTAATACCTTAAACACCGCCTCGTTCTGTTCCTGGTCTTCTGGTTTGGTCTCCCATATCCCTGCACATTAACATTACTATCATCCTCAGCAAGGCAAAAAGGCAAAATACAGTGCAACAAAACATTCTTCAATGACAAGCATCTCACCGTGTGTTTGAGTGTTGGCAAATGTGTCCTCTGCAGGGGTCCCCACCTGCTGTGGTGTGTCTGAAATAGGTCTCATTGTGGTAGGTTGCCAAGTGTGCGTGGTGTATGCTTCGTTGCTTAAACTGGTGTGTGTTTCTTGAGGCCTGCTGTACAACCGCAGCCCTGAGAGAGGACAGGAAAGTTTTGTAACACGCGGTTTTCTCTCTGAGAATGTCAGAACATGTTCATTCTCAAAGTGATAAATATGGTTTGAAAGCCTGTCTTGCCTCTCCTCCGTCTGTGTGCTTGCGTGCTGGGCATCATCCTGTATACTCTGTAGGCATTGCTGCCTCTCTTTCTGCTGTGCTCCTGGAGCTCACAGATGTCAGGCAGAGAGTTCAAGGCACAGCGGAAGTTTGCCTTCCATGTCTTAGGATCTGGCTTGTCTTTGCCTGGACGATATCTTCCTGAAGGGAACATGTACAGACAAGCATAAATCAGCTTTCTGTGCTGAAAAACCTGGTTTATTATTTGATCATTTGATTAAAAGTTAAAGAATTTAGATCACACATAAAACATAGTTTTCTAATATGCTACTTGCTTGCGCAACATAGTCGGGAGAAAAAGTCTTATTTTTCCACCAAGATTAGACATTAAGGTAGGGCCCTCCTAATCTCTTTGAGTATGTTAGTTGATATTGTGTTTAAGAGGTGTATCGTCACAAAACCTGTGAATTAAGCACAAATAAGAAGACATCCACCACACTTCAAGGTTTGGAGCCTGGAGGCAGTTGTGCGCTGTGCGTGGTTGGATATTTAGTCTACCAGAAACAGCAAGGGCTCACACCGTAAAGGATTTCTGAGTACTTTTACAAATTAATAGGAAGCTTAAAGAAGAAATGTTTTGAGTCTGTTTCAGTTCTGACCACACAGCGTCATTTACAGTTGTAATTGGTTAAGAAGTGGGTTTTGTTGCATATGTAAGGGCACCAAACAGTGATGTCATCTTAAGCATCACCGCAGCGAGGTAAGAAGTTAAGCCACTGGAGGTCAGAAGAAGAAATGTTCTGAACTTGCAGGATATTTCAGATATAATTAGACCTTGTGTATTCCCTGTAAATGGGTTAGGGTGACTGTGACGGAAGGGGTAATGCTAATTTCACATTTGCCACCTTGTCTATAGCAATTCACAATACTTGGATCAGGACAAGCTGAAAGTCCCTCCTATATCTTTCCATATAAACATGATATTCACATGAATCATTCACAAGTTTGGGCTTTTCATACCAAAACAGAGGTATTTCAACAGACCCACAATGCATCTGTGTCAGGACAATACAATCATGGCAACTATGCCACCCAAAAGTAGTAGAAAGAGCAACAAAGTCGCATCTGTCATTCAAGGCACTGGAGATCAAGACACAAGAAAAAACAAAAATGAACTTTAAGTGACAAGCCAACAATCTTTTCCCAAACCTAACCAAATTGTGTCAGTTTCATGAAGATAATGAAATGTACCCTTTTTCCTGGTATATAGTTTCCCTGTAAAATACCCAGTAATTGTTTCCTGCACCCAACCAGATACTTTTGTTGCCTCAGCATGATAAAACTGCCCTTGTTTCACAACTGCCTCTTGTGCATCTGTGTCAGACACAAACGAGCTGAAAAGTGTGATATTTAATGGCTAACTGTATAAAGGTCTATAGTGCCATCTTCAAGTTGTTCTTTAGAGATATGACATTATTTCATATGCAAACCAGAGCTTTTGTCATCTCTTTAGCTTCTTTGGAAGAGAGATTCGGCCTGATAAGGGTGAGCTTTTCCAACATCCTCATAACAACTTTGATGCTATCTTTGAAAAATCTTAGCGTTCATTATCAGCTGTCAAACTGCTAATCCTCAACTGTGCTGTCTGTGTCTCCATTCAGAGTTCTGTCTCATGTTTAGTGTGATTTGGATCCCAGCCAGTCCTTTGAATATGACTGCCAGCCTGAGTGATAAAATCAGTGGAGCTTAAAAACACACAGTCTTTGATGACCTTAAAAGTCCTCATGGGTTTTCTGTCAAAGAGCATCTGACTTCTTGTGGCTTAGTTAATTTTGTTGCGTTTTCAGTTATTACTGTGATTAATGTTATTATTTTTGGAACTTGGCCTTTCTACCAAGTATCTCTTTTTACATATATAACTGTTGGATATTGTTGCTGTTGGGAAGAAACCTTGTCTGACCAAAGCTTTACCTTTTTACAAAATAAAAAAAACAAACAAAAAAAAAAACCAAACAACCGGTCTTGTTAAGATAATTAAACACTATTTTGTCAAGTTTATGTTTGTATAAGTTTGTATATGATACAATACTTACATGTGTCTGAAACCCAAATACAGCCATGAAGGGTGGCCAATAGCATTGATAAATAAAAATAAATTTTAATAAATAAACAGAAAAAAAAGGAAAAAAAGGAATGGAGAAACAAGGTTTCCGTCCAGCAGTGACATTATGTGTTTGCTAGAGCTTGTGAAGATTCTTCCTGTCGTACTTTAACAGCAATATGATCACCGTGCACATCAACTGAACTGGAGCTTTCCCATGATGTGTTGCAGTCACACAGCATGACTTTCCCAACCAGGAGTGTGTGACATGTATGTGTGTGTTCTCCATGACACAGAAATATGATCTAGTCATGAGATTATGGGACAGAAGCAATATGCGCCAGAAAATTTTCAAGATGCTATATTATATTATTAATACATTCTATTATAATTAGAATTATATTGTGATTAGAATTTTTTTTATGTTTCATATTATATTATTGCTGAACACAAAGTACCATAAAAGGAAAACAAGAAACTCAATGTTTTGTTTTGTTTATATCATTCTAGGCAGCTGATCGTTTATTTAACACATAATTCTAAGAGTATCCTTAATTCTATTAGAAAAGGCCAATAAAAATTAGCTTAAGGTATAGTAAAAGGATATTATTTTTTTATTTGATTTTAGCATATCCTTGGTGAACTTTTTTATGTACAATGTAAATACAAATCTAGGCAGTTATAGGGACAGCTCAGTTGGTTTTGGCAATGTTTGCACTCACTGAAGTAAAGTCTCTTCTAGCTATATCTAAAGTCGTGAGTTGTGTAACTGAACTGACGACACTAAAATGTGCACAGTTTACAGACTTGGTAATTATTTGGGTTTTTGATTTTTTTTGGCACACGTACGTCATGTAGTATTAAGTTGGGAATGTGGTTGATCTAGAAAAACACGGCTGCTTTTCACTGGAAGACATCTACTCTGTACACAACACATCTTGCAGGTGGTACTCATAAGGGTGGTTGAAAGTTTCCAAATGCAAAGTTTCCAAATGCAATTACCAATAAAAAGTCAAAAAAATTACATGACATCAAACTCTGCACAACCGCAGTATTTGGAAAGCATTAAAAAAATCTTCTGTTGTCTTTCTAAACTGTGTAAATTCATGAGCTTACATGCAGAGATTATCTTTGGAATTTTGATAATTTTTTCTTTGTAATGGTGTTTTCTGGTAAAACCACAATTAATCCAGGTGTTTGGGAATGTTGAGAAAACTTGTTTAAGCCATCAGGTTGCCAGGATTCCAACTAAAACAAAAGTAAATGTATGAGTGATGCAAGACGTTTTATGCAAAACTTTTAGCAGATAGTTCAGAGGTGGTTAGTCACTTGTAATCATTTCTGTCAGAAAAACGTTTGTAATAGGCTGAGTGATAATCCCTTTTGTTATCATTGTATTAGCCATGAACGTTGCAACTATATACTGAAATAAGTTTGTTTCTGTTTCACAAGTGTGGACACTGATTCGAAAAATTTTGCACATGAATTTGCATTCTGATTAAAAAGCATTTATCAAGATATTATCATTTAGTCTTGACCACATGACTCAGCTGCAGTGCAGTGACTCTGACTCTAGCATATCTTCTTTAATTGTGTTTTTTTTTTTTCACAAAACAGCCAGCAAGTGTAAATGTATCATTAAATATGAGGCCAAGTGCTTCACATTGAAAGAAAAACAGCAGTCAACACAAATAAAGAACATTCGTGTAGGACTCCTACCAGTGTGCATAGCCCAACTCCTAAAGAGTGTAGCATCTCGGTCAATACTCCAGCCATGACGGGCAGCATGTTTCCACGGGATTTGAAAGATTTGTGCTGACTGTAGAATAAAATGCAGTAAAACATGATTCATGCTTTATTCTGTCTGTGCTGTTCAAAGTGATTTGATCTACTGAAAAAACTACTGTGTGCATGTATGGGATGTGGGTGAGATGAAGGAGGTCTACCTGGTCAAGCCAGCTGACTCCTGGATACCTCCCAGACTGAATCTGCTCCTCCAGCCACGGCCGCAGCCTCAGTCGACCTGTCTGTTGCATGGTGTAATTGAAGTTTCAGGTGAACGGAGAGGTGTTCAGTGTAGATGCCTCACAGGCTGCACGAGAGTTCAGCAATAACAGAAAAATTCTCAGGAGCTCAGATTAAATCACAGGTTACACTGGAACACCCTTCCTCCTGCACTGGATTCTTCCAATCAGAGGTCTCGCGGGTATGACAGTCCCTCTCCTCAAAAAACCATCTAACCAAGCAGCTCCTCCAATTACAGGAAATACAGTAATTTTAATGCTTTGCTGAGATTTGATAGAGCTGGGGGTCTGCTGCTGTTCTTCAATATTCAAAAGTTCTTCAAATTTAAACTTTTGGTAATTATAAAATATGTTCATGCATTACATTTAATTTTGGCACACATGGATCACCTGCTGGATTGAAGTCAGCGATAAAATATTTAGGCAGGTGTGTGGTTTTTCATGTGGTCAGAAGCTACTGTGGCAACAGTGAGACGGTGTGTATTTATATAAAACCACCAGGTGGAAGCAGAGCCTTGTGGGAAAGATACCAGTGCTGTACATGCTGCAACAAGTTCCTTTACTTTTGAAATTCATATGAAGGTAACACTGTTCTGCTTAACTGAGAAACAGGAACACTGTTAATACGGTTCAGATGCACACACACATGTGCACACACACACACTCTTTTATATCTATACATAACAAACTTGAAAAAAACAAATAGCATTAAAAGGTATGGGTGCATTATGTTTATTGAGACAGGGTTTTCTGCATGACGGTGAGTCAGCTGTCTTCACAAAGTGTTGTGTTTGTGCTACAATACCTATTCTGTACTTCTTAGCCCAAACAAATACGCTCCAAATCCACCTAACTCAACTCAAACTAATAAAACTAATTTTAAGAAGCAAGCCCACTCTGGAACCTAAATTGAAATAAACTGAAACAAAAGCAGAACTTCTAAATGAAAATAAAAAAATATATTTTAAAAAATTGGCAAATACAAAACTCTTAAAACTCAAATTTAACACAAATACAGTTAAGGCCACAGTTTTCACAGCTTTAATTTATTTACTAATTAGTAACTTCAGAAGTGTGTTTTACTAGTGACATTTGTTTCACTTCTCTTTTGACTATCACTATTTCTTGCCACATGCAAAAAAAGTAGTTCCTCTGAGTTATGTGTACAGTGTGCTGTGTGTGTGACGTAAGCTTCTGTGGAAATGGCTCAGCAGTTCCAGAGAAGAGCAATGAGGAAGTCATTTCACAACCCTGAATAGTTCCACAAGGCGGCTGACTGCTGTAGCTATTTCCAAACACAGCATTAATTCAGATCTGATGTATTCACACTGAAATCATACTATTACTAATGTATAGAAGGTTAGACATGATTTAAGACAGTGTTCCTCTGGGGTTTTTACAACACACAGGGGACACATTTCCCATGGGCGATGTCTGTTTAAATATGACTGATGAATGACCTTGATTGAATGTGAAATGCAAAACAAATGAACCTACTGCAGCTGTTTTGTTCAAATATTTGTGGCAAGCACACATTTAAAACTCAAAACAGGTGCCTGCAGGTTTTCACAGAGGCTTTCCATGCGTGTTTCTATATACAAACCTGTATGAGAGCAGTCATATTCAGATGCCAAGTGCTAAGTAAATTAAACAGCTACTTGCTCTTAATGTGCAAAGACAACAAAAACAGCAATAACAGGCTCTAAATCAGAGAAAAAAATTCAAGAATATAAATGTAGAAAAAATCTCAAATCCTATAAGTCCATAAATGATACATTTCATGAGTACAACTTTTTTTCACAGATAAAGATCATGTGGTTTGAAAAGATCAGGGACAAAGATACAAACAACTTTTACAATCTGATACATATCATCGTCATCCTTTTTTTAGTCTTCTGCATTCCTCCATGATATTAGATAATGTTTAAAGGATTTAATTGCACACACAAAAAAAGGCAAAATAAGAAATATTCCACACTACACACTTTGATAGCCGGTGTCTGTGATTATTGGCACAGATTGTTTAGCAGAGATTAATGAGAGAAAAGGTCTTTGAAGCTCAGAAAGACACTGGTCTCCCTGAACACTGTTAAGAAAACCTGGAATAGCAGGGCTCAAGGAGCTTTGAGGCATCTTGGTTAATAATTTCTCTGGACCTTTGATTGAATGTTCCTCTGCATCGCCACTTCTATTCTCTGTAAACATAAAATCAGGCTGCTCCACCACACTTTGAAACGTCTGGTAGTTGTCCTCCACTTGGGGAAAGCTGTGGGAGCCTGTAGGCATAAAGCCGTAACAGGGATTTTCATCACATACAGTGACCTCTTCAGTTTTTCTATCTAGCTTTGTGACACCACTGATCACCACATCGGAGCCCTCCCACCCCATCTCGACTCCGAATGTTCCATCACATGACGCGACTGTGTTGGTGCCACTCGAGATGAAGGACAAACTTGAGTCTTCTGCGCATGAAAATCTCTCAGGACCTGAACTGCATTGCTGATATGACATATCTGTTTGCACGAGGGGTGAAACCATGGGTGGGAAATTAAGAAGCAGAGAAGCTGGTGCCTGTTGTTCAGCATCAATGGCAGTGTCACTCTCCATGGGATGGTAAGCAGAGTCACAAAGCATTTCAACCTGCGTCTGGCCATCAGAGCTGTCTGTCATAACCTGATGTTGGAGGCTTGGAATGAGGAGGGAATAGGATCTGTTGTCAAGGCCCAATGATCCCATACTCATGTTATCAGCTCTGATACCACAAGGGTTGTAGGATGAAGAGACCAAACCACTGTCTCTGTTCATATCCTTAAGTAGACTGGTGGCCACAGGTGATGTCGGGCTTATGTTAGGAAGAGCTTTACCAAGGGCCTCCTGAACACAAGCTTTAATGTCAACAGGCTCTGTGTTAGCATAACTGAGAGTGGAGGAGCCGGTGCTGATTCCACTACTCTGCTGATAGCTCCCACTGCCGCTGTCCTTCAGTGACTCCTTGCACCTGAAAACAGAGGAACTGGTCACTGAAAATGCAGATAAAATCACACAGAAATGTATTGTTGATGTACTAGTGGAGCAACACTGACCATGACTTGCTATCCTCTGGCACAAAGGGCTCAATAAAGATACGAGAGATGTCAGGAAACACAGGCTTCAGGAGCTGCAACAAGAATATAAAAATGATTGAAACTAGAGATCTGGCACATATCGGTCAAAGAACTCATAAATGTGCTATTTAACAGTAAAGAAGAATCTTAACCTTTTAGAATAATTCCATGGTCATGTTTCTTAAGAGTGTGGAGAGGTCTACGGTTAAAATCACTAAGGTGTCAACCCTGCCTGCTTCACAGTAACCCTTGGCCACTGGTGTGTGGTTTAATGGTATGACTAACACCTGTTGTGCAGCTTCTTAAGAAGAGCAACTGGTGTGTCTGTTTTCAGTGCAGCCAAACACACTAAGGTTCTTTTAATATAGAGATCCAAGAAAATGAAACGCTGAATATCACAGGTATTATATTCTTTTTCTATGAATCCCTCCTTTGTGTGTCAGCATATCTAATTCTTTCAACTACCAGCAACAAAGGACTCACTGCACCAGTTTCCAAGTGTCCATAAACAAGTAAAAAACATTTTGGAAATAAGACAAAAGAAAGAAGCTTGTTCACTGAAAAGGTAAACTGAATATGGATTTGCAAAAATAATTATGTAAACTATAGCAGGTGTTGGTGTTGCAGTGGAGGGGTGAAACAACAGGAGAAAAAAAAACATGTGTTCTTTCACTTATGTTGTCCATAATGGAGACATTAAGTTACACAGATGAAGGCTGGGCCTTCATTTTCCCAGGAGATGTTAATCAGTGGCAGATGCCATTGGTGACATTATTCAGTAGCCATTGCATTGTACATTAATGCTTTTTTTTATGAGAAATGAGAATCATATGCTTGTCTGACAGCTGTGTTAATAAAATGAACGGATACAACAGCTTGAGCTGCAAGTCTTAGAAGTTTGGCCAACATCAATTTCACATCAATTTTTGCCTCACCTTTTGTTCACTCGGATGCATATGAAGAAGTTTGGGATTTGGACATTTGGCAACTGTGTCCCACCATTTTGCTTTGAGCCTAAAATCAAATATACAAATAAATCAAGAACAACACCTAAATACAACAGAGTTACAATATTAAATATTTAAGCCTCTCATACAATTCCATTACAGAAAAACAAGCCAATCATTTTTCTCTGTGACTTACTTCACACAACAGCCATATAAAATGCCGCTGATGATGACTGTGGCAATACTGAGGCTGAGGATGATAGCCCAGATCAGGGTGTTAGGGGAGACAGCTGTGAAAAAAGACAAATTCATCTTTGTTTATTGTTCAGCTAAGACAGACTGCAGAAAAGTGCTGTTATATAGCCTAATAAAAAATATAAAACCTGATTCAGACTGCTTTTCGATTCCAGCCCACAAAGCATAACATCCTTATTCACCCAAGAAAGGGGGTAACATTATACATGACAGCTGATGGGACTATTATACTTTTGTAAATACTGTAAATGGCATTAACAGCTGTTGGTATTATCACTTCTTTAAAATATCCTTTGATTAAATATTTACTTCAGTTTTAAAACCATTAACTATTTACAGGGGCTTGTGTGTGCCGAACATGCACAAGTGATCTCACCGTATTCTATTTTAGAGACAATCTGAATGCAAATATGCATCCTGCAGGCACAAGTGTTAAAGTTACAGATGTAAGCTATTCTGTCCACCTAAAGGAAGAGTTAGACCTTGCTAAGCAAGAGTCCAGTTCAGCTCTCAAGTCTGTATGTTTGACATCTTGTCAAGCACCAGATATAAATATCATTACACTGCCTCAGGTGACAAAGTTGAGGCTGGACAGAGTTTGTGTGGCAATGCTGTGCACTATCATCAAACAACACAACTCTAATGAAGTGCAAGCAAGAGTGTATTCCAGTTAACATACTAAGTGGAACATACATAGAGGTTTTTTCTGGAAATTGTTGTCAGATCCTTTGTCATACCAAAGACAGGCAGGACAACAAGTATGCCACATATGTAAAACATTTTTAAACTGTACACACTATGCCTTGTGCCCTGTTAAAATGTTTTATTTTTAAAATTACGATGTAAAATTCTAAACAAGTCAAGCTAGACCCAACCAAGTCAAAGAAAAATATTATAAAATGTAACATCAACATATTTAAAACTTATGCATCCTCTGATTCCATGTAATTATTTTTATTTCCTTTGTTTTTTAATAGCTTCTTATACTAAAAAGTTTACATTCTCAACTTTCTCTGGTGATTTAGAGAACAAGGCATTTTTTTATAAGAGAATGTACAGAAAGTTCATCATCTTGTTCCATTAATTTACAACCTAAGTTCAAATGAATATTAAAAATTGTGATATTGTCCAGCTTTAATACTTTGTCTAAGAACTACACAGTACTCTGCACTAAAAGTGGCAGAAAGACTGTAAAGACAAACTTACGGGTTGTGAATTCGACCTCCTCACTACTGTCACTGCAGCGGCCACTTGCGCTTGAATTGCTCTTCACACTGACCGCGTAAGTAGTTCTTGACTCCAACTTTTCTCCATCTATTTCAAAGTAATTAAATCCATCAACTTTAGTGGGAACGAAACAATCAGTGACCTGTAACAGAGACACAAGAATCAGATGAATTATGAGAATCATTCAAATGTCGTTTGTCATTTAAAGTGTCTTCCATAATCAAATGTCTAAGTCTATGCACATATCCCCAGACAAATTTAATTCTAATACCTTCTCTTTGTCATCTTTTTTTCTGTAAGTTACACATGCAGACAAATCTGCATCGTAACTGTCTTCCACGTTTGCTTTCCACTTGACTTCAAAATTTCCGTTGGATTCTTTTACTGAAATGTCTGTTGGTTTGTTGGGCTTTACTGTGAAAAAAAAAGAGTTATAAGAGCAGTGAAACAGAATGTTTATTAACTTCCATTTAGGTTTCCCAAGTGTGGATCAATCTGTTTCTAGCAGCTGCAGATGTATGAATTCTCTGTTTTAAAAGAAGTAACTTACTGCCTGCAGTGACGCTGATGCGTTTGGACCCGATGCTTTCGCCTCCTTTCCTTACAGTTACATTGTGATTCTTCCCATAAATAAGCATCATTTTGATTAAGCAGCAACACTTTCCATCGTTACACTGCTCAAAAGTGCACTTATACTCCCTGTAAAATAGAAGATAAGAAACAACTTGATCTTAAAGTAAATATTGAAAAGTCTGGCTTCACAGGCTTACAATTTTCATACTACATAAATAATGTTGAAAAAAAAAACGAACCCACACTATTTTAGTGATTTTGGTTGATTTCTCAACCAAAGCCACACTAAACATGAATACCTGTCTATTTTAACATGACTGGCTCTGTAACGTAAAACATAAATATCTTACTTTTCCTTTTTCAGAATCAAACTGTATTCTGAGCAGTTCTGCGCGTCAAGGGAGCATACCATCGTTTCCTGCAAGTCGTTGGTGCAGTCAAGATCCTGGACTAATGTATTACTGACTCCTTCACAAAACAAAGATTCCACAAGGAGAATGATTATGAGAATGAGATATTGAACATTAGGACAACTTAAAAGCTTCCTCCGTTTTCTAAAGGCCTACCAGACATAGCGAGTGCAGTGGCAATATTTCCAACAATAAGCAGGGCGAAATACATCCTGGAGCCAATTCGCCTGGAAGAAAACACAGCAACAGATATTATCTTTACTTTAAAGCGACACATGAGAATATATGTTTGAAGAATTATACTAACACTTTCAAAGAATTTACATTACCTCTTTAATGCCATGAGAAAAACATGTATTCCACTTTCTTCGAAAACAACAATCCCAGTCAAAAAGGGCGCAGTCTGTGGAAGGTGACGGCAGCTTGTTACGTGCTTTTAGTCTCTCACTCTTCCTGATATGGAAGATGTTACTGGAAATGTTGCGCTACTAATTCAGGGGAAGTTCGTCCCACTCCCTTTTCTTAAAGAGTACACAGACGGTAGGTTACGAGCGGCTAACTCTCCTAAAACATAGTTGAGCCAACCCAAGTAATCCAATTCAATTAAGATCTAATAAAATTGTGGGTATATGTGTGACAGTGCGCTTTGAAAGACAATGGGAGAAAAAAAACGATACTGATATTGGCACTATCATTTTCTTTGGCGGTTTCTATCAACCTCAGTTCGGTGTAATTTATCATATTTCAATAAAATACTTAAATGTGGGTTAATGCAAAGACAGACTGCGGAGCCTACATAGCTGAAAATAACAAATACTGTAAGTTCTCTCGTGACTTTCGGCTACTGTAGGAGACTGCCCGCAGAATCAAGGAATTTTTAGTTTTCCGCTTTACTGCTGTGGCACACTTTTATTGATGCCTTGGGAAAAACAAGGAGAGGCAAGAATTATTTTGAAAGTCCGTGACCGGATGTATCGCTACTTTCCAGTGTCTTGCCCCGTTGCTTTGCAAAAAATTATAATGTCTTACTCAGATTTGACAAACTGCAGTTTTCAGCAAACATTATTTATCCGTCTAATAATTTCTGTTAAAATAAATCTCATATTTGCTGCTGCTTGTGATTAGATTATTGTAGGATAATGTGGCTTATTAAGAATTTCTTTATATTTATATTATCATCCATGTGGAAATATATCGAGTTTCTGACCTGTAAATGTCAATACTATGTGGTTGAGACGAAAGTGCATGAAAGAAAGCCATTTTAACAGCATTAGTTCTGAACCTATCCACAAAACACTCATCTTTACTATATTTGAATGTATTTTTTAGTATGTTTCTTGGTTTATATCTAATTGGCATTAACCTATTAAAGCTTAAATTGCATACGTACTTGTCCTTTTTTTTCTTTTTAGAGATACGTATCTTTCCATGTTCTTGAGTGCACACGGAGAACATGCTGATTTATCAGGTAGCCCACTTGTTTAATTAGTGTTTTATAACATATTCAGAAAAAAGGACAACAGACAGAAAAAAGAGAAGAGACAGGAAACATGCAGAGACAGATGTAGAGTAAATATATTTTTTGCCACAGTAACATGCTATTGTTTCCCTGAAATTTCTAATGACCTGATTAACTTGCAAGTGACACTGTAACAACACCTCAAACCAGCCTAAGTCAACAGCTCAGGGTGTGTCTGTGTGTGTGTGTGTGTAGGAAACAGAAAGAGAGAGAGTCTGTATTCATTTAAACCACTAGGTGGAAGCAGCGTCTTCATGCCCTTTCTTTAGAAGTTGACACTGAGGAATTATCAGTGAACCTTATTATGCAAAAACAACTACAGAAATCTATTTGCATCATGTCAACAGTGTTCTCAGGAACACTTTGAAATGCAGAGGAGGTGCATTTTACAAAAGGTCTCTCTGTTGCAAGTACTGTTCTGAGTAATTTAGGGCTATGTTCCAATACTTTAGCAAACATTTCAAAAGCTCAGTCTGTCTGATAATTTAATCCAATACTGCAATACTGGATCAAACCGCCTGCTCAACACTAGAAAACTGATAAAAGACTAATGTCACAAGCTGTTTTCATTCTTTACATACACATTTTACTTTTTACATTGCTCCCCCTGAATATATATCTGTTATTTTACCCATGCAGATAGTCTTGATTCCATTTGCTGTGTTTTTAAAGATTTCTTGCCTTTAAGACTTGCAGGTGCAACAAAGAAGTAACATGAAAATGCCCTTTTTTTGGTTCTTAGATTAAAATATAAGCAGGTAAAATGTCCTGAGGATTCAAACTAATTTATAAGCCATAGTGAGGAAAATTACCACTTTCTACATACACACTCACACACACACATGTATACACAATCCAAATAGTTTTACTGGTTTTAACCACTGATATTTTTATTTATATACAGTAACATTAAATTAATTTTGGTTACATATAGCAGTTATGAGTGCAGTTCACGTCATTCTGGTGTTGGCCGCTGATGGTTAAACATGTAATGTGCTTCTGTGGAAGGTCAAAACCAGTCCATTCAAGAGAAAACCTCAGGACTATAAAATCATCTCATAACTTTGACTGACAATACTGCATGTCAAATAATGATTGTGGTTTGTCTTAGACACAACATTCAGACAGCTGTGGTAAAAAAGTTTTTGCTTGCATGGCTTCCTCTTGAGTCATTTGGTAATAACAAGCATGAACAGACTTAATATTTTGTTTTATATAAACAAAATGATAAAAAATATATAATTAATTAATACATACTTATATAATCTACCATATAGTTTATGACTCCTCCAGTAACTTATAGATGAGTAATTTTTCTATGCCTAACTACCTTTTGGTTTAATGCTAAAGGCCTTATATTTTTTATTTTTGAAGCTGAAAGCACGTTCACACAAGGCAAATGGCATAAAAAGAATTATTAAAAAATGGTAACACTGTATAATAAATTATAGTTTCAGCAAAGCATACATCCCAGCTAAAAAAGAATTTGTGAACATCTGCTTGCTGCTTTCTTCATTGTATTCAAGACCTCGTAAGGGTACAAGACACCTGGTGCATTAATGTAATGTTACATCCTCACTTGTACCTGAATTGTGTATTGGTCAAACTTAAGCACGTAACACAAAAGGAGAGGCCAAGTTCCAATGGTTGTATTAGTTCAAATTTAAAAAAAAAAAAGTAAAAATAGAAAAACTGATAAATTAAGTTCAGTTTTCCAGTTCTCTATTTCTAAATGTTATACAGACCTCTGATGTCTGTTGTGATATTTCTGTCTCCTCTGCAACAAAAGTGCAGAGCACTTTTCATAACTGTGCCACCAAGCGGTAATACAATAACAAATGTTTTGGTAATGGTACAGTATGAGTGGTTAACAAGAACTAGTATAGCATCGATGAGTTTATTCTTCAGTGCTGGTTTAAAACAAACTATTTCAATTCTCTACCTACCATATGTGATTAAAAAACAGCAAAGTAGTGAATCAAAAAGACAATCGCTTTCAGAGAGAGAACCAAGAGAATTGTTTCATTGTTCAGCTGAGGAATAAGAAATGTAATAAAGCTGCTCATGATTTATTGTGGTGTCAAAGTACTGTTGTACTTTGTGATATTGTTCTGATTGTTGGGTGGTCACTGCTGTCTGTACAGTAAACTGCTCTAAAGGGATAATAAAGATTTCTTGAACCTTGAACCCTGAAGGAAGTGGGAAATGAAAAGCTTGTATTTATTGACCAATGATGGCCTTGATAACTCTTCTGTTTAAGGTAATGGAAAGGTTTAATCTGGTCTGATTATTCTAAATGCAATACCTATTTAGAGTCACTAGGTGGCAGCAGGCACTCAAGGAGCAGAGGAAGAGCACCATCACCCCTACCTTGTCCAGTTTTAAAGGGATCTGCATAAAAGGCACTACATCATCTAATTCTAAGACCTAAATTAGCCCTACCAAAATCTTACCTTTGACCCGAAGAACTGACAGTACAGAAGAGTTTTGTAAGGCCAAGGATAAAAGTCCAGCAGAGTTTTTCAAATAGTTATGATTAATGTCATTTTCATAAAAATTTTGAATATGGTCAGGTTTGACCCCTGGCTCTGACAAGATTTGATCAGTTTTGTCAAATTATGCAGGGTATACAATTATAAAGCCTCAT
>JAQNCA010000001.1:14969924-14983496 GCA_029783725.1 Acanthurus tractus
GCCTCATATATATATATTATTTGCTTTCAAGTAGATCATCAGTTGTATACCAGTCACAAGCTTTACCTGGTTGACTTTAGGAACAGAGTATCTGAGAGTCAAGTTAGTTTAAAAAAACTTCTTTGATTTGCGTATAAGCAACAGACACACCATCATTTCTTTTGCTCAAAAGGTTATTCAGGTAAAGCGGAAAAACTCGACATAACTTTGCAGTTTACACAGGAAACCAAAGCAGGAAACCACAACTCAGTCTGTTCTAACAGTTTGATTATTATTGCTGCCAGCAGGGTGCCATCATACTTTTTTGTCACTTAGACCTTCTGTTGTCTGGCTTATCAGTGCTTTGTACCATTGTATTGCTTATTTATTAATTTCAGCATGTCATATATTTATTTTAACCATTCTCTTAGGAGGTGGTCCAATGGCAGTATTAACTTTCGTATCACTGGCTGGCTTTACATAACAATAAAAGAAGAAATATCACATACTAAACAAAACTCAAGTCAAAAAGATAAATATCTGTAAGTGAAATATAACACACACACACACACACAGAAGTTAAATCATTATAATTTTACGGATCCAGGTCTATTCTATTGCTCAAACAACTTGGCTTATTTTGCCATTGAAACAGAAATGAAAAAGAGACAGGAATATAGCCTTCTGAATAACTAGGCTATGTGATTACTGTTGCAAACAAAAAGAATCTTTTCAATGTGTTATGATAAATCTCATCGAGAAAATTAAGTTAAAAGAACATTTTGAGTGTACTGACTTACCCTTCACTCTCCAAGAATAAATACTACCCCTCCCTCAGTAAAAAATAGCAACTTAAATCAATAACTAAATAAAAATTATTGTGAATTCACCAACTGTACATTCTGAGGTTAACGTCTTGACTAATCATCAAGCTTTAAATCATTTTTTTTACTTTGATTTATCTTTTGAATGTATTTCGTTATTTATTATAGATCCTCCACTAAAAAAACAAAACAAAACAAAAACATCAAAAACAGTTGGCAAACCCGGAAGTCATGACATGCGGAAGTAAATAACTTACTGACTGATCAGTAAAAACAGTACGAAACAGCAGTTTGATGCTTGTTTTCAGGCTGCTATCTAAGACATTGAAAACGCGATGCTCTGTTGTTTTTATGTAAAAGTAAACGCTTGCTCAAAGTTGATTTTTTAGCGGGTCGTAGGGGGACGGGTGTGTCCAAGCTTTCTTGGCAAAACACACAGGAAGGGAGGAGGGCCTGTCTGTCGGTCCATCTGTCTGTCTGCCGTCAGGCTGCTGTAGACAGGCAGAGCCGGTGTTGTGATGAGAGCTAGCTAACTAGGAAGGGCTACTCTACCTTTAAGTGAGGAAAACGAAAGAAGAAACATACGGCGGTTTTGCTGGGTCGCTTACCTAGTTAACTGGATTTACCGTGACTTTCAATATGATATTTTTAAAAGCAATTTTTATGTTTTGCTGCCTACGGGATATTACAGGTAAGTTTGCCATTGATTCACAGGGGAAGGAAAGTGCTCAGTGATCGTCAGTGGGGCTAGAGCTAATCGGATCGGGCAGTTGTAACGTTACTATAGACTGTTCATTAAACAGGTAACGTTACTCTGGCTCTCCGACCTGCTAGCTTACTGGCTAATGTTAACGGTCACTGTAATGTTTGTGGCTGTTTACTCGTGTTTACTCAACCCAGAATACGTTTGAATAATAAAGACTGAGTAACGTTACTCAAATGGCAAGACAGTCAGTTTTGTTTGACAGTTCCTGAGCGTTGAATCAACATTACAGTGCTAACGTCTGTAGACAGAGTCACTCGGAGGGAAGACGCATTTTCACCTGCTTTACAGTAATTTCATTACAACTAGCTACACGTTTACTTTTACTACTCTGGCAAATGTATATGAAGTAGCTAATACTGTAAGCTAAGCTAGTAGAAATATAATATGCCACGCTACTGCAACGTTTGATAGCTATTACATCTGTCAGCGGCAAATTTGGATGCTAATTTTATCCACATTTACTACGACGGACCTGTAATAACCCTGGCTAGCAATTTGTTTGGTTTACGGTTTCTACAGTAAAGACAAAAAACCCAAAGCATAATGTTAGGTAGCGGTAGGGGTACTTTTCCTTTTCTGACGAGGGATGAGTATCAGTAATCATTTATTGTGCAAGTATCACAAAAAGTGTGGAAGAGAAAGAAATCACACTGTTTTTCAAATTACCTGGTGCATGACACAACTCAGCCAGCCACCTTACAAAGAATGTAAAAAGTGCATCGAAGCTCTCTATCAACAGTTTCATGATTTTTACACCTCATCGAGATGTTTGATGCAAACAGAAATAAAAAGAAACAGCAGTAATTTCAGCAGTTTGAATCATAGTTTCCACTTCTTAGTAAGTCATCTTAGTCAGAGTAGCAGCTCCGAAACTCTGCAGTTGCGTAACTGATAAAAATGTAGGTAAATTGATTTAGCCCGAAGATCAGTGTGTCTCTACCCTGACAAGTAAAACGCAATGCGTACTGTCGGAGCATTTTTAAACTATATTTCATATTTCACATAGTTACACAACTCAAAGTGATTCCCCACCCTTGTGTCGAAATAGACAAAATTTTACAAAGAAAGAGGATATTGGCAACTCAAGTTTGAGCGAACAATACGGTCATAATCGTGTGATTAAATGTAGCATTTTCTAAGGATGCTGCTCAAGTCACTTTAAGTGTAGAGGAAGTGAAAAGTGAGCAGAGAAACCTAGAGAGGTTTGTCAGTGCTGTTAAGACTTTACTCTGTGTGTGGTGCAGAGCTGAGCTTCTTATTTAGAAAGCACGAGTTAACAGGATTTGTTATCCGCTTCCACTGATACATAAATGGTTGGGCTTCACTTCTTGGTCTTTGCCGAATGAGGAGAATGATGTGATACATGTTGACTCTGACTTTCAGGGAAATGCTGTTTTTTATCTTCGAAGTATTCATGCTTAAACTCCACTTGTTGAACAGTTTACAAACATCTTTACCTTCTTGGCCAGACAGACCCACACCACTGCTTTAGCTGTAGCATTGAACCATGCTCATAAGAACAAAGACACAAAAGGGAGTACAAAAGATGTCTTGATCCAAGTTACGCAAGTTTTACAGTAATACAAATATCAGACAATTTGCTTCATTTTTTATGAATCCACACTGCCCTAAAACTTATGACGGGTATTTAAGGCCCACTGAAAAAGTTATGTGTTAAAATGTGGACCGTGGCTTTTGTAGTTGTCAGTATCGAAATTTCTCAGGAAGTCAGTTATTCAGATAAATGAGTTTATCTCACATAGGAGACAGCTGCTGTCACATGGCCTGCGTACAGTGATAGCACATTGTTGAGAATTTTCTTTTGCACTTTAGCAGTTTTTTTTAGACAACAACCCTCTTACTATTTTTTTAGTGCAGTGTATGATGCATAATGTTGCAGAGAGATGTTTGAGTTTCTCTGAGCTGTGGGGTATCTGATGTGTCATGTTAGACAGCCTGCCATCACCCAGCATGCATGGTAATGCGAGGCTCAGATCAGTTGTGATTCATGCTGTTACCACCTCTTCTGCTCCTGTCAGCAGTTTCCTCTCTTTCAAGAATTGCACTTCACAAGGGCACTTGAGGCTGAAGGCATGTCCAATAAAGTCATGATAATAAGCCTTACAGTGAAATTGCTTCCCATTTTTTATCTGTATAAGATAAGGTTCAAATTAAGATTTTAACATAGAAGTTATTTTCATTATCAATTAATCATTCAACCACAATTTCTTAGAGCCCAAAGTGATGTTTAAATTGCTTCTCTTGTACAATAAACAGTCAAAAACCAAACACTCTTCTTTTACTGTTATCTATGACTTAGAAAGATGGATATGAATGCATGACAAATATTTAAGAAGCCAAGGAATTAAGAAAACTTTTTTGTGAAAAATATTTGAAACTATTATTTGATTATTAAGATATCTGACGAATAATTTTGTTTTGACTGCCTGATCTATTACTGGTTAATTGCGGCTTTTAAAAGTTGCACTTGTAAGTCACAGTTTGGTTAGGTTTGGGCAACAAAGCTGTTGGTAAGGTTTGCAAACCAAATCTAGCATCTCACAAGTCATTTTAAATTTCAAAATGAGTTTTGATAACTGGCCCAGACCAAAATGACGCTATGGACAATTGGACAGATGTAAAACCAATCAAATCAACAAAACATGTGGCTCAATAGGAAGGGACACATGAAAGTTGGATTGGTATTTGGCCTGATTTCAAACAGGAAAAAAAACAACGACCTGGTGACAATAATTCCAAACAGCAAAACAGCACAATACAAAGGGACTGAAAAGATTTGAGGTGGGAAATAGGCAGTTTCGTCAAAGAATCATAATTCATACTTGATGCTGTTTCAGTCATAAGTTAGTTTTATGTTATATTGAGTGCTACATTGGTTTTTAAACCATTTTTTACTTTTGAAAATTGTTTAAAATGAAAGCTATTTTAGTCTCATCACAATGCTTTGATGCCCGTTAAGCTCTGTGTTTGAGAGTTTAAAAAGTGGCAATGCCAAACACTTTTTACTAATTGAATCTGGCAAACTTGCAAACTTCTAATAATTAGCCCACAAATTCACATCCTATTGATGTCTAGTGTATTAAAAGACATATAAATATAAATATGCTTGGAAGGAGCAAAAGGTAATCAGTAATTATATTGATCCTGTGTAATCAAACTGTCAGACTTTGACCTAAGCGTGTCCAGTGGTCCAGTGTGACAGTATGCATTTAAAGTACTCAATAGAACAACAACAAAAAAAGATAGTTTCTGTATTGTTTTGTATAACTGTTTTTAGTTTTTTAGGCTTTGATGTAGGATGAAACATTATATCACTCCAGAAAATTCAGACTTATTTCAGAGTATTCATGAAAGCAACCATCTTATGTTAAATCAGTCTTATGCTGTCACAGTCCTACTAAGACTGGTTTAGGTGATCAGAGCTGGAAGTGCTCAGTGTTTTTGTGCAAAATCAACATATTTTTTAATTCCCCATCTGGTTGATTTTCTTGTAGGTTCAGTCTAGTTTGCTGTCTTCCTTTTCATTTGTGCAGAAGAGCCAAAGAAGCTGATTGTTGGAATATTTTCCTGCTGCATTCATGGACAGGTTGCTACTAGCCTGGTACAGCCTCTCCCTGTTTGAGGAGTTGTGACTCCCACCACAGGGACTCAATGAGCAAAACATGCAGTGTTAAAAAATAGGCAAAGGGGTGTTTATCCCTTTTAGCTTGGGGGGGTGTTAGTGTTTTGTATGTCTATTACAGTCTTTAATCAAATAAGCTTCAAGATCAGTGTCAGTCCCAGCCCTTTCGATAGAGCCCTCGCGAATGAACTTGTTTCCAAAGGCTGCTTTTGAAGCTCACAACAGAGCTTTTCCTAATATGAACCAAAACTTCAGGATGACATTTAGTTAGTGGCATACTGTGTGACCTTAGGAATGCAGATTAGCATTTAAACAGCCTGCAGCCAATCAGCTTCTGTTCTCACACAATGGCATACAGTAGTATCGGAACAGAACCGCGGTCACCTGATGTGCATCATGTGTTCCTCACTTGTGCTTTAAACTGACTTTCTTTGTCTTTGTGAGAAGAACAAAGAATTGGTCAGTATGAAAGCCAGTAGGATTATCTCTATGGTCACATCAATAAGCTGAATAAGCCTGTTAAGCATGTCTAGTGAGTGACAGCTTGTATGATAGCTGGCCACTGGCCATTTTGCATCCCTGTGTCCCAGCTGGGTTTCATAGACCTTTAGTTATTGATTGCTGCATTTAGATAATGACAAGTCAAAATATCTGTGAGAGAGATGCCATGATGATTTCTGCATGTGCTTCAAAAAAAGAGCTTGTTGGTGTCATAAATGCAATGATGATGTAATAACAATGAAACATATTATCAAATTTAGGAGTTCATAAGTATTAAATACACTAACATGAAGGGAAACATAAAATATGACATGTCAAAACATAAAGGGATTACCTCAGGTTATTTTTTCAGTAGGGTACTGGCATTTTCCTTAATTTGTTTTGTCATAATATATCCATGTATATATCGCGCTGTGGCTGTCAAATTCCTTGGATAAATAATAACTAATAACTGAACCAGGATTCATGTTAAAAATACAAAAGCTTAATAATGGTCATGCAGCAAATGCTTATTGTGTAATATTAATGAGCTATTGAACTTTCTTTCAGGTCAGTTCGAGAACAACTTGAATACATTTATTCGCCATTATGAAGGTTTATCATATGACACAGAAGCCCTGCACAACAGTCATCAGAGAGCCAAGAGGGCAGTCTCTCCTCAGGACAGGACCGTGCAGCTGGACTTCCATGCACATGGAAGGTTAGTTTTAGTGCACACACACACACACACACACACTGTCATCCTCACTTGTTCAGTTTCTCGTTTTGTCATCTGATCATCTTAACATCTTAACCTTAACCTCTATAAACAGCCTTAAGATTGAACTGTTAACACAAGCGGCTCTTGCACCTTCAGGACTCCTCTCTCTGTGTTCACGACACCTCAGAAATCAAACAGCAGAGGATTTATCTGATTGTCCTTCATGATTACTCTGCAAATCATAGCATGTGGTACTGAAAATGTTTACTTTGAGATAAATAATTACAAGTAATGTAGGGAAAACCACTTTATTGGTCCACTCAAAAGCAGAGGAAATGTTTTAAGATTCCTCTCCAGTGACTATTTTTAAAGCATGTCAAAAAATTTTCTGCAGTGTTTAATGTCCAGTAAAATAAGGTTCCTTGCATTGAAAGTATTATAAAAAACAGCAATTAAAAAAGCAGCATCTCTTAAGTGGTAAGAGGAATATTTGTTTTTCACAGGCCTCGCACCTCGCCCACCAGTACTGTTGATGGTGGCTTGACTGGTGAAAGAGCAATTTGCATCGAGTTGACTAATGTTGGTGTGGTGGAAACTTTACAGAGATTCTGCCAGTACTCAGGTGTGGAGTCTGTTGGACACCAAAAGTCGTATAACTAGCAGACTTTCCAGAGTAGTTAAGTCAGTTAGTGTCTTTTTTTTGTTTATGATGTCTGTTGGCTTGTTAGCTAGGGACTGACAGAGGCTGACACAGGGTTTGTGGTTGTGCTAACTCTGTGAGAGTTGACACTTCTGCTGAGTGCTGGGGATCAAGGCTTCTTTCCCAGCAACTGGCTTTCCAATTTTTGACGCACCAAATCCAGCTTTTCTAGGATATGATTTAACCTCACATCATAGGCATCATCACCTTCAGTAGAAAAATGTGACAGCATCTCTCAAGTGACAAACTTTGCACAGGTACAAGTTGGTATATTCATGTTTCTTATATTGTAGTGGACATAAACGTAAGAAAAACACTTTTTTGAATGCATAGGATCTTTAGGTAGCGTCTTAACATTTATCTCATCATTGTTTACCTTGACCTGTGTAGCTCTTTTACTGTGTATATCTTCATATGAAAATTATTATTAGCAGGGAAGGCATTTGAATATGAGATAATTACACTGACATGCTTATTCAGTTATTACAGTGCCATTTACTGTTGCATATATAGTTATTGACTTGGTCATAGTTCCCCCTTGAGCCATCTGGTCATAAAAAGAACCATAGTCAAAAGCAAAATAAATGTTGCAATAATGCTGAGCTTAAAACTGTACAAACAGAGTAATTTTCTGCTGTTTATTTTTTGCATTTTGCATGTGAAGTTCAGTCAACTTAAGAAATTTGAGAAATTGGTATTATGCTGAGTGGGTTTTATACCTGGTATAAAAGACACCTACCACTTTGGTACACGCAAGCACAAGCAGCACTGTGGTTATTTAAAAGTCTGAGAAGACCAGACTAACCACATTATTGCAAGCTGTAATCAAATCCTTCCCTTTTAACCCATGACAGTGGAGTCCCCTTGTATTCTATTCACCTCTGTCTAAATTCTGCTGTAATTTGAGATGAGGCCTGAGTGCAGTGGTATCATCTCTGTTTTGGAAACAGATTATTTCAGGCAGTAACACTGTTTACATGTTCTCAGATTTGTTTAAGCTGAGTTCTTGTCACTAGGTAAAAAGTCACAGTAGACTGCAGCAGGATGTGTTACATACATGACTCGCAAAAGCTGAATAAAAAAATACCACAAAATCCATGCACATTCAACACTGTTAGTGCTTAACTCCTTTTTAAATTTGTCATCAAAGACCCTTTTTACCTAAGTCATTTGTTTGTGAAATGAGTGGCTCAATATCAACCAAATAAAAAGGGAAAAAGTATGTTCTCGACTCACACTTTAGAGTTAAAGTTAGAAGATTCTACAAGAATCCAAGTGACATTGCTCAAATTCTGAAGGTCTTTCTGAGTGTGGTGATCCACTTCAACTCTAAGAGACACAGAGTCATGTCTGCCTTTTCCCCCAGTTTGGAGCTGCATAGTGCCTTAACACATGGCAGAAAATGTGGACTAGCTGGCTTTCCTGGACTCAGTACAATAGAAGTTTTTTTTCTACTACCTTTAATGTATACATGAATGGTATCACTTTCTGTCTGCTCCTTTCTCAGTCTCACTTCAGTCAGCTTTTCTCATTTGTTTTTATTCATTTTTTGTGGCATTGAAGAGTGTGACCAATGAGTTACCTCAGCAGCACTGTTTTTTCAGTAAGCCTCCCCTGCTTTCCTCTTCAAAAGCCTGTTTGTTGTAGGTTATCAAGGCTCTGTCAAACAGAACCCTTTCCTGTGCTTTTGTACTCCTTCCTGTCGTTGCTGGCTTCAGAGGCACTGCCTGTATTGGTGAGGTATTCACAACATTATGGAACAACTTCATTTTCAATGTCTCCATAGTGCCTAAACAGGACATAAACAATAATTTCAAAATGTAACTGAATTGGGGATTTTTGCCATGAGATGTACAGATCTGTCCAAATGAACCTGCAGTACATAAACTATGAACAAACTCTTGTTAAAGAGGGGATAAACGTAAAAGTACTGCACAAATCCTGACATGTAGCGTAACAGGCCACTTGTTTAAGCAAAATTATGCAAAGACTTATATTACATGCAACTTGCAGACTGTAATAATTTCAGATTTAATCTATGTGACAGGTAGCTGAGTGAAACTTAGGAAATCACACAGAGCTGAGGCAGAGCAGCTGCACAACATCAAAGACAAAACCAGAAATCATTTTTTCTTCAAAATATGATCTAGTTTCACAAAAATCTGTGATGGCGGTTTGTGTGTGACATGGTGCAGTAAAGCGTTACTCTCAGGTTATATTAGACAGCGAAATAATTCCATAAGGTTGCTTTAACACATAAAGTGGACTGAAACATAATGAGGAAATGTTCAACTACTGCTGGTTACCTACTAAAATAATAAATCAAATAAAATATTGCTGTCACATATATTTTATAAAAACACAGGATCTGAAATGTTTTTTATGGCATTATGTTGATGTCCTGGAAGAGGAAGAGAGAAGTTTAGCTTCACATTATTGGCTCTATTTATAAGTGACCCAGTTCTCTACAGCATCACAGAGGTGGACATGGTTTCATACAAGGCTATCTGAGTAAAAGCTAATACAGGCAATAAAACAAACATTACCTAAATGAT
Organism: Acanthurus tractus; assembly: GCA_029783725.1. Lineage (NCBI taxonomy): Eukaryota > Metazoa > Chordata > Actinopteri > Acanthuriformes > Acanthuridae > Acanthurus > Acanthurus tractus. The sequence continues at coordinate 14,979,593 of JAQNCA010000001.1, forward strand.
GCCTACAGTAGTAAGGTTGAATTTTTTTGTAAAGATTTTGATTTAATTCTTATGGATTTAAAGTCTACTGTATAATGTGTTGCTATTTACATCATTATCTTCATGTATGTTAAAGTTTTTTTTTAAATTTAGTCATAAATTTAGCTATAAGATAGCTAGAACCCAGCCAACAGTCGTAAAGCTTTTGTTTTTTTTTCTTTTTTATCTTTCTTGGGTCTCATTAAGTTTACGAGTGAGCAAACACAGACTCATTCACAGACTCTCCCTTCTGTAAAAAAACCAAATGCAGGACGGTGCGGCACTACAGAGGTTTATTGTAACAAGAGAAAAGCTTTCTTGTGTATGCCCACTCACATGAGTATTTGTGGCTGGATCAGGTGACCGACAAGGCAGGGGAGTTCTCTCTGCGGAGGACTTCTTTACAGAGCGAGGTGCAAAAGACGTAGTCAGGTGTTGGCATTGATAAAATAGTGGGAGATGTAACATGATTCTAAGAAAAAGTTTATTTGTGGGATATATTTTCCCTTGTTGTAATACATTGACATATTTAATAAATGCAGTGGGATTAGGGTCATTAGAGTCCAAGTATTGTTCAGAGGCCCAGACTTACCTTACTGACTCTGAAATGTAATCTCTCACATAGGGAGAAATTTCCCATATTAACTGCTCAACTATTTGTGATCATACTCATATTACAAGATTGGAAAGTAATGGTCCACACACACACACACACACACACACACACAGTCTTTCACCTGGTCTGTCCTCTCAGTGACCCTCCAGTGTGTCTTCTAGGAATTTTTTCAGCAAGGGGTTGTATGGGGCCAAAGGGTGGTGCACAGGACACATAAACATATCCACCAGCAATGCATGTTTTCTGCTGGACACAATGTATGCTTATTGGGTTTAACTGTAGTATGTATTGATTAAAAAGTAAGCTGCAGTAAAAGAGTTAAAAAATAGCAGTTACTTGCAACTCTTATTCTGAAAACTTTTAAAAGCTGCCAATGCAACAATGAATGTGATTTTATTTAGATGTTGTGCAACAAAACAAAGTATTAAAATTTCCCCCAAAAATTGTTGCCATTAAAGTATAGATTTCTGAGTTTATGAGGTGAAGTCGAGCAATCCATGAAGCTATACCTGTGTGTAAAACTGTGACGCAGACGGACTGCAGGAAACAGAAGCTGCATGCCTGTAAATGAAAATAAAAAGCAGTCAACACTCGTAGCATAGGTTTTTATTACATAAGTATTTTGGTACAGATGGAAAGTCAATCCCTGTTATTGTTGTCTGACAGATGTTCATTTTTCTGACCCTGCAGGCTGTGAATATCATTACATACATTACAAAACATTGTAACATAAGTACGTCCTCTCAATTTTTCTCTTGACTGAGGAGAAAATACTGAGGTTAAGCTGTTTTTTGATTGTCATGTCTTCAGGAGTGACTGACATCCTGCCACCGTTCCAGCTGCTCATTGTGAAAGTGAGATGAGTGGAGCAAACAGCTCTGCAAACTTGTGTAACTGCAACTTCATGATTTTATTGAAGAAGTGTCAGGCCACCCCTGAAAAATATATTTGATAGAAACACTGCACTCATCTACTCATGCAATTATGCAGCTGAATCGAAATGAGGCAGAAATCAAGCAAGTTAGTTTTATTCAAGTAATATAAATTAGACTCAAAGCATAAAGCTACTTATTTCATTGATGTTAGTTTAGTTACAGCATGTTCTGCAAGTCAAATGATAGTAGTTGATTGTTATTTGGTAAAAATGAAGTGAGGATGTGCGAGTAGTTGCCACAGTCCACTCTTAAAGAGAAATTATCTTAGTTTTGGAACTGTGATTATAATAAAAAGAGAGCACCAAAGCATATCTGGTTCATTTCAGTACTGATTGGTCTTCCTCAGAATTTAAATATAAAAATCATAAACCATGGAAGAGTTACCAGCTCATGGCTGTGTGTCCTCTACTTTCCTGCCTGTGATGAGTTGGTTGTCTAACTGTAGTAAAGAGGACTTGCCATATTTTTCTAAATATGGCATGTTAAGTTACGGTTAGGATGCCTCTCCAAGAGATGTAATCATGCAACCATTTTTTCTAGAAGCCTGTATTAAATGTAAACACTGTAGATATGAACCCTTTGGCAGACAAACCATCTCTGTAGACATGGCTCACTTACTCATCTCTTAGCTGCCCGGCTTATGACTGTATGACTGTCAGATGCATGAGTCAGTATGTTCAGCATTTGGGATTTGTCTAAATAATTTATCAGTTAGTTGCTTCTGTACAGTGAGGAGCACTGACTTGATCTACAGCCCCTCCTCTTCCTGTCTGTTGCAGGCCATGTTTGAAAGCAACGATTGTCTTTTTTTTCTCTTCACTTAGTCAAGCCTTTCACCATGTGGGCTGATTCAGAACTGTTGAGTGATTTCTGAAGTGATTTTTGTTTAGTGAATTTATTTATCCTACCCCTTTTAAGATCTAGAACATTCTTCTATTTTTATTCATTCTCTCATGTTAATTCTTACTTGTTTGGTTAGTTTGTACAGAGCTCCCGAAAGATTTTGGCATGACATATTTATATATTTTTTGTGAAGTTCTATTGCTTTTCTTTACATTAAGTTTTTGTTATTTGCATTTATCTTTTACAAAACATTTTGCATTCCTTCTGATCCGTAAAGAAAAGCTAGTTGTGTTATGTTAAAAAGTACCTTTTTTAATCTAGTAAAGTGCTTCTAGATGTGACTGTGACACAGCTGCAGTGACTACAGCTATGAAATACGCAAGTTCAGTCAGCATCACTTCATATCAGGGAGAATTCCATAAATAAACAGAGCAGTCATATTTCAAGTATGTATAAAGTAGCCATTACTTGTAGCTGCTACGGTCTTATACCAACTTCTCATGGTCCTTAGGTGGCAAGTTATCAAATATGCACTTTTTTTAACCATGCAGTTGTAAAGCATTAGGTGATACAGACAGAGTCAAAATCATTTCATAAAAATATTTTGCAAGAGTTGTACATGGTTATATGTATACATCTTTTTGCGAAATACTTTAATTTTCTCCAACAGAAATACTCAAAATGCCCTTGCAGTTCTCTCACAATGCAGAGAAAATTTCTAACTGATTAAACTACTGATGGATTCATCTGTGTCTGTGACTCATATGCCATGTTGGTTTCATGGGTCGACTGAGCTCAAATAAAGTCATGAGGTCATATTGATCGTTGAAGAGTCCATTAATAAGATGGGGAGAGGCCAAATGCTGTAATGGGTGTGCCAGGATGAAAAACAAGGGGAGAATTTTTACAAAATCTATTGCCAGATGATCTGTTTTTTAATACTTAGTCATATCAGAGTCTTTAATTTGAACGTTGACCTGTTCATTTACTGTATAAAATATTACAGAGCATTCAGACCTGAACAAGCAAACAGTAAAAGGAGTCTCTTTTTTCTTTTTTTTCTCACATCTTTATAGATATTATTTAGGACAATAAATGAAAAATAGTACGATAGAACAAGTCACTGTAATTGTTGTTTCCTCTGCTCAGCTCTGCGGTGTTAGAGGCTGCATTTTTTTTCCCCAGGTTGATAAAAGAATGACCCACCCTACTCTGCCTCCAAGTTGTTTAGGGTTAGCCAATCAGAGGCAGGGTAGGGTGGGTCATTGAATCCTGATGTAGACTGCTGCTAAGCAGAGTATAACAGGGGAGAAAATAGTGCACCTTCAAATATCTCGAGACTCTTAAATGAAACTGATGCACAGAAACTAGATAAATAACATAAATGTCTTTGGTTTATTTAATTTAGTCAAATAATTATTTAATTTAAGAATATGGTCTAGACCTGCTCTAAATGTGCCCTTGGATAGCTTCTGTTGTTGTCTGACGTTAA
>JAQNCA010000001.1:14999872-15026150 GCA_029783725.1 Acanthurus tractus
GCAAATGGATGCTGAAGAAATCCAACATGAATTTATATATGTTGATGAGGCTGGATTTAACCTTGCAAAAACTAGAAAAGAGGGAGAAATGTAATTGGACACAGGGCAATTACCAATGTGCCAGGGCAGCGAGGGGGTAACATCACCCTTTGCGCTGCCATTACCCAAAATAGGGTCCTCCACCGCCATGCGAATCTGTGACCCTATAGCGGCAATCTAATACTTGCATTTTTTGACAGATTACACGACATCGTCACAGCATTAAACCAAGTGGACCACATGCAGTACATTGTCATTTGGGACAATGTATCTTTCCATCGATCTGCTCTGGTCCAGAATTGGTTCCATGAGCACCCTGAATTTGCAGTCTTATACCTTCCACCATACTCCCCCTTCCTTAAGCCAATAGAGGAGTTTTTTTCTGCATGGTGGTGGAAGGTTTACGACCTTCGGCCCTACGACCGTTTGCCCCTCATTCAGGCCATGGAGCAGGCCTGTGATCTTATCAAAGCAGCTTCTGTACAGGGGTGGATTTGTCACACAAGGCGATTCTTCCAATGGTGCCTTGCCAATGAAGACATAGCCTGTGATGTGGATGATTGCAGACAATCTAGGAATTATGCAAATTGAGTGTGGTGTTTGGATAATTGTGTCAATACTTTGAAAAAAAGAGCCCTGTTTTCAAAATTGTGTGTAAACAACTGTAAAAAACTGTAATGGGGATGGTTTTCCCACTGTTAAGAATGCTGCACTGCAAAATGTAATTTTTTATACAAAAAGGGTGCTTTTATTGTTTATTGAAAGTGTTTATTTGTACCTCAAGTTATTTGTGAGATTTGTAGCTTTCAGAAATTCTTTGGAGGGGCAATGCACCCACAGAATGTCACAGTTTAATCTAATTCTCCATAAAATGTGATGACTACCCTATTTATACATTTAAAAGAATCAAATGATAAACCAGTAGTAGTAGCAATCCTCAAATACAAATAATAATGCTCTTCTTTTGACTCAACTTTTCATCTGTCCTCCTGACTCTTTTGTTCAGTTCATTTACTCTTATACTCTACTTAAGTAAAGTTCTGAGGTACTATTACTTTACATTTTTCAGCAAATGTCCCTTTATTATTTTGCTTGACTACATCTCACAGTAGTTATATGTTTTCCTTGTTATGGTTGTGATGTTGCTCATATCTGGTGTTTGCATTGTTTGTATGTCACGTGGCTGACTGATTAAAGAAACCTCAGATACCACACTAGCTGATTTTGGTTAGGTTATAGAAGAACTGTTTCATGTTTAACTTTGATGGTCTAAACTCACACTGATCTGCATTTTGCTGTGTGTAAGTGATAGATTAAACTACCAACAGCATGTAAATTACTTGAAAATAGCTCCACTTTTACCAAATATGCCATTAAAAATGCTATTTATATTTAATGCAACAGTAATTACGATTTTACTAGTTAAATACATACAGCAATGTATGGGAAAAATCTGAAAGGGGCTATTTAACAGGAGGATGCTTTCACTTTTATACTTTCTGGCTGCTAATACATGTGAGGTGCTTTGATTTTAAATGAATAATGTCATGAATCTTGACTTATAATGTATTGCAGTATTTTTTTTACATTCAGATACTGCTTGTTGAAAACATCAGAGCTGTACGTAATGCTGTACCTCTCTTGCGTCTCGCCTGCTTTGACACTGAGCTTGCCCACAGTAAGGAGTCGTTTCTTCCCCTGACCGCCCCATGGCATGAAGGTCTGCACCCGGTTCCACATGTTGTTCCACAGAGCTGATCCCTCCCAGTGCAGTTTAAGCATCATCAGATCCCCTAAGTCTTTGTCCAGGGTGATTAGGAAGGTAAATGTTTTATTACCTGATATTGTTTCAGGGCTGTCAGAAAAAAACAAGACAGAGTTAGATCATTACAATCTGGGATAACGTCCTGAAACAGACAAAGCTTTCTACTGATTTGATCTTAGAAGACTTCTACTGTGAAGGTCTACAACTAAAGCAAGACAGCACATGAGATTTCCACCCGGGCTCTTTCATACACAGAACATGAATGATAACACACTTGTCAGGGAATTGTGTCTTGAGTAAATTATTTATTTCCATCATCCCCATTTATAGTTCTCTTTCATGCAGCAGCTCAAGTTGCTTCCATGTGTGTCAGCTGCTCTCCTTAACGTGCTTTCTGTCTCCACAGAGCGGAGCGCCCAGCTGCATATTGCATGTGTCAGAGAACCAGTACACTGAGCATAGATGTAATGTAAGCCTGATGGGACGAGGTACAGTACTCACACAGGGATGTGGAGGTCGCCACTCTCCTCCTTTGTTCCAGAGAGGGAGATGGTGAGAGAGGGATCGATGCTCTCCATCTGGTTGACAAACTGGATCCTGAACTGGTAATGATAGACTGCAGAGAGGAACCCAGAAACAGAATAGAGAAACAGGAATAGATGAGGACAAATAAGGCATCCAGCATAGTTAGTTTTTTATGCATCTTTGCATATTGCAAATCTGATGTCTAGTGTTTCATTCAGTTTTGATGATACTGAGAGCTGACAGCCACCATTTCACACCACATCATAGTATAATGTAAATGGGTTTGCTTTTAATTAACAAACACTTTAAAGTCACCTTAAGGTCATTTATGGTGTTTCAGCTTCTTGTAAATTAAAAATAGTAATCCATGTTTTGTTTTCAGATTCTTCATCTCACTGTTTTTCTGTGGTAGAAGTACTCAGATATTTTGTGTAACAATTACAGTGTGCAAGTAAAAACCCTGCATTGCAAATTTTACTCAAGTCAAAGTGCAGGATATTTGTATTAAAATGCATCAAAAGAGAAAATGTACCATGCATTTAATATGTAACATAGAAATATAGAAATATGCTATACATAATGTACTTGATTATAATTACTCCTGTGTAGATCACAGTTGCAGCAAGTAGCAAGAAGGTAAATTTTAATTATTTTAAATTAACATCTTATTCTGCATCCAAAATTTACCCTAGGAGACAAATAAATTCCTTTTTTATCATACCCCATAAAAAACATGTTAAATGTTATTTGTTGATCGTAGTTTGCAGAAAATGTATGTGTTTGTAAGTTGTACTGGGGTACAAGTTTGATGTAATGGAAAGTGTAAATATATAAGTAAATTGCTCAAGTATGTGGAATAATGTTCAAAATTTTTCTTATTATCTGCTAATCATATGATCACCAACAGTGCATCTGATTTTAGATACTTTCTGAATTTTCTTATGCTCTGTGGCCTCAACTCATTTCTACTTAACATGTATTGCATATCTCATCACACTTATATAATTTAATTTTTAAAAAGCTCAGTGTTGTGCAGCTGGGTTTTGTTCTGTCTAGTGAACATTATGTAAACAGGAGAAAAAAATGCTTTCACTGAACCATTTTTCACAGCAGATTGATACACACTTGGTGCTCTAGTTGATGTTTATAGCAGCTGGGTAGTATAAAACTTGAGTTTTAGTGCCTGTGGTTGTAATAGTGAACATGTCACAGAGCATAATGATGTGGTTTGTTTTTTTGAACTACAGTGAATCTCTTTGCTATAGAAGAATGTAATACATAGGATTTGTAGGACTTGTACAATTGATTATTATTATTTAAATGTATTTCATCACCTTGAGCACCAAAGATCCATCCATCTATCTCAGATGATTAGTCCAGACAGAACTGTTGGTCTATAAATTGAATATTTAATGCCTAGCTGTTGGTCTGAAATGATAAGGACAACCACGTACGTTTGAAAGGCATCCGGGGGCCTGTTTTCAGGTAGAGCCTCTTGCTGTTGCCACTGCGGACCTTCTTGATATTGTAGCCCAGGGTGTTGCAGCGATTCTTGCGACAGTCAAGACAAACACCTTTTTCAAAAGCTCTTTTGTCGCTGCACCTGTAGGCCACACTCTGCTTGTCTGTATTCAACAGAGAGTCGATGAATAGATGGACGGAGCGTTCATGGGCACATTTCACTGTTTGCTCAAAGCCTGTGAGAAAAAATGGAAGAAATGATTGATATTTAAAACATGAGACAATGATTACACAAAAAAACAAACAAACAAAAAAACACTACCATCACGCAACATATTCTCCCGTGGATTGAGAGGCTTGGGAGTACCTTAAGCACACTGTCTGGCCGTTATTTTCAAATTGATTTTGTTATTATCAAAGCCTGACATCTATCAGATTGTCTGTCTATCAAATCTCCTAAAAATGTCTCATTATGTCTGATGCTGGTCTACTCTGAAGGCCTTTTCTCTGAGTAGACCCCTGTAGCCTGGAGGCAGCTCAGCTCAGATGGATGGACAGAGCGGATAAAGGCATATGTTGCTAATTAACTGAGGATGACAGATGCTTTAATGTGGCTCTCACTGTCATATTATGCAGATGTGCTATGGATTGAAAAGCACCATAAATCCCAGAGCCACTTGTGTTTGAGTGAAGGGAATTAATTTAATTTCCCATCACAGAACGAAAAACTGTCAACAAGCAAAAGATGAATTGGTGCCAAGGATACATCCTCTAAGTCAGTGTTTTGAGGTGGCAAGACCAATTAAGAAAAAAAATGCTATAACAGAACAGAGGAAGAGGAAAAGCAATAAATGATTAAACAGCGGAAAACATAGCTCTACACATCTCCTCTGATGCAGGGTTGTAAATGGCACACAAGGGTACCAGACGGCAGGATGGCATGTCCGTGTAGGAGGAAGCAGATCAACCCCTGAACAAACACTTCCTGCAATCTGAGTGAGAACCTTCCATACATAAAAAACACAAAATGAAATTTGTTATCACTGAGAAGTGGGACTTTTTTTCCCAGAAAAGATATAGAATTGTTTAAATATTTAGGCTACTTCTCATCAAAAAGTATGTTTTCTCATTAAGGTGACATAATGAAATCACTGAAACAGCGCTTTATTATTAGATTTAATTGCAGGTAAGTCATCGTGCCATCCCCTGACTAGATTACCAGGAAGTGCTTGGTGAGTTTTAATAGTTCTCTTTATTAAATCAAGATGTTTTTCAGTATCCACAAACCTGTCTAACACCACAGCCAGGCTAAAATCTTCTGATTCTACACTAGGAATATCAAAATCAACTCAACAGAGCATCCTGAAATGTACCCTTTTGCTTCAGGAAATTCCATAAGTTTTTTCCAGTCACCATCCTTAATTTTAATTATCTGAATTCTACTCAAGAAATCACAAAATTTTCAGCTGACTATTTGTAAGAACACTTGACTTTTTTTCTAGCACAATCATAAGAACAACTATTTCAGTTTCTATAAAAGAAATACCAAAAACTGAAAAATGGAATGCTTTTTAAAAAAAATTGAGCATATTCATGACCCTTTTATGGTAAACCCTTCTGTTTTCACAGATTTCAAGACCTTTCCTCCAGCACAACCCTTGGAAAAAATTTTGATATTCAGCCTAAAGCAAGAAAAATTCTGATTTTTCTGTCCAAGTTATAATAGGGTGTAATAAATATTAAGGCCTCTAGGTGTCGCTTGCAGAGCTTTATATTTGCATCATCCTCAGAGGACCATATTTCATCATATGGACTTATTATAATTTTCTAGGACTTTGTGGTGTGTTCTCAATCATACCATGGATGCCGTATTGGGATATGTGCTCGTAAATGTTTTGTAGGTTACATCCTGGTTGGAAGTCTCCTCCGTTTGGATAAAAGTCATAGTGTGCCACAGCTTGCTTGATGCCCACACTGAGGCCCATACGCTCATGGGTGAAGGTGTGAATGGCATCCACAAACTCAGCATCATCAGGGGACAGTCTGTCTGTGGGGGACATGCCCTCAAACAGTGGCCCCGCTGGATCGAGACCTGGACAGATGCAACATGCAGTCAAGAGCCGGCTCACTACTCCAATATCCAAAATATCCTTTTGCAAATTGTATTTGTTTTGGCCAGTGAGTTTAGAAAACACCATTATTACCCCAACCCAGCAGAAAATCTTACCAGTTATTCTTCCAATTTTCCCCGAACCTTCCAGATAACTTCCAGCAAATCCGGAGATGTGAGCACCGAGGCTGTAGCCAATCAAATGAACCCTGTTAACTGGGTACTGGTAGTGTGTCTGTTGGAGTTTATGACAAGCATATAATTTAAGAAGACCTTTAAAAACCTAAATCTGGTGCATGACTGGTCAATATGAGATGAACTCATTCCACAGATTTTAGCATCTCTACATGGGCATTTTTCCCCCTGATCTGCTGACCTGAAGGGACTGCAGCAGGCGAGCTATGTCTTTTCCAACAGTGCGGGTGCTCTGTGCTGCCAAGGGATAGTGCTGGTGAGCCAGGGACATCCAGTCGGTAATCACCACATTGGCATTCACTAGATTTGTCTTCAGGGCTGTGGCTAGCCTGAGCACCCAGCTCTCCATCATGCCATCCACCTCAGGGGAAAACAAGACTAATTGTTAGAAATACATTTGAAATTATTTTGATGTGAAAGAAAGTTAAAATTCTGACATGTAACTTAGTCTCTGCCCACATGTAACAGTGTTGTTTCATGTTTGCTTCTTGTTTTATTGTCCGGGTTTTGAAAATGATTCATGTGATACATTTGCATCTGAAACTATGCCAGCAGCAATTCCCCCGTATTGCTCTGAGCTCCATGTTTTGTATCCAGTGCTTCAAGTCAGTGAAGTGGAAGAGAAGTTGACCTTACCGACCACCCGTGAGTGATGATGATGAGGGGATTACTGCTGTTGAAGCCACAGGAGGTGAGAGTGTGCAGCTGCAGAGGGTCCAGTTCACAGACGTCCTCACCTTCTAAAAACAACCTGAAGGCTGAACTGCTAACATGCCGCTCTTCTTCCATCAGGAATCTCCCCTGCTCTCTGTCCACTACACCTCGGAAAACCAAATGGCAGAGGAGTTATCTGTTTGTTCTTCATGATTGCTCTGCTTTTTAGAACATGGGGTACTGGATATATTTGCTTAGAGGTAAATAATTACAAATAATACAGAAAAATTCACCACTTTGTTCACACAAGAGCAAACAATATGCTTTGAATTTCTTGTCCAGACCCGTTTCAAATACTCTGCTATAACTATTATTCTGTTCAACATAGTTTCCTCACTACAAAACCTTAAAAAATAAAAGTCTTCAAAGGGGCTGTGGACACATTTCTCACTTTCAGAAATCTGCTGCTCACGCTAGACTGGTAAAAAGAGTTCTCATCATGACAGTAAGTAATAGAGAAAACATGGAAGAGATTCAGCCATACATGTTTGAGCCCCAGTTAGACTCCCTTTAGACTTAGATGAGGGGTTTCTTGTGCGCCAGTCTAGTTTCTATCCAAAACTCTGCACACTGTACCATGTTGGCAGATGCAAACAGATAACTTTTTACTTAAAGTTCCAGCAAGTAAATCTCTTCCAGATTCTTCTCGTAATTTCATATGAAAGCTCCTCCCCATTCAGCATGTTTAAAACCAAAGCCAAGAAAACATTGGCAATCTCACTCACAAAATGTTTAGATCCTCCTCCAGAAAAATCTACATTTTCATTCTGGTGTTGTAAATAATTCATTTGTTTATGATCGACTCATGTTTGTTATTGTTACATTTTAAAGTTACGAATGCAAGAAACCTGGGTGCCTCAACAATCAGCATATACAGCTGCCATCCAATGAGCTCATGAGGCCCATGATGAATATATCTTCAGAGTGAAATACAGAAAGCAGTTATCCAACAATGATCCACCCCTCTGCTCATTAAATCCCACATCCACATTCTCCTAAGTGTTTCTCTCTGCTGTTACGACTGTTTATCTATATGAACACGGAAAACAATTAAAAACAGCCTGACTCTCTCAGCCTCAATCAACAGATTATGAGAGTATAATTTGTAAATCTTGTGTCTCATCTCCATATAGTTCTATGTACGTGTTTAAATCCACTCATTACTATGGGAACCTTTATGATTTCTGATGTGTTTGTAAAACTCCTCGTTCTGCCTTTTTATTTCAGTCTGGAACTGACCCCGAGTACATTGGAAAAATTTATTGTTGTGGATTTCTGACTAACTGTATGTACTGTGTACCACAGGAAGTTAGCATTAAGCAGATTAACTAGACAGAATGACAGCATTTCAGCTGACATGATAGCTGTGTAAAACATTCATAGGGGTTCAAATGTCTTTAAAAATATATATATTTCAAAACTGGCTTTACATCTGGCAGGCAATTACTCACTTTATGTCCATTCATAAAGGAGGACAAGTCCTGTGTTGGTTTACTCTTTATCTTGTACAGAATCCAATGTCTGCAATGTTGGCCAGAGCTGACTCTGCCTAAAGAGAGGCCAATTATCACTTTAAGCTCTTTTCATGAAGGGAAAATCTATAATTTTTATAATAAGAATAAAAGTATTATGTAAGTGGCCTTTGTGTGCTTCATGTGTATATAGGCACACTTAAAGAAAAGAAGTTGAATGAATTCATCTGACCAAATGTTGGGTGCCTTCAGGTCCCCACAGGCTTGTAGACCTCTATGAGTAACAATTATTTTATCAATTAATCAGAAAAACAGCCTTTATTTAAATTACTATAAGAAAAATGTGTTAAAAATGACTTGCATTATTTTCAGATAAATAATACATTTTCATTTATTTCTAGTTAAAAACCATAAATCGATATTAATTTCTGAGGAACTTTGTTAAAGAGTTATGGTCTGATTGTGGTTGTAGTGTAATTTGGGGCCCCTTGTTTGAAAACTGTTAGGTCTGGATGTCGATTACATAATTTGTTGTTTCTAAACTGAGTGAATGACATAGCTGAGTGGTAGTTATACAATTACATTATGAGAGTGTCATATATTTTTGTCACATTTAAACCACGATAACATCAGATGTTACTCATGCAATTCTAAGACAACATGTAACAAAATTGTAGACCAGTAAGCTATATTCTGAGGGAGTATTTCATCCACCTATTTATTGATAAAGACAGTTAAACAAATGCATCAAATACCTTTATTCCACTTTTCTGGAATCATCTGAAGACATTTTTACTCACCTGCTCTGCTTGCTTTGATTTTCTTCGCCTCACTGAGGTGATATGTCAGCAACAAACAGCACAAGATTTTAACCACTGACATTTTAACTGCTCAAAAAAATTCTTCTCCTACAGGTGAAAAAAGTCTTAGGGAAGCACAGGTAAAGTAGAGTGTGACGCTGAGATCCTTTTGTAGGATGTTGAAAAAATTATTTTAAAGAAGCCTCATTACAGTCCTGAGGCTTAAAAGCACATAAGGAAAGACATTGTGCTTTACCTGACAAAAAGAGGAGGGAACACATGGAGTAATGGTTTATGGATAAGGTGGATTTGGTCCTATCCTGATTGGCCGGGTCATGTAGATCGAACAGATTGTGAAAGAACAGAGCTATGATCAGGGAGGTGGGGGTGCTGGTTGACTGTGGTAAAATGTGCTGATAGTGGCTAAGAGGTTAAAATGACTCCGGATCCTTCATTTTGAATCCCTCCATGTCCAAAATTATCTCCAAAATTACTAGTTAAAAGCAGAATTTTAACCTATGGTAAAAACATGACTGATTGAATCAGCAAAAATGAGATTTCCTGGCAGTGTTGCAACATGTTTGAATAGCTGCAAAGTAACAGTAAGTTTTATGTACCTAGTGTGCTCAGTTTAACAACAGATTGCATTAAGATATTTTTTTTCTAGTCCAATGATCCTACAAATCAGTATTTTTCATGATACATTTTATTTCAGCAAGCTGTTTCAGAAGCTTATTAATAGAATCAAACCAATTCTCATATTGGTAATATCCCATGTACTATCAGCTTTTCGCCTTTCACTTGTCAAGTTTTGGCCTGTCTAAGGTAAATACCATGTGTACACAAACTAGAGTAATGTTAACATAACGGTCACAAAGACCCTTAGATACTGATGCAAGCCTGGCACATACATGATTTTCTAAAATCTTCAAACTGATTCTCAGTGGGCTCAAAGAGGTTAAAGTAATATAAATCTATATTCTGTATTTTTTAAATTAAATTATTGAAATGAGTTGAATGGGGAAGTGGAAAGTAGAAGCACAACTCCAATAAACCCCAGTATAGCTCAGTGTATACTATACTATAAATTCTAATAACATTGTAACACAATTTAGATTAGAAAGGCTACAACTAATTAGATTACTACATTTTCTTTGTTACTGGATGTGTATGTAGATTGTGTCACAAAAGAATATTGTGAATTGTCAGTCCAAATTCAGGTCAGTATTCACACACATGTATAAAAATACACAGACATGTACAGTGGTTTTCTCAGCTTAGGCTTCAGTGAGTTTCACCTTCTGCTTGCCACATTAAACACGAACAGAGGAACACGCTGAACATGAGATGTTTAAAGGCTTGATTCAGTCCAGCAGCACAAGAGTTAAAGTCCCAGTTTATTTAATGTGTGATGTCACATCAGCAGGTGAACAGTTAGGATGAGCAAACATGGTGAACCTTTGCCTCTCCATGTGCTTTGTGTGTGCGTGTGCATCTGTGTGTGTATCTGTGTCCTATGTGTGTTCTATGTGTGTGAATGTGTGTGTGTGTGTGCGCGCGTGTGTATGTGCATGCATGTGCATATGTGTACATGTGTGTTGTGTGTATGTGTGTGTGTGTTGGTGTGTTGGCTTCTGTGTCTGGGAATGCTGAGCAAATATACACAGAAATACAACACTATACATCATGGTAAGAATGAGAATGATTCAAGGCTGCCAGAAGTGTACAGATTCACAATTCTTTTTAAATCAAAGACAAAAACTGAGGCAATACTTTCACATGAGCCAGAGGCTTGTGCACAGTAGCTATTGTGGTCCATTGTTACATAAAGCAGTTATGCTCAAGTGAAAGAGTGGATACACTGTGGGGAAGAGCTCTGAAACCATTCAACCGCACAAACATACTCTTTATCCATTCTCCATGAAGTTACATAAGCCACTTCCAGATATCTTCTTTTAAATTTTAATGGATTTCTGCTGCACTTGCTGTTGATTATTGATTGATTTACTTGGTGATTGAGTGCTCTGGGCTAATAACTGAAGGTTTTATTTTTTGAATGAAAGCCTGCACTTCATTTTAAACGGCCTGTTTCTGTGTGTGTGTGTTAGTGTGTGTGCTCTTGTGAGGTCCAAGCTGAGTTTTGTTTAGACGTTGGAAGTGAAAACTTAAATGGAAATATCAGACATAACAATGAAATGAGGTTTCTTTGGGAGCAGACATCAAACTAGCAATTTTTTGGGGGTATGGTGATGAGTTTCAGGATAGTTTAACTTATAATCCTACAGCATAAAATGTCTTTAATCAGTGTGTTCAGTTTCACAATTTCTTAGTTTTAAATATTTTCTATTTTAATGTAAAATTTTAGTAACTTTAATGCTTATTTAATCTTGATTAAAAAACAGCAAACATTGTGACATCATTGGTTTTATGAATAAAATAAAGATAAGGAAGAGGATGAAGATTAGGATTTTTTCTTTTATATGAAGCGCACAGTTACACTGAGTACAACGCAGTTTGTTCTCTGGTCCACAAGAGCAGTGGATAACATTTGGGTGGCTCCTCTGGACCAACTCCAGCTTTGGGACAGTGCTGGAGATTTTTACTTGTATGGGCATATTTTGCTTGTGGAGGAAACAGTACCATGCTGCACCTTGCTCTGCCAAAGTGGTTTATTGAACACTGACATTGAGTCCGAATAGCCAATAACAAGACCATGAAACAGAGGCAGCTAAAAGGGATTCAGCAGCATTCATTATATTATTTATACCAGTGTTTTTCTACTGTGACACATCAAAAAGTCCTCTGTAAAAAAGCTGATTTTTTCTTATAAAGACAATAACTGGTTGAAAATTATATAATTAAAATAAAGGCGCATGTCTGACACTGATTGGATAAAACTTCCCTTCTGAAACATCCTAGAGCAACATTTACACAAAGAGAGGTTAAATTTCTGCCCTGAAAACAACATGTTACTCATTAAGAAGAGAAGCAGCAGGAAATATTTTTTCATAGGACAAAAAAATGTTTGTGTGCAATAAAATTGGTTATAATCAATTCATCCTCTGGCATGTAATGTTTTTTAATTAAACAACATAAACACATCATTTGTTGCATACTGTTACATATTTGTGTCACAAAATATTTTGTCATCATTTATTGTTACATCCCTGATCAATCACAGTTAAAAACACATACATAACTAGCATGAACAAACAATTTTTTTAAACAAGTTTAATTCAACATTAAGATGCAATGAATAGTGTAAAAGAAAAGCAGCCTATTCATGTGGCTACATGTGAAAATATTTTTGGGAAACTGCCTTAGAAAAAGCAACTTAAAATAAGAAACAAAAACCAAAAACTTTAAAGACTCCAATATTGTTTCTTTTTTAATCTCACAACAGAAGCAAAACATTTAAAATAGAGACAGAAACCAACAAATACATAATTTCCCTGAACTGCCATAGAAATTCAGTGAAACAAAGACCTTTTGCTGTTTTTCAAACATGCAAACATACTGTAGTTATTCAGATTCAAACACAGGCCACATAAGGGATCTGAAGTGTAATGGAAACAATAATACATGAGAGTTAATCTGGTTCTGGTGAAAGCACAAGAGTCCAGACCATTACAGCAGAAACACACTCATTTTTCATGTTTCATCAAATTACTCTCTTATTTTAAAAAAAAATTAAACAAAGAAATGAAAAAAGTGATGTCACTATGTAGTGGTGTCACATTTTTGAACAATTGTCTGAGTTAAAAATTGATTTATTCATTTGAAAAAAGAAAACGGTTTTCCCTGTTCTGATTTGTTTTCCTGAATCATGTTGTTATAATTGTGCAGTCGAGCATCAGTCAAACTGGAGGAGGTTTATTTATTTTCAGAGCATTTTTGATCTTTCTTTCAAAATGAATTTCTCTGTTGTGCCGTTGTAAAATTACATTCAGTGCAGTATAATATAATCTCACTTTTAATGTGTGTACAAATGCTTGTTCAACTGATGGCACAAATCTACAACTGACATCAGTATCTTTATGCATCCTGCTGCCTGAAAGGTGCTTCAAGCATGTTCTTCAAGGCAGGATGACAAGTCAAAATATAGCCTGTTGAGACTGGGTTTGCATGTCTGTAATCACAAGTACAAGCATTATAAATCGCAATAGCACAGTTAATGTAGAGAAGTTGAGCTTTTTTTTAAACTTCAATCAGTCATTTCCGAGCACATTTTCTTTCGCAATTCGTGGTTTTTGTCCAATTGCCAAAGGTGAACTTGGAACCAAATGTAAACTAAGTTACAAGTCTGTGTTTTATTACACATTTACCATACCTCTGAGAGTTTTTTTCAACAGTTGTAGTCAGTGTTTTGTGTGTTGCCCTGTTACAGTGTGTGCACTTGCTCAAATACAAGTCATCAAGGGATTTAATGGCATTTTTAAAAGTTTTGTGCTGGAAACCACAAAGTTTTTTTGTAAAAAGGCAGTTAAACCTGGTATATTATATGATAAGGGTGTTTGTAATTAGTTTATAAAACAGCAAATATCACAACCAATTGAATGTAAAAAAAAAAGTCAAGATGAGTGAAAAAGCAAGACCAGTATTTAAGGCTACTACATGAATGTGTTGTAGCACATGCATTGTGTGGGAAAATAAAGCAATCAGTCATATTACTGAAACATGCAAATGATGAAGAATAAGAGCATAAATCCACCAACCACATCATTAATGTGACACATCTGCTAAAAACACTGTAAATTACTTCATTTTCACAAGAACTCAACTGTTTCCTAAGTGCTACATAAATACTCAGTGCCCTTGTTTGTTCAGTAGACAAAAGTACAAATTAAAAAGAAAACAAAAAAAGCTGTACAGAAACTTGGCAAATATTTCTAACAAGAGGAAAAAATCCCAGTTAAGAAAGAGGAGATATTAAAGAATACTGCATGATAATGCAGGGGAAACTCTTAATGTAAGTTAACTCCTATTGAAGTTAAGAAAAAGCTTGATGTCTTAAGAGAACATATTTATTCAGTAAGTTAAATTTTTTGATGCATCAAAGAGGCCTGGAAGGCAAACCTGAAACCTATCAATAGATGAGACTTTCTGTAAAAGAGATTTTAAAGGCTTCATAAAACATTCATGCATATTTTTGATGAATTAATATGAAATGGTGTAGTTATAAGCATGCTTTGTATCAAATCACTGACTGGAAATTTTCTCTTGAATTTACTTGTAAAAATTTATAAAAACGGCTCCAGCTTGATAAACCTCTGAGGTGGGGTAGTCACTTGCTTTGTTGCTTTGCTCTGCAACCCTTTCTCTGAATTTTAACTCATTGTTACCATCTCATATTTGTCCTGGACGTTGTTCTCCTCCTGTTTTTCAGGCTCAGAGTGGTGCAACTCAATGAAAAGAAAGTAAATGCCAGCTCCGACTGCTCCGCCCACCATGGGCCCTGCAACAGGGATCCACCACCAGCAACCTCCAGCTCTGCAGTGAGAAGAATCCATACACATGAAATATTATAAAAACAAAAATAGACAGTTGCACAACATATTCACTATGTTAAAAGCTTTTCAACCTGAATTGGGCAAATCTGTGTTCCTGAAGGTCTTTGTTAAGTCTGAGAAAGTTAATCTAGAGACATCAGAACACTTAAACAACATAAATACCGACATTCAAATTGTGATACATTTTGTACTGGGTCAAATGATTTAAAGTACATTCTGTGTACATTTTTTTGGCCACATTCACACAGAATAAACAATAAACACAAAGTGAAGGTTTGTACTGTAGATGATGCTAAAATGTTCCATGTAGCTCCTTTAACAGACAGCCTAGACTCTATACACTTGCTCTGAGTAAGAGTGTTTACAAGGCCAGCATACTCAAATGTCATATTCATGTCACATGGAGCAGATAGAGATGGTTATCTGACCACTCTGACAGTTAGATAACTACAGATTCAGTGTAATCTGACATTATATCCTTTAAACTGGTTTTAAAAAAGCACTTGGCTATGCTTAAAGCAAGGACTAGACACAGAGTAACCTGTTGGCCTGCCTCTGACCAAGAGTAATTAAAATCACTTACCAACACCTATTAAGCTCATTAATTAGGTTGTATCTTGTTTTGATCAGTATAAAAAAACAATGTTAAAATGACATGGTTTCATTGTTGTGATGAACTATTTCTTCTGATAAGTCGTGGTAGTTTATTATCCTGCAGAAAACCAAAGATAAACCTTATTAGTTTGATTTTACACTTGTGCTGACATATTGTCATTGTTATTATTAACAAAAAATAGATATCAAAGCTTTCAGAGAAAAATTCCAATCATGGTTATGACTTGATAGTTTAAAGTGAAAACAAAATCGAGGCTTACTGAAAGACACTACTGACGAGCATTATTGGAAGTGTGTGAATACTGAATTAACTAAAAATCATATATTGACTCCTGATGTTTTACTTCTGACCATTATTTTTTTAATCTTTCTCACAAGCCTCTAATTTATAGAAATAAAAAAAATAATTGCTGCATGACTTTTAAATAGAATGATGTCCACTGGCTCTCCAATCTTTTTTTTTTTGTCAGTATCATCCTACATGTGGAGTTACACACAGTTATCCCAGATTACAGTAAAGTCTTAAGGAGCTCTGTGTGTTAGACCTGCTGCATGTGTCCTCATTCTCACTCTGGCCAACCTCAGACAGGGCTGGAGGGAGATTAGAGTCCTGCTGGTCAATGTGGTTGTTTGGAGTCTTTGCTGCAGGTGAGAAGGGCTTCAACTAACAAAGCTGATGCAAAGGCCTGAGAGTAAACAAGCCTCTGGGCGGGTCATCTTTCTCTGGTGTAGGCGTTCAGGAAGTGGACTAAAGGAGGTAGGCAGCAGGATTATAGACTTTAATCTATGACCAAAGCTAAGATGATCAGGCCAGGAGACAGACACCCAGTGGGTCACATTGACATGTGGACGGTCACTGGAGACAAGGACATCCTTGTAATGTACAGAAATCCTCAGCCTGACTTGAGTGTTTTTCTACATTAAACTGCATTTGTAACAGCTGTGATTATGTAGTGAATTTTATACGATTATGTCAGATTTAACATATACTTTATACATGATATGAGTCTGAGAGTACTGAGGGCTTATGTGTGCATTAAAGCAATCTTTCTGTATATTTGTAGAGCCACATGAGCCATCTGGTGATAGTTAAAGCTGTGGTATTAACACAGAAGGAATCAGAAACTGTCTCTTCCGCACAGTCTTTAGACTACCCTTGCCTATTTATTGTTTTCTTCAAAATAATAAAGAATTTTTCTATTAATAATCCTTACTTCAACAATATTCAACTCAGGTTTGCTCTCACACTGTTTTTGGAGAGCAATTTAATCACCAGGATAAATGGTGGCATCACATGTTTCTGCAAACCCCGAAGATGGTAGCTATGTCGCCTGGCTGTCATGCAACCACCATCCTTTCCTCCTCCTCATGTGAAAGCCAGCTTAAATACATGTGATCCTAAGTAATGTTGCCATGATAGCTTTTGTTTTTCCCCTGGCCACCTCTGGACGATGCCAGTGGCAGTGAGGGTGAATATATGAGCATCCTCCTTCTGTTAGGTTTCTCGATATTACTTGTTATTTTAATTACAAGTATTGTTGACACAAGGAGTGAGAATTTTTGGTGGAAGCAAGCTACAATCAAACCAAAAAGGCTGCATTTTTGTGTGTTGTATGGTTTTTAAAGCTTGGAGAGGTGATAGAGAGCAACTTTGAGCACCTCAAAGACACTCTGATAAATCATTCATCATCTCAACAGAAAACAGAACATCAATTTCAGCAGAAGTTGCTGAAAACGGAAGAAACATTGACACAAACATGACCTGGAAGGATCTGGAAACTTTGAGCCTACAGCATCTCATTGGCAGCGTTCATTGGTAGTTAGAAAGCTGCCCGGTGGAGAGGTGCCAAGGTGGATGAGATCAGCTTGCTAATGTTAAGAGCTTTGCATATTTTAGGGTGCAACAGTTAACATGCCTTGTCTTTATTGCCAGGATTTTGTAAGGGAGCTTCAGAACCATCTCAAAGTTTGACCAACTGACCGTGTTACCAACCAACGTTGTCATCCTCAGAGCCTGAAAAGACAATCTGAGGACCTCTGTGATGACTGAAGCTTATTTTGAGATACTGAAAGGCATCTTCACTCAGGGATACTTATATAATATATAATATAAACAGAGGATAGCTTGTCTGGCCCTGCACAGACATTCAAGAGGTCTCACATGTTTGCTTATCAAGCCTTTATGAGTTTGATGTTCCCTGTTGTATCCAGTTTGAAAACAGTGTACAAAGTCTGCTGTTATGAGCCATGTAGTTTGTATACATGTAGTGTAACTACTTTGTTTACATTCTTGACAAAGTCCAAAGTGAGATGGAGCTTGTCCTTAAAAGACACCTTGTGCCCTCTCCTGTTTGCAACGTGCAGATGTTATGTAAAATGTACACTTCTGTGACATTAGAGTGACCCCACTGCAGTGAAATGAAGACAGAAACTGGGAAAAAGGTATCATTGGTACAATCGTTGATACTGCCTGCTTTGGGGGCGTCTACGCTGAAACACTGCAACCTTTTAGTTTCAACAGCCACAGAGTAACAAATCTTCTGCCATCATACTTAACAAGGCAAATATCCCAATGTCCAATGGATCTGAGAAAGCTCAAACAACCAGCAGTCTATCTGGGCACACATCTCACTGACTGCAGGACATTTAAACAACTTACAACAATAAGAGTAGAACTCTCTTCAGTAGAAGCAGCTCAGTGTGTTCATCAGTAACATTTTGTGTGAGGCCATCATACACAAAAGCATGCACTCAATGTAATACATGAAAATGAAACACCTGAAAATCTGAACTCAGCTGTACAATGTATTTTTGTTCATAAAGTCAGCTATCTGACTGTTTAGTATCCAAGACATCAATCAGCACGATGCTCGGGTCTGATTCCCTCTTTCGTCTCCTAACTGCCAATGGCTTCGCCTCCTACTTCATTATGACTTCAACTTACTCCATTTTCATCTACAGTCACTTTCCTCCCCACTTCTTGCTGAACCTGCAGTAACTTTTGACTTTGTGGCTGAATGCGTATCAGGTCCTGGGACACCATAGGCACTGTGTCAGCTGATGGTTTAATTATCTTCTTTAATTTTTTTAATTCAACAAGGTGTGGCACTATTGGGACACTTTGCAGCAGTTCTGTACACCACCATTTTCACCGTTCTAACAGCTGCAGAGGGCAGCTGCTGTCAGGGAGAAAAAATCTGTAATTTTCATGCTCAGCAACAAAAATGCTTGTAAGATACACTTAGTAACTATGTAGTGAACAAGATGGAACATTAGAAAGTGAAGTTCATCAGATGGCTATCAACACAATCCAAATCAGTGACAGTGTTTCTTCATGGCTGCTAGATGGGTTTTATGTGTCATTACAAATCAGATAAAAGGATTACATTTTTTAAGTATAAATCTAAAAACAATAAGAAAAAAGCAATGTAGGATCAGGCACAGCTGATGTGAGGGAGCAAAGTGAATTAAAAGATGAAAGAGAGTCTGTGCCACTTCAGTCATCAAATATTAAATAATTCATATATCTGTACATGGAATCTTTTCCTGTTCACTGAAATCCCAGGGCTCTTATTTAAGATGTAGGAAATACAGGCATGGTCTTTAAAATATTAACTCGGATTGTCAAGAAAGCAGAGATGGAGCTGTGAATTCTGCCCTCCATGCGGGACAGTAAAACCCACTTGGTTAAAGTTAAGAGTTTCTCCCATCTCACATCTACTACGTCTCACTAAATAATGGATCTCTAGATCTTTTTCAGACCTGAAGCACAGAGAACATTTCTTACTTACTTACTTACTTACTTCTGTGCTTACTGGGTTACAATAAGCACCTATTTGTTTCTACATTTTGCAGAGTTACCTGAATACATCCATGCCCCATCCGGCCACAGCTGTGAAGAAACGTGGGCCGAGGTCTCGTGCCGGGTTGATCGGATATCCGCAGTTCAGACCCATAGACACTCCGATGGCCATGATGATCAGGCCGATGCACAGAGGCTCCATGCCTTTTGGAGCACCGATATTCTTCCTGTCAGTGATGGCCAGGATGCACAGGATCAGCGCTCCAGTTGCAATTACCTAAATATCAAAAGAATCAAGCAATTTAGCATAACATTGGTTTTATTCACAAAATTCAGAGTACAATAATACATATAAGTTTATGGGAAGTGAGCAAACCTTATTTAAAAAAAAATTAAGAGGATCACAGTTTACTCTTGTTGTTGTTTTTGAGAGGATGTTTTTGACTTACCCGTCTGCGATGGTGACCTCTGCTCTTTGTTATGTTGTTGTCTAAGCTTATTAAGGGGCGTCCCCTTTCCCCTGATTTCAGTCTGTATAAGGCAGCTTTACTATGTAGCCCCATATGGCTATTTGTTACGAAAACAACTCAGAGGTTGATTTTTTAAATAATTTCATCTTTTAGATGTTGACGGTATTACTTAAAGATGTTAATAACTGCCTATTTTGTTTAATTTTACAGATTAAAACTCGGACCATTTAATGATGCAGTCTGTAATGCATTATCAAATATCTAGATACACCAACTGAACCTGCTGCTACTCTCAAATTCATTGGCTTATCATTTTATAACTCTACATAAGGACTAAAAGTCCATTCTTGCTGTTTCTGATGGTGTAGCTGCTTAGGAAACATTCATGTAAATCATGGCTACATTGATGATAAGACCATTAATGCCCTTCTTCACCTCAAAAACAAACAACCTATACTTGAAACCCGCCTTATACACATTCAGTACAGATGAAAGTTATTTTTAGTATTGTTCATACATCAGTAAACAACTCACATGTCTATTAATGCTCATCCATTTGTACCCATGACTGCACTAAATGCACACTCACATGCATTTCTGTATGCTCCAGCGGTTTCCATATACACGAATTCCTGCTGGAAAATGTTTGCTGTGTCATTGGCATCTATCATCTCGCATGGAAAAGCAAGTCATTTATCCATGTGGATACAGTTTGTTTCTTTATATGATACCTTCCATAGACACTAGTATATTATTGCATATATTTTTTCACAGGAATTACTTCTAAATTATAAGTTAGATTTAAGTCCCACCTGATCAACAAACCCGTTTAAGACTGACAGATGTTTTGCAGGGTATGAAGCAAATATATTGGCTGTAGCATTTACACCAGTAACTGCAAATTCTCCATTCGTGTATTCCATCAAAGCATCTGTGAAAAAGAGAATACAATAAACATAAACAACACTGTACATAACAATTTATGTAATTATTTATTATAATTATTATTTGCAAATTTCCCCATCATGGGATGAATAAAGGATTATCTTATGCCTTAAAAGCTCCTGGGATATTTGTATTATTACTAAGTCATAGATACAACATTGAAATATAACTGGGAAACTTTCCGTAGGAGCATACTTGCTTGGATGAGGGAGAGGAGTGATGCAGTGTAGTGATGCAGTATCACAAAATTGGCCAGATAACCTGACTTAGCCACTATTTCAGAGTCATTATGGAACCTCAGAAATGTTATACAGAAAATCTCATAATACTACTCTATGAGACAGTTCCCTAGTGGTGCTGATGTTTACAAATTTACACCCACCGTAATACAACCCATAGACAGCACAGGATCCAACAAAAGCCCCCAGGAACTGTGCCACCACATACACAGGGAACTTCTTCAGAGGTAGCTTCCCCAGGATCACCATGGCCAGAGAGACTGCCGGGTTCACATGGGCCCCTGGTACAATACAATTAAAAAGGTGAGAGAAATCAAGTGACATTTGCACAACATAATAGAGTATAATGAAGACATTTTTTAAAAAGGTCCCACGTTTTTATGACCCAAAATGACAGTAAAATTAAGGATGCAACACAAGATTTTGACAACACTTAAAGTGAGTTGTCAGATGTCATGCAGCTCTTTGGAGCCGCAAAAGGTTTTATACAAGATTTTTAAAATGTGCAGGAGTACCCTCCCTGACTTTTGATGTGTTAAACTAATGGAGTTCCACATTAAAAGTTCATTTATTTTCCCTGATTGACCTTTTGATTAACTGACTGATCCTTTCAGCTCTAAACATCTGTGACCGAGCTGAGAAGCATGACTTAGGCAAGCACAGTAAAGGTCTCTTGTGTCCTCTCCCACAAGAAGGTAAACTGAGTTCAGTGGATTAAAACAGACAGTGACAGGCTGTCTGATCATTTAGTGCCTGTGTTCAAAACTTTGAGGGCATTTTCAAACAAAGAGCAAAGGGTTTGTGTGCTTTCAGAGTCAGCCTGTTTTCCTATATGCTCCATTGTCCTTAAGAGGCGTGTTTGAACACATTCCAGCCAAATGTTACTGGGCTGTGATGGCAGTGTGGGGTCATTTATTTAACACTCTGGGATCTTGGCTTTGACCTCACTGTGTTAACACCACTGGGGGTATCAGCCATGCGCCCATTGTTAATCTCCCCATGCTGTTCACAAACACTGACCACGACAACCAGCCGGACCTGCCTGTCTGAATTGCATCTGACATAATCTGCCTGAATCTGCTTAAGGCACACGTAGACTTGCAGGTCATTAGAGTGACCATGATGTGTCACACTTACGGTAAACTGTCATCTAAAATCTGAGACTACAAAGTGAAAACAATTGTGTTTTCTTCTCCTATGGGGCCGCCCTGCCAGGGAAGCCCAGAAAGCCAGGCTTGTCACACCTGGCCCCCCTCCTCTCCAGAGACCCATGCCCCAGTAAAGCTCATTAGTCCAATACCTATGATCATCTTCAGAGATGTCGTTGGACAGAAGCTTCCCACTGAGCTGTGGACCCCGGGGCTCAATGGCCCAGTCATGCAGCAAAAGCTCTCCATATATTAACCTCCCTGTCCTCAGGCTTTTCTGCGATTCCTCTGAAGCTTTACAACTCTCCTCATTAAACATGTAGCACAAGTAACACTATAACATGAGTCACAGGGATCACAGCAGCCGTCTTCAACAAGATAGAGATGAAAAGATGGTACAAATATATATTGTGCTTAGCCCATTGTCTATAAAACTGGAGTTTCTCACTTTAAATCTTTTTGAATGCACAAAATATGATAACAGAGAGTTCAGTTGGCCATACAAAGTCTGTATGGTATAGACTTTTTAAGGGTTTTAGATTTAACATTTTGGGAAATACACTAATTGGCTGTCTTGTTGGTCACAATTTTGATGATGCCTGTATTCTAAATATGCGGCTAAACCAGCAGCTGGTTAGCTTAGCTGAGCACTAAAGACTGGAAGCAGGAGGAAACAGCTAACCTTTCTCTGTCACAAGGTAACAAAATCCGCCTAGTACCTGTCTTTAGAACTTGCTATTTATATTAAAATAAATTCATGCTCAAACCGAGGTGTTTAATTAACCCTGTTGCACTCAACAATTTTTTGTTTTTAAATTTTGTGCTTTGTAAATATTAATATGTTATTTAATAAGCTTTAGGTCTAGTGCACACCACAGAGTTTTCAAAACTTAACACATTTTAAAAAACCTTGGAGAACACAGACATAAAAGATTGTAATGATTTTAATCTTAAGAGCACACACATTTAGATAATTTAGCCAAGACACTGGACCACGTGGCATTGAAATTGGCCATACCTGAGCTGCAGGAGCTCCCAGAAACTTGGGTAAAATCATGTGACTTAAAAAAAGAACATGTGCACGTGTTACGTTTTGTACTGAATAACACAAAAAGAAGAAAAAATACATGGATGATGTCATGGCGAGATCAACATGGTCTATACCTTTCACATCAGGAACTGATTTGATTTTGAATCTAGAAGACTTCGGTCAAGTCAGCAACATCAATATTATGTTTTAAGCTCCACACACTACAAAAGCATTTAAGCAGATAATATATTCCAACCATTCTTGAACTATGATTTCCCAATGGCTGTCAGACAGAGGAAAATGAACTGAAAATCTGCCCGATCATCCTCTAATGTTGGCCTAGCTTTAGAAGTGCTATTAAAGCTGTTTAAACCCTTGTCCAGTCTTTGTCCTAAGCTAACTGTCTGTGGGCTGTAGCATCATGATTAACAGACCGATATGAGAAAATAAGTGGAATTACTGAAAAGTCAAAGTCTCTTAAAGCAGCTATTATGCCATCAGAAGAAGAATCATAAATATGATCCAATCTCTGTGCTTTTTATGTTTATGATCATACAACAATTCATTAAGCCTTTACAATTCAGCCCTCAACATAATAAATCTCTTGATTGCTGATTAATGGACACTCAGCATTTTGGCTCAGCCAGCCATGAGAAGTACTGTGACATTTAGGAACTATTCCCTCCTATCCCTATCATTACAGGAAACACACAGAGGGCTCTTCTTACTGTAATCCTTGAGGAATGTACCCATTGAGGTCCCATTTGGACATTAGGACACAATATCTTCAGCCCTACTGACACCCCTCTTACACCGAAGAATCAGCCAACTAGAGAGTGTTATTATTAGCACTTAGCGTACTCTCAAGTTAAAACCCAATTTTCCTATTTGTGTGACTAATACTTACTGTCTAGACCAGAAAAGAAGTTACTTTAAGTTAAATGTTCTCATTATGTAACACTGCGAGTCAATAACAAAGGTCTACACTGGTCTTCACAGAGCATTGCTATATGTAGATCAGTACGTTAAAGCAATAAAAGCAGGCATCTGAGCTATCAGCAGGATAATTTTCTTGTCGTTAGAATTTTTTTATGTAAATACTTTGAAGATACAAAAAAAGCCAACACACAGCAATCTATAGGAGAGTACTGCTGCTGTGAGATGCTGCTATAAGAGCAAAGAGATGTCCAGACATCCAGAGCCAAAGATAGCATCTCCACCAAAGACAAACAGTGGAGGTGAACCTTGCTACCAGTCTTGTGTTTGCAATATTCTGAATTATCAAACAGTTATCTATTTTCAGGGTTTTACTGAGAAAACAGCTGATTTAACAGTTAAGTTAATAAGAAAGCATCTTTGTCATTCATGTTAAAATGCTTTCTTGTCATACTTTAACAATTGCTCGAACAATTGGTCAGTTGCCAGAAAATGAACCTTCAACTAATCAATTAAATGTTTTAGTCTTTTTTCAAGCATGCATGTCCTGCGTCACATAAATTTAGATAGTAACTGTGCGAATGTGTTTGTCTATTTATATCACTGCAAACTGAATATCTTTGGTTGTTGGTTGGGCAAAAATTTAAGTAAAACAAAACAAAAACACCAAAATTATGCCTGATATATAAAACAAAATAGCATTTTTGTGACATTTGTTGTGAAATTACTAAGCCATTAATAATTAATCAAGAAGCTAATACGCAAAATAATAGATAATGGAAAAAAAAGAGTCAGTAACATCATGAGCTGAGTGTGTACTGTGCATGTGTCCATGCAAAGCATGGGCTACTTTTACCTGACACTCCCCCTGCCATGTAAACAGCCATCATGACTCCCAGGGTGAAACCAACATGGATGGTCAACGGCTCCCCGAGAGCCCCTTTACTCAGCACCGTCTGGGCCACTGAACCACATCCAAAGAGCTGGGACACAGACAAGAACAAAAACACAAAGGGTGGAGGTAGAAAAAGACTCATTGTTTTTAATTATTCCAATTATACCCGCCATTAACACTAGCCCTCTTGTCAACCAACAGCCTCCGACTGCCACAGACAATTTGTCCAACTTGGAGCTCAGAAAAATAATGAATCCCCCACTTATTAAGTACAAAGCAGAAGTAGTTTAGACAAAGACAAAGTGTTGAGAAAGACCAGCCGTCCAAAATTTTCAAAGGGGCTGTTGTGGAAGCTACATCACTCTTCTGATGTGCCATCCACGCACTAAAGTGGACTCATGGGGTGACAGGTAGAGCTCGGGTGTGACAGTCCAGACTAGAAACACATAAAAATAATATAATGTAATATATAACAACAACACATAATAACTGAAAAGCAGGTAAGTCATTTAAGAAACAAGAAGGAAACAAAGACACTGTTATACTTATCTGTACTGCAAAGTGAATTGATCATTTGCTTTAATCAACTTAACCTCATATTTGTTTGTTTGTAGCTATTATCTATATATAATAACTTGTTATAGTTATAATCATTAAAATGTTTTGTACCAGCGGACTTCTGGAGGAGTTATGAAAAGGAAAAACAGTCTCACATCAGCCACATCTTGTTATGATTGTCAGGAGCAAATTACAGCTGAGCACATCAAAGGGAGTCTGTTATTCCCAGAATATATTGTCTCTTAATGGAGACATATGAGAGACAGCAGTCAGAGTCCCTGGAGACCCGGTTTGACACCTTATTAGCATACTGGTTCACAGATTTAAAGCGGCTGTTTAAGCTGGATGACAGGTGCAGAGGGAGGTACTCACTATCAGGACAAATATCCCCAGAAATTCAGCCAGGAACTCCTTAAAGATGTCCCGCCTCAGGCCAAATCTCTCCTTCATCTTCCTCTTGCTCTCATTTTCCATTTTTTTCCCCCTGCGACTCCTTGATGTCTTCCTCCGATCAGAACAAACAGCTATCAACTACGAGGGAATCTCTGTGTAGTTGTCGGTGCAGGTTGCCGCCTCCCACTCGGTGCGCTCTGACCGTGCAGCGGAGGGCCGACAGGCACGTTAAGCTCTCTGCATCTATTTCCCTCTGTAACCACAAGGGGTCTACTTTTTATTAGAAATAAGCTCTCCACTCTATTGCGCTGACATCCTGAACTGACAGTTGCTGTGTTTCGCTTGGATTTTGTTAACATTCAGATATATTTGACAGTTTAAAAACAGGACTGAATTGCGTAACAAACTTGATATTTTACATGATTTAAATTAGCTTTTTTTCCCGAGAGGGACTTAATGCCTCGATGGTACAACGTGGGTTGCTTCGGAAATAAAAGATAAAATAATCATTTAAAAGAATATTTAGTTAGATATTTTAAACTCACAGCGGATTATCATGGAATGGTAATAATTAAGATAATTAAAAATTATTATTCGAGATTTCTAGCTTGAACGTTTTAATTACCACCATTACTACCAATGAATAAATAATCTTC
>JAQNCA010000001.1:15026250-15036804 GCA_029783725.1 Acanthurus tractus
ATTAAAAATTATTATTCGAGATTTCTAGCTTGAACGTTTTAATTACCACCATTACTACCAATGAATAAATAATCTTCCTGTCCCTTTTGTAATCTAAGATTTGGTTTTATATTGTTTGGTTTGAAGTCTGCCAGCGCCTTCCTACTTTTCACTAATAACGGCATCTTCTTATTGTCTGATCAGAGCCTCAATACACAATTTAGGGTGATTAAGGACTCTTTCAGTATACTAAAATATACACTTTGGGTCAATGCAAATGATAACAATATGAAAGCCAGCCAAGTCAATGAAAACTTATCATTTTCTGTACGACAGTCTGCAGCCCCCAGGGGTGCTTTGGCAATTTATTTATCTTTGTGTATATTTATTTATTGGGCAAGCAATGACTGTTGCAATAATTTTATGTTATAGCTATTATAATTTTATGCTCTTAATGCATCTCTATTCCTCTCTCAACGCGTACGTAATATTTACACATTTATTTATAATTCATTTATTTTCACTATTTATTGTTGAACTGTAATGTACTGTTATGTATAGGCTACTATCGTGTCTTGGATATCACTCTCCTGTCTTGTTGCTATTCATTGTTTTATATGGCTTTCAGCATGCGTCGCACTGTTGCTAAAGCAAAATTTAACTTTTTAAATTAAAGTATTTGTTATTTTGTATTTCCAACATTTTAAATCACTTTAATCAGTATCTGATAATTGTGTTGCTATACTGTTTTCAACGTGTAGTAGTCTAATTGTCCCCATCGAGATTACAGGCTAACTTCACTCAGATAACAAATGTATCAATTTCAGTTGATGCAAAGCCTGTCTCACTCAAGCTATTAAAACATTTCAAATGAAGTAAAAAATATATATTATTATCTTAGAAAATTGGGAAAACTAGTCCACTGGTAGAGTGCCCTTTTGTAAAGACATCATTACAACCTTTAGAGAAAAACATTCAATCAAAACAGAAAACCTGCAAACCACCAGTTTGCTTGTATGAAAAGGCATGTGTTTATTCATCTCACTTGAATCTTTAAAATATGAAGGTTTCATGCATGATGCCTGTCAAATGAAATCCAGAGAGTGATACATAAAAATGCAGCCAAGATTAAAAACTTGATAACCACTTCAGAGATGCACAAGCAATAAGAGCGAGTGTCACTTATCACACGCTTGTCTCCTTTTGGGCTGTATGTTCCCACACACGGTCTTATATGCTAATGGCTATTAAGTGTTTCGGTAACAACACCAAGACGCTGATGTAAAAAAAAAACGACCAGGGTGTACTTTAAAAGACATCAAATTCGTGTCTTTTGTTTTAAGGTAGGTTGTATTTAAGGTATTTAAACTTAATGTATTGTTTAAGACAAAATATAAAAATCACCTTTCTGTGAAACTTTCACATTTACCTTTTCAGTTATTCATCTTTTTCCTTTTCAGTTACTTTTTCAAAATTCAAGACTCGTGCTTTTCTTTTTGACTCTCTTCTTTAAACAACATCAGTAAGTTGGTTTTTTTTTTTTTTTTTTACTTACCGTCATTATGCAGCTCCCGTGGTCCCACTTCTCCAAGTCAACTTATCAGTCACGGTTCCAGTTTACTTGTCCTGTTGTTACATATACCATCCCATTGGTCTTATTAAACCGCTGTTTGGTAAATTAAAAAACTTTTGTAACATATGTTAGTGTGACTGTGAAATGTCCGAGGCTCATTTCATCCAACAGAGGGAGCTCCATGAATACATTTGAACTGAAGGCGGAAAGTTTGTCACACCGTCCTCAGTTGTTGATCTTATCTTCCGTTCACCGTGCTTTGTGAAAAGGTGAGGCGACAGGCTGTGGATAGGATGTTTTCAATACATTAATCAATGTCACAGCTTTAGGCGCGTCCTCTTTGATGTGAAACAGACACTTGGAGAGTGTCGCCCATGCTGTGAAAAAAGGCTGATGTGCTGATGGAGAAACAGCATCCTGCGGGGATTTGCAAATTATGGGCCTACATCTGTCTCCACACTCCTTTGTCCTGTCAAGAGGCTCGGGTTATGAAATCTAAAATTCAAAAGACTTTCCGCTCATTGAGGAGATTATATATTTTTAAGGACAGATCATGTATTGAAACTACCACTGCTACTATTACACTGTTATTCCACTGAATATGTCTCCAAATCTCAAATAAACTTAAGATTTATCCTTTAAGTGTTCGTGGCTCTTTGAATGTGTGAGGAAAGGCAGTTGAAAGTGTTAATACTTGGGCGGATTGACTGTAATTCCTTGAGATTTTCGGAGACGGGCTCGCTCCCATCTAATTGGTGGATGTTTATTGGGAGCTTTAAGGGAGGCGCTGGAGGGAATTATCACCTGCGGGACAAATATCTGCTAACACAGCCGGGCTAACAACACCACAGCAAGTAGCAGCAATCCCTCTGGTCGACATTTGCATAACATCATAGACCGCGGGGAGGTTGTGGTAGTCAAATAAAGACTAGGGCCTACAGGGTGATAGAGAGCCGCGGAAAGTAGTTTGACACTTCGGTGTCACTTAGGAAATGGGTAATGATGGTGTAAAGAATGTAGGATTATATTTTCAGTGACGAGTAAACATGCCCATGAAATAGAGGAGAATTTGATTTGTTTATTACATATTCCAAGGTCAAAAATGAACTTTCATTCTTTGCATTCTTTGCCAATGTAACGGAAAAGTCATTCAGATTAATGGAAATTTGAAAATTAAGGCCTCCGAATGCGTATGACAACTGAGCCAACTCTTATCTGCTGATGGAGCTCATGATAGGCCTACTTTCAAACGTAAGAAAGAGCTTTCAGTGGACATTGTGGGAAGATTGTTTTGCCAAAAATGCTGCAAAGGCTGCATTAGACTGTTGTGCCTCAGTAAGTTTGTGGAATCTGTTTACCTGATAATATAATCTATTAACTCCCTTCCAAAATAGTTTCTACATCATTTAAATCTTTCTTTCAAAGTTCAGATGAAAATATTTTTTAACATAAAGAGCATGTGAAAACTTCTTGCGTAATCAATGGCGCCATGTTTCGATAATATCGGAGTTTTAAGAGTGTGTTTGTGTGTGTAGCCTAAAACTATGAATTACTGCAGAAAATCTGTCGGCTCTTGGTGAGCAAATGCAAACTGAGTGTACAGGGAGTGAGAGGTGGGTGGGGTGGATTTGCTTCTCCTCCTCAACACGCATGGCTGAAGTCGTTTATGTAAATGCGTGAATTTAATTTTCCAAAGGACAGCCCTTTTCTTTGCCCAATGAAAATGAACCGCGGCTGACACCTGGCTATAAACCCAGGAAGGAACCCAAAGTCCTAATCAGACATCTGTTGAAAAAACCCAGAGAGCGCAGCAGGCAGACGAGTGGAGAGACGGCCGCGATGACTTCCAGTAAGATCGAGATCCCCGGAGAGGTGAAGAGCGACCCCGCTGCTCTCATGGCATCCCTCCAGCTGATGCCCTCACCGGTGCCCAACCCGGAGATCAAGTACACGAAGGTCAGTTACTCTCCGCAATCCTCTACCGACCGACGAGCTTTGTTTTTAATGACACGCTTTCTCGCAGATGTCCGATCGTGTGTCTCTAAACAAAAGTTTTTTTCTTGGGCAAAACTTTTCCCGTGTGTGTGTCTGTGTGTGTGAGAGGAGAGCAGCTGAAGCTGAGACCGTGTAGCGCACACAGGGCTGAGGCTGACTGGCTTCTCCGTAGAAAAACTTCAACTTCCAGAACAAACCCGACTGTCCGAGTGCGCGTTTTAAAGTCCCAAAGAGTTTCTGTTTTCCGCGTCCACGTGTATCGTGTGGCACATTATTAAATTATCAATAATGCTCGGACAAGATAATTCACACCAAATAAGTGGGCTACATCATAGACGTTCAACACTTTAGTAATAATAGCCGACTTATTATTTTGTGGGGTTTTTTTGTTTGTTTTTACTGTTTTTGTCCGACTTAATTTAATAAAGAGAGGTTGGTACATTTCCCCCCATATTCGAAAAACTGCATAAACCTGTGATCATGATGAGGACTGGGTATTATTTTTTTCATAAAATTTGTGGCAATTATTAATCCCTTTGGCAAAAATAACCATGTTTTAAGAGGCGCAATAAAGTGATAAGGGCGTGTCATATTTGAGCTTGTTTTAAGAATAAACAGTGGATATTGTCTGAAATTACTGAAAAAGTGAGCCAGGAGGACAATTATTTACTATATTTATGCCACATTGCACCTGAAGTGCAGTCTCAGTCAGGACACTGACCACCATTTTTAAGGTCACTCAACGGGAAGCCAATTAATAAAAATGTATTTTTCAATCAAAGCCGCCTGATTACGAGATACAAACAGCGTAATTATTGAGATTGTTATCACATTAAAATATCTCACGGAGTCAAATGTCTTTATTTCTTTAAATTCTTCAATTCCTCTACTGTGACTACAATGTTTAACTTCAGTTGTATTTCATTGCGTCCACTGAGTTGCCAAGTTCTTAATTTAATGTCAGATTGCTCCCCATCATTTTAGGAATCTGTGTCAAAGTTTGTGTACACACAAAACAGCCAAAATTCTTTCTTTCTGGTCTTAAGTCTTTTCTTTCCATGACCTCAGTAATCACAGCAGTTTGTTCACATTAGTCAAGTCTAAAGAATTGGCAGAAAATTAAAACAGGCATTGTCTCTCTATTAAATAACAGCGAGTCGTTTAAGAATAAATGGTTAAACACTGAAATGCACTTTGTCAAAAAACAAATGTGTTATCAGAGCAGTTTTTGGTTTGGCCTGCAGTCAGAAGTGTGTGGGTGGGAGAAAGGGGATATGAGCATGGCTGAAGAAAGGAGCTTGAGTGAAACAAAGAACTTTATTTACATTATGAAACCAATTATGTTGCAGATACAACTTAAAAAAAATACTCTCAGAGGGATTTGAATTCAAACCTCTGGTGTTGATGCTGTATGCAAGTCCTGTATTTTGTAATTTAGTGCTTTAGATTTTTGCATTTTAGTAAAGGTACTATTCCATAATCAAAGCTAAAAATAATCAATACACCACATTCTCTAATTTGCCAGTTTCTCACATTTTGAAAATAGCTTTCAAATTAAATGGTTCCTGCTTGCTTACAACTTTGCAGTTTTTTATGGTTTTTTTTTTTACTGTTTATAGGCCTCCATCCACATACTGAGACATTAATAAATTCATTTCGGTCATCAGCTACAGCTTAGGATCTTTCCCCTAAGATTTTCGTAGCATCTCATCATTGGTCTTAGTAGCCTGCTGCATTTTTGTTGTTACTGACCAAACCTGGTCTACAGAAGAAGTACCTTTGTGATTGCAATAGGAAAGGGCACATTTTCTAGAGGATAGACTCATGATAGTGTGATGTAAGTTCAGTCAGTGCTATAACTGCTCTGTGTTAACACAAATGATTGTATTTTGAGTGCAAAGGGCACGCTGCTGCTGCCGCTGTCCCATAAAGAGGACGGTACATGTTGTGTAGACTCTGCTGTGTTCTCAGCTTTCCACTTCCCTCAGTGCAGAGTGTTAGTTAAAGCGTTTGACGCAACGGTGTACAGGAGCAAATTTAGGGAGCGACTTGGTGAATTAACCCCCAGGAATTTGGATCATCCAGTCCCTGTTGGCTTGGTGGACATAGGTGGCAGAAGGGCCCTGATTTATGGGAACCCCCTGGCGTGGGCTCTCCTCACACCCTGTTCCTGTTCTCCACCCCACTGACTGCAAGGGAAACAACCTACACTGTTCTCTGGCCTGCAGGGTGTGTGGATGGAGCTGCACAGATCTTCCTCAGATAAAGTTTTTACATAAATACGTTTGACTATTCAGCACTAAAACTGCAATATTAATCTTTCCTAACTTTAAGCAACATTCCAATAACTTGACAAATCACAGCCATCATGACCTTTTATTTTGCAATGCAAAGATTACAAATGAGTGACCCTGGAAACATAGATATGGCTGACACAGTGTTTTTACTTAACAGCAGTGCTTCTGTAACAGGGAAGCATGAGATAAAAAAGGTTAATTGCTATCAAGGATTGCCCCTTGTCCTCTTCACCGAGTCATGAACTGTTCACCATCAATGACAAACTGATCGTATCAGTAAAGCTATCTTCCTTCTTGTGTTCATCAATAGTTTTGCTAGAAGTCTATTGATATCCTCATAAGCAGAATTGATATTTTTTTACACACCAGTTTTCTTGTGACTAAAAGCACAGGGAGGAAAGCTGTCTTTTGATTGTTCTTTCCCCTACCCCCACATTTCTATCACTAGAAGGCCCCAACAGCTGGGTTACAAGACAGAAACAGTTTAAAAGTTGATAGGACCACAGAGGAAGCCATAAATAAGAGTGCCATAATAGCTGTTTATTGATGTTTTCCACTTTTGGTAGAAGTTGAGGAGAGAAACTTTGTTTTTTGAACAATTAAGGCAAACAGAAAAACTTTCCCTGCTCTTTTCGGTGGGTGATACTTTTGGTCTTTGTGGTTTTTCACACCGTTCAGTGATAATTAGTTGTTAAACCAAACACTTAGTGTAGTAAATTTTACAGGAGTGAAAATAACTTTGCTGCTCTTGCCTTGAAGGGATGGTCTGTAAAATGTTTTTATAGTGTGCTGTAGAAATGCAAGTGAAAGGTCAGCACAGTTCTGTCCTTTAATTTGAAATGATAAAGTATTTTGCAGTCTCTTTTAAAAAGTATGTTGACATGATTTCACAAAAAAGGTCATGTTAATGTTACAAATTATCACAGTTTAGCTGACAGTAAAGAGTCTGTGTTAAAATCTGTACTATTAAAATGCAACTTGTAAATCCAGTTTGCTTTTACTGTAGCCTAATTCGTTAATAGGGTATTAACAGAGAATATTACTGCAAATATAAATAACTAACACTAAGGGATTTAATTCAGTGGCCTTGTCTGGGTTAAAGATGTCCTAATCTAATCAAGGGTTGTAAATTTTCTTTGTTGCTTTGCTCATGGTGGCATTAGTGCACTTTCACCATAGGAACCTATGCAGAACCTGTCTGCTGAAGACCTGTGTATTTGTAAAGCAGTCTATGCAGAGACATCCACTCAGTTTGGATGAATAAGAGGCTCCATCAATCTGTCACTGATTGAGATAGCACAGATGGAGGCTTGGGGCTCCCTGATGAAGGTGCTGTCCACCAGGGTGTAAATTATGGCCCTGTCTCACTGTGTGGGTTAGTGGCCCTGCCTCGCCAGAGCCTGACCTGCAGTTCTGGAGTTTTTCACTTCAAAACCGCCATCTTACTGCGACCAAGATCAAACAGAGCCAAAGTTAGGGGATACTGTGCAACTAAATGATTTATCACAACGAGCACAGCGAGAACCCCCCACTCCCCTTCTCTGCCTTTGCTTACACAATCTCCCCACTGGCACACACATGGTCACATACTCTTTAAAACACATCTCTTTGATTGTGACAGGGTAAGTGTGCACTGCCGTTAATACGTCCATTGGTGTGAAATGCCTACTTGTGCAACGAGTGTAAATTATCATCTTAG
This sequence comes from Acanthurus tractus, assembly GCA_029783725.1. Taxonomy (NCBI): domain Eukaryota; kingdom Metazoa; phylum Chordata; class Actinopteri; order Acanthuriformes; family Acanthuridae; genus Acanthurus; species Acanthurus tractus. The sequence goes on from JAQNCA010000001.1 coordinate 15,033,794, forward strand.
CAGACACGTCAACATCATGTCCCCTGTCTCTTAATCACTGTTTAAGGAAGAGCAGTGACAGCGAGGTTACCCTGTTAACTTCCCACACCTTCAGTCTGCAGCCTCTCTGACAAGGAACGTGTAAATCCTTACGGTGTCATTATGAAAAACACCGTGCTTCATAAATCTGCTGGAGCAGCCTCTTTCTCCAGCGAGCGTGGGACACAGCAAGTGCTTTTTCTTGCTGTTTATTTGTCCGTAGAACAGTGTCACATTTCTTAAAAAATGACTTCCTCTTTGTCCACCGATCCCATGAGTAAAACTACTGTTCTTTAAACATTTCCTTGACCTGAGATTTAAAGAATGGTTAAGTACACAGGAAACCCATTAAACCTCAGATGTTCAAAGGAAAAAAATGCCACTAGTGAGAGAGAGGTCAGTTTTATTGCTGATTTATTAAAATAAAACTGCATGTAGTCTTTGAGTCTATTCAATCTTTCATCATGTCATTTCATCGGGATTGTAGAGTTAGTTTTGATTTATTAAGTGTAGTGAATAATATCAATATTCAGTCTGCAAGATGATATATATTCTGCTGAGTGATAAGTTTCCCTGGTATTTTGGTATTTTTTTGAAAATAGAGGCAAAGTTTTGGGATTCATCCATTAAATTATTTACTTTAACTATGCATCTATTGGATGAAACCCTACCGAGATACTCTGTTAAACAATTGTATTTGGTCGCCAAGAGTAAAATGTTATATTCCTTTGGGTTTTTACAAAAGGTTTTAAGAAATTAGCATTACATAAGCTCTTAAAAGGCTTTAATCTAAACTGTCTGCACCACAGTCTGATGTGGCTTCTTCTGACTACTAGTAGAAGTGTATGAAATGAGTAAATCTAATGTAAAAGTGAATAAGAAGTTGTTTGTAATTATAGCCATATGTCAAATAAGAGTTTCTAGCATAATTTCTGAGTCAGGAGAAACAACTTGAACGGCTTGCCCACACACACCGAGGAGACAAAGACGTTCACCAGTCAGTGACAGCGAGGTCGCCCTCGCCAAAGCCGGGAGCGCAGGGTGGCATTGTCTGTGGGTGTGTGAATGAAAAACATGAAGGCTCCATGGTGTCAGACATGTGGAGAGGAACAGGAGAAAAAAACACCAGCTGGTCTCCGTTTTCACATGCTCTCTACTCACTTGCAACAGCAGCAATTATAAGACTTTTGAAACCCATCCAGAGCCAGAGAGGAAATAGAGGTCCTGTGATAGGGGAGGATATGAAACTTCCTGCGTAGACAAGTGTTGCAGGTGCCCGGGTAGGATTCGTCTAGCTGTGGAATCTTGGCTTGTTGCGTATAAACACACACATATGCATAAACCCTTACGCCTTCCCCTGCCCCAAAGACCCATCACACCAACACCCCTCCACCCCCTTTAGAAGACAAGAACTGAGGAGCATTACATGTTTTTGCGGCCGTTAGCATCTGAACTGAGAAAAGAAGCAAAGAGCCAAACAGATGTTTTGCTGGTTGCAGGAAATATTTTGGCATTTCTTACTTCCCATTACAGTTCACGCCTTAAAAAAATGAATTTTCACAAAAAATTTCAAAAACTTTTTTTTAAAAGGTGTAAGGTAAAGATACTTAATTTTTGTACAGTGTGTCAATCTTGCTCCTCAACTGTTAGATTAAAATTACAAATCTTTAGATAACTAGAGGCATCATAAAAGCTATTTTGCACATCATGTCTTATCTTTTCATCATCCCCATGGTCAAGCTCTCTCTCTCTAGATGATGTGATTGACAGATTTTTTTTTCCAGAAGAGCATGGGACTTGCTAAATGTTTTGCAGCTGCACTGTGGCCAATGCAGAAAATCTTGACCTATGCTCACTGCTTAGCTCTAATCCGCATCAGGCAGCCTGGCTATGGGTCAGGCAGCACATAAAACTTGATCATTTAAAGTTGCAAGAGCAGAAAATTGTTTATTTGAACATGTTTTCATCATGTGTGCAGTCTCTGGATACCAAGTTAACTCTGAGTAGGCTACTCTGAGTTTTATAAACATGAAACCTTCACGTGAAGTGATAGCAACGACCCAGCAGGGAATGGGAAAGAAAACACTATTTGTCATTTGAAAATGTGCGCTTGCGTTTTTTTTCCTCATTCTTGTGTTCTTTGCCCCTCTCCAAATGATCCTAAAAGCAATTTTAAGAAACCTTGAGAGTTGATTTACTACTCAGTCCTGTCATCTTAATCAAGTCTCTCAATAGAACGAGACAAAAGTCCAACACCAGTCAGAGCCCAGAGTGAGGGCCGAGCCAAGCAGCTGCTGACAGTTGTCCTTTTCTGGCCGTGATTTAGGTGGCGGCCCGCTCCACTGTTCTTCAGCTTCATCCGTTCTCCTTTAGCAGCATCTTGTGAGAGGGGTTACGCCATGCATAAAGCTACCCACGGTCTGCATTCTTGCTCGGACTGTTGAAGCTGTCAGAGTGCTCCTCTTGATTTAAGGCGCCCCACTTCAATGGCCCCTATAAATTTAAAAACTAATTCAGTGCTCTACAGGACTTTCTGTTTTCGTAGCTGGCCCTCTGCTCCTTATCGTTACTGACAATTTTATGAAGTGCTCTTAATGAGCGTCAGATTAAAGGTGGCCCCTGAGAAGACTGGAGAGAGAAGCCACTCCAGACTAGTCTATCTGTGTGTGTGTGTGTGTGTGTGTGTGCTTGTGGACGTTTGGTAAGGTGTGTGTGTGTGTTTGTTAAGGTGTGTGTGGGGGATGGTGTGGGTACAAAGGAGCCGTAGAGGATTGTCTCTGTAACGTCTGGTTCTTGTGGGGTGGTACACACAGATACTGAACACCTTAAACGTCTGCATGTGAGTTATTCATACACGCCGTCCACATTATGAGCCTGCTGGCCGTGGGAATGAAGAGCAGGAGGAGGAGGAGGAGGAGGAGGAGGAAGGCAGAGTGATGTGTTTGCTCCAACAGTGTTCAGACTCCCTGGCATTTTATACCAACCTGAAAGTA
>JAQNCA010000001.1:15036904-15047306 GCA_029783725.1 Acanthurus tractus
AGGAGGAGGAAGGCAGAGTGATGTGTTTGCTCCAACAGTGTTCAGACTCCCTGGCATTTTATACCAACCTGAAAGTAAACACGGCTAACAGTTTACAGCCAATTAAATAGTACTTAAAGTCCAGCGCTTATGGAGGTAAACATGTTGGAGGGTTTAGGTAGGCTCAGGCCAGTGGGATACTTGAACCCTGCTCTCAGGTTTACTCTCGATGCATCTGAAATCCTCTAAAGTAGAAGGACGGTAAGAGTATGTATACACAGAGATAGATTTGCGCCAGCAGATGTTCTCCTTGCAGTCTATCCATCAGGCAGACTGACAGCCATTAAAAACAGTATGTGAGTAGTCTGCCAAATGGATCTAAACATGTCAGCGAGGAGGGGCTTTTTTAACCAGCGTAAATTTCCCGGTTTTTAAATCACACCTTGCATTTTGTTCCACTTTTCATCAGCGTTATAAAGGTTTGCTTTTATTTCAAAGGCATAATTCTCAGCTTTGTGGCTCTATAAACTTTTACTTTTCTTGTTCTTGTCTTTTTTGGACTTCATAGATGTTAGAGGTGTCCTGTTCCCAGGCAGTTGTTTAATGGAAGACTTGCTTAACGCATCACAGAAACCAAGCGCGGCACGTGTTTTATGATCTCGTAAACGAGCAGTGATGTTGTGAAACGTGTGTCTGTGTGCATGAGGGTGAGTGGGTGGGGGTCTGGTGTCTGATAGGGATTTATCTGCCCCCCTAACCACCCCCTTTGTCTGGATGGTGGAGCACTCCCCAGAGAGCAATGCTGGACAAGCAGGAATCTCTGTCCAGATTTCCAGAGATTCTCCCATATCCCTTACACAAGAGTCTGGAAGAGCTGGGGTCGCTGCATGAAAGCTGTTGGTCTTTCACAGCCTTAACTACAAGCCTTTCACTGCAGCCAACGTGGTGATATGAAATGATGGCTTAACAAAATACGCATATTACTATATGTGTTAAAAAAAGGTTTTCTTTCTACTCTAAAGCAGCACAGTTGTTTTGTAGTCAAATAGAGTCAGTCTGAAAAATGAAGTTGTGCTTTTTAAAATCACATGCATGGCAAAATATTCATGGCTCAGGTCCAGTGTTGCATTTGTTTACCAGAATACCAAAACTGTATTTTTCTTCCTGCAGATTTTCATTAACAATGAGTGGCAGGATTCTGTGAGTGGGAAGGTCTTTCCCACCTACAACCCGGCTACTGGAGAGCAGATCTGTGAGGTCCAGGAGGCAGAGAAGGTAAATACCTTTCAGCATGGCATCATCTGTCTGTTGTTTTATTGAAAACAGGATCCTCTTACTCCAGATAGTTTCAAAAATAAAAAGTAAAATATGCAACATTTCCACCTTAAGTGTGTTTCATGTTGTTGCCTGTTGCTAATGTCCGGGGCGACACTGGATCAGGTTAGATAACCAGTATCTTCTTGTTTCATAGGCTGATGTTGATAAAGCAGTGCAGGCGGCTCGTCTTGCCTTTTCTCTGGGCTCTGTGTGGCGAAGGATGGATGCATCAGAGAGGGGTCGTCTGCTGTCCAAACTTGCTGACCTGGTGGAGAGAGATAGTGTCTACCTAGCAGTACGTAAAAGTATTTAAAATTCTCATTTAGGATATAACATGTATAATGTAAATGAACAAGTCCTCTTATCTTCGATAATAGTGCTCTGCTTGGTCAAATATTCATCACAACACTGTAACTGCACTGACAATGGGATACAACCATCATCCCTTATCTGTTTATTATATATTTTATTTTCATGCTTGTTAATAAATGTTCGGCCTCCTGCAAAGCACGTTGGGTTGGCACTGTGTTTAAGAAATACAAATAAACTCACTTTTCCTTAAAGTGAACATGTAATTGTAAATCGAGGGCTGTATTTGTAGTTTAGTGTTATCTTAGTGTCACATTTCACCCTTGGGAGAGTGTAAAGGCTGGAACAGTACAGAATTATGTGAGGATCACAAGGTTATATCGCATATTTCTCAAACATCTCCCCCGTCTCTCTTCAGACTCTTGAGTCACTGAACAGTGGGAAGCCTTTCCTGCCCACCCTGTTTGTGGACCTCCAAGGAACCATAAAGACACTGAGATACTTTGCTGGATATGCAGACAAGATCCATGGGACTTCCATTCCAATGGGTAAGATTTAGTGCATTGGACGAAAGACAGGTTGGTGATGAGGAAAAGTGGTGAGTGAGAGATTGTAGGTAAATTAAAGAAATAGTAGAATTACAGTAGAAGATACTAAGCAAAGAATCCAGTTTGTGGACATTTTGTTGAGAACAGAGAAGTGTTGTTCAGATAGAAGTCCCTGGTTTGTTCTCAGTGGAAATGGATAACAAACCAAAACCTTTATCAACTGTTAAGTATCAACTAAAAAAGTTTTCCCAATTTAAATCACATATTCGTTCTTTAAATCCTTGTAAAACAGTTTGTAAAAATACATTTACAGCAGATTCATTTTACACTTGCAATATGTAATCAACCTACAATTACAAGCTGTAAACGCAACAATTAAGTATAATTACCTTCTGATCCATTATCTATTAACAGTGCAGTTACAGACCAGCAGTTTTTTTCTTTTTTTTACTTCTTGTTACTTTGTTGACCCAATAAGTGTCAGTCAAATATTTACTGTATTTAGCCCAGTTTAGGTCTCTTCCAACTCCTGAGGGCTCATTAGTCACGAAATACTCCACTATGTTCACCTACAAGGAACTAAATTTGCTATTTTAGCTGTTTGATGTTGCACAGGTCATGCACAGTTATTTTTTAAGCTTTGACATTACTCTTTCAACATACATCCTTTTGGGCCTAATTGAAATAGCTAAATGGAAAAGCTTTTTACAGAAAACCATTAAGGCAAAACAACATATGCATTTGTGAATTCATTAGAAGATAACCAAACATATCAAAAAATAACAAGCATGTCCAAACAATGCTAAAATTTAAACACTCGAATCTTGTTAAGTTGCTTAGTCACTAGCTTCAGTGGATCAGTGGTGATCCAGTGGATGTGTAAGCTGCTTGCACAAAAAAGGCAGTGATCAAAGTAGCAAAATTGAACCAAACAGTGAAGTTGTGAAAACTTTTGATCGGCAGGCTTGTACTCAAAAGAGTAAGTTATCAAATTGCGGATCAATCCAAACACTGGCATTTATTGTCCTGAGGAGTCTGCTATCAGTGACATCCTCTAAAGCAACTGGTTTTGGGGTGAGAAAAGAGGGAAATTAGTTGTCTGTTTCAACAGGAAGCACAAAAAAGGAAGTAGAGTAAGAGAGAGGACATGGGAAACCTCCTGATACCAGTGTATTGTCCCTCTCAAAGCTTCTCTTGTGCTGCCAACTAACCACGGTAAGCATTTTCCCAGGGCTTTGGTTTAGGATTCATTGCTCTAGTAGACCTTCAGAGAAAATAAACAAGGGTTTCTTGTAGCCTGTAGGATGCAGGGCTGTCAGTAATCATTTTTGTTGCCTTGTCAGGATAAGGTGCAGGACATCTATCAGCAGCAACCTCTCAGCATCTATCCGTGTTGTACTTTATGCCGAGTTAATGTATCATAGTGTGAAATGAATGAGGAGTGTCATTATGTGGAGCACCTTTGGCTACACAGTTTGGTATAGTTTACATTGCTCGTTCCAAATTGAAATATAAGTCATTTACAGGCGTCATACTTTCAAACAAACCTTGCAGATACTTGAGTTCTTCCTGAAAATCTCATGTCTCATAGGTTTATAGTTACATTCTCCAAACAATAACAGTTTTGAAAGAGCCAACATCCACTTTGGAATTAAGGGAAAAGTTGGACATATGAGAATCTTTAATGCAGCTTTGTGTCCATTGTTATACTTTCACTGTATCCCATTTAAAATGATTATCTGGCCCTGTCATCTATCATTGATCATTCCAGTCCAAATGCTACATTAGGTAATGTTTCATCAGCTGACGACTGTTGTAGCAAATTTATACACACATTTCTCAATATCAATTGTTTTTGTGGAGAACGAACAAGCATGGCACACCCACAAGTAAGTACCTCCTTCTACTTAAGTAATGCAAGAAGAATGAGCAAACCTTTCCAGCATAACACCCATCTCAATGACCTAAAACAGTTACACACATGCCTGTGCTGTAGGAGGCTCCAAACGAAATGTAATCTCTCACCAGGGTAAAGTAACCAGGAATGTTGCGTGTGGATTCATTTACAAATTAACATGTTGAGTCAACAACACCAGGGGTATCAGGTGGTGATATTTTTCATGAGTTTCGAACTTTAAACTAAAATTTAAAATGACTAACCCTCTTTTCTCCTTATGTGTGGTTCTGTGTGTGTGTGTGTGTGTGTGTGTGTGTGTGTGTGTGTGTGTATGTGCTTGCTGCATGTGTGTTCTTCCACAGATGGAGAGTATCTGACATTTACCAGATATGAGCCCATTGGAGTTTGTGGACAAATTATCCCTGTGAGTATTACGCTTCCTACAAGCGACAAGCATGATGGATACAAATGAACATAAAAGCTTGAAAAAATAACAGATAAGAGTGAATTGGCAGAGTTTAAAAGAGATGTTGGTGGCTGTCAGTCTGGCCTGTTTGCTGAATTATATTCAGCATTTCCCAGTAATTCCCTGACAGTCAGTGTTTATTTTGGTACATCCTGCTGGTAAGCCTCAACAATAATGGTGCCAGTGAGCATTAGTAATAAAGACAGAGAAGTGAGGGGCACAAGAGTGAGCTGAGGGATTTAATATAGAGTGTCTGAGGAAAAGAGAATGGTGAGAAAGGAGGGAAAAGATCAAGGAGAAAGAGACACTGTCGATTGTGCAAGAGTGCAGAAAGCGTGCGGTTCTGCATTGAGCCCCATGGGCTCCTGGGTAAAGCAGAAATAACACAGGCCTGTGTGTTGTACAGTGATATGGGTTTATTGCACATGTGTTGCAATTTCCCAACTTTCTCAGAATACTGTGGGAAGAGAAAATACTGTACAAGTGCCGAGAACATTTTCTCACTTGACTATGTTTAGACAGAGTGAAAATGAGAGTAAGTGACTTAAGAGCGATGAGTTATTGAGCTTGACTTGTGACCACCCAGTGTGTCAGTCAGATGCATGATGTCTTTTTCCGGCATGTGTGTGTCTGTGTTAATGTCTGTGTGTGTCTGTGCATGTGGGTGTGTGTATTGGTTTGGTGTGTGTGTGTGTGTGTGTGTGTGTGTGTGTTTGTATGTCATGCGCAGTGGAACTTCCCTCTGATGATGACAGCATGGAAGCTGGGTCCAGCACTCGCATGTGGAAACACTGTTGTGCTCAAACCTGCTGAGCAGACGCCACTCACCTGCCTCTACATAGCAGCTCTCATCAAGGAGGTAAACGAATGAATCACTTTGCCAACCCCACTGTGTTCACAAGGCCAAAGCTAATACTCCAATAACTGAATCAGAATCATTTACAGGTTTTGGTTTGCCAAGAACACAGTGTTCACTTTGAATTTGGCAAACACATTATTTGGATAGTCTAGTGTTAGTGCAACCAAGACGACAAAGAGCAGATGTTTAACAAAATGTCGCTTGTCTATCTGGTGCATCTTTTTAGAGTTGTAGTTCTAATTTGTAAATTATCCAAAATTAAATTCTTATTTCAACAGTCAGCCAGCAAATTTACAAGAGTTTATAGGTCAGTTCACCTAAATCAAGGGATTTTTTGTTTATCAGCTGTTAAAATATAAATCTGAGATTTTTCTGCTTCAAAATGATCCTCTTTAAAAGTCGATAGCAACTTGTTCTTGACAAAACAAATAATGTACATACTCTGAATACATTTCACAGGGACTTAACTAAAAATTGTGTCAAGTATAGGCACAAAACAAATTGTGGAAGAATCTTTAAAACAAACCAAACCAAACCAAACTATTAAACCCATTAAACCATTGTCATTAACTGAATACATTAGCTCTCATTTGTGGAGCTTCTCCCTGGTGACTAAGCAAAGTATCACTTCCATGTGAAAAGCTTATTTAAAGACCGCAAAACCAAAGAAACAATCATGATGTTTTTACTGCTGCAAGTAGTGGAGGGCTGAGCTTTTATTTGCATGCACATAAAACTGTGTTATAGTTGGAAAGAAGCGATCATGTCCACTTCCTACTTCTAGATTTCTAGTTGAAGATATTAGAGTTATGTATTGTTGTTTTTATTTGCTTTCACTATTGAACTGTCACAAGTAGCAAAAATGCTAACAATGCCAACTCTTTGGTTGGAGTACGTTTTTTTAAAATGTTCTTTTCATTATTGCTGGCATTGCAAAAATGGGGCATAGAGAGCTAAAAAGTCCCGCCCCTTCAGGTGGAGCCCATGGAACCTGATTTTGGAAAAAGTAGTCAACTGAAATACAAAGAACTTTGTGATCCACATTGATTTTAAAGTTAAATATATGATGTTTGGTTGTTTTGCCTAATTAAAAATTGAACAAGCTTTTAGTGAACTCAGAAGAAATGGCATCAGCATCATGAAATGTAAAAGAAGGTGAATATCAGTGCTGCCTGGCACATAAAAAAGAGCAATAACACACAAAACACAAGACAAAACAGAATTGTGAATCAGGATCTTGCATTGTAGTTACTGGATTAGTGAGTGCAGTTGTGTAAAATAGGGATAAACACATGAGTACATGAAGCAGGACAGGAACAATGCAGCATCACATGTTCATGCAGAGAAACCTAATCATGCTGTACAAATCTCAGTGTCCTGTCCACATCCTCCCTGTCTGTCCCCTGCCCTTTCTGGCCTCGCCTCTTTTTGGAGACTGTCTGTCTGTTGCCTTCTCCTTTTTGATGTTCTCTCTATTCTCTGCTGGTAGGGAGGTTGGGTTGGGTCCGGATTCCCCCACACCGCCTGTGGTTTTGCTTGGCTCTACTGTCATCTCCGCTAAAGCTTGTTTCCTCTCATATTGTTTTGACAGGCTGGGTTTCCACCAGGAGTCGTCAATATTTTGCCAGGATTCGGGCCAACGGCAGGAGCGGCAATTGCTTCGCACATGGGCATAGACAAAGTGGCTTTCACAGGATCAACTGAGGTACTTTTTCTTATGAAGTGGTTCAGATCAGCAGCTGCTTAGTGCTTGCTTTTTTCAGCAAGTGACACAGTGACCAACATGTGCAGAGCATAAGAGGAGGCTAAGTAATTAGGGGACATAGTGTGCCTGTTCTGAAGTCTGAATGACAAACAACTTGCTTGAGCTGCGTGCCCTGTCATTATTCAAGACAGGGAGGCTTTTATGTTATCTCGCACACATGCACATATTTGCACTGTCAAGAGTATACAAACATGTCTTTCCAAAAACACTCCCCCTCTTCTCCCTTCCGCTGTCTCTGCTGTCTTAATCTACCTCCAACACTGACCTTACAATCAGGACACACACGTGATAAACCCTTGTAGCTTTGCAGAACAGGGGAACAGTTAATGGAAAGCTAAATCATCAAGGACACACCATGTTAGGTGCTGAGCACTCAGAGGTGTTGTACACATTCCTCAGGCTATGAGGAACAGCCTCAGTGACAGCAGATTCCTTCTCTGCAGATCATTTATAAACATCTGTTATTTCCAACTGCAAAATAAGCCCTCTGCTAAAACCATTTACAGGGTTCCTAATGCAGAATTTATGCTATGATGGGACCAGCCTGTCTTTTACATGTACCCTGGTTCTGGGGCCAGGTTTATGTAATGTTTGGATTAGACTTGTGGTTTCTGGGGATGTCTGTTTTGACTCTGGTGGTGTGCTGGAAAATCATTGTGTATATGGGTTGTTAGCAACCTGTGATAAGCCCACACAGGTATACACTGAAAATTACTGAGCAACAGAGACACACTGATGAAAAATATGCATTCATGACAGATATAGTCACTTCAAAAACATAAATGAATGTTAGATCAAAGGACTGTTTTTGTACCACTGCTTGCTTTCTAATATCTCCATCAGTTGTGGGCATTATATGAGATTGATGAGAAGTTGAGGTAGAAAACATGTCAGATGTTAGTGAAGGTGATTATTCAAGTTGTGAACTTGTAAATGTAAATTATGAAAATGTTAAGCCATGCTGGAGGTATGGCTTTAGGAATAACTGTGACAGTCCATCATCTTGTAGTCTACCAGCGTCGTCAAGATAGAATTTTTGAACAGATGGTTATGAGAGTGTGTAGAAACAATTCATGATCCCCAGATTATGTAACCTGCCGACTTTGTTGATTTACAAACTTTTCCTCCAGCGCCACCTTGAAGTTCTCAATTTCTGGGTGTGTTTTTAGTAACTTATTTTAAATGAGTTGCCATTCAGCTGGTACATATGTTCATTCACTGAGTTGCCACTGTAAGTGTTACAGCATGATGATGTTATAATTACCTTTAAATCACCGCTCTGCCTGCATATGATCTTACAGAGCCACTAGTATTACTGTAGACCTTCACTCCTGTTCTCACCTAACTTCAAGCCTTAAATGTCTCATTCAATTCTTTTGTCACATTCAGCAAAACTAATGTTGTTGTCTTGTGTGTCAGTGTGGCTTTAGCCACAATCATTTCATGACCATTTTTTGAAAACTTACAAACTCAAAAGTACGACACAAGTTAAGACATGACAACAAAACAGGATTAGGATGAAAAACAGTCAAATACGACTCACTGCTTCTAAATGTATTCAAACTAAATAACAGACTAATTAAAGTTAACATTAATTGAAGTATTACCTGAATTGGAACTAGAAATGTTGAACATTATAAAAGCAATATTATTTACAAATATTTATCCAACATATGACAGACTCAAACATTGTGTCCAATGATTTTCCAACATAGTATATCATAAAACATACATGTTTTTGTGTCTTCCTCTCTCACACAGACACACCAAATCAGTGTGTGCATCTGAGCGTGCATAAATGCACCTTCTCACACACTGATTTGTTTTTGTTTGTTTGCTTTTTCGGCTCATCTTGATTGAACATTTCCTTTGCGAGCTGCCTTGTTTTTTCACTGGTTTTCCTGTTGTTTCATGTGATCTGGAGTTAATTACTGAGAGAATGAGCCCATGCCGTAGGAGACCGCTGATGCCCAGACAGTGAGTCACCATGCTATAGTAGCAGGGGAGGGGGATAGTGGCGACCACAGCATCTCCTCACAGGGTGGAAGGTGGTGCTGTAGCTACAGGTGGATTTTAGGGCCACAACTCATCCCTGTACTGACTCACATGCGGCTGTGACTCTGCACAGATGAGTCTCACAGCCCAGCATGTTTCCTTTACCCCTGAGTAAACACACGCAAGACTCCCCTTAGTCAGCCCTCTTCGTGTTTCTGATCAAAGACAGACAAAACACATCAGAAACAAGATCTCGAGGATGTATCATGTTGTTCTTATACAGTTTCACAACCAGGTACAGAACAGAGGTTGACTCTGTTTTATTTAGTTGGCATCTGATACATATTAGAGTGCACTTGAGAGGATAGTGAGAGAAGATGAGTCTTGTCCATGCTGAAGATGGAGGTTTTTGTTGGACACTGAAAGGGTGTTTCCCCCTTTATCCTGTCAGTTCTTTTGGAAAATAAAACAGGCTGTATGAGTAATTTGTGAGAGAGGTTTGTTGGGTTTCTCAGGCTTTTTATCTTGCTTTTATCTGGAGGTAATACAATACGTCCCAATATGGAAAAGATACCAGTTAAAGCTGCATATCATTCTACTGTTGAGAGTCAACATCTTTGACATCAGAGAAAACATCAGTAATCCCTAAAAAATTACAAATCAGACACCCATGAGAGGGGAAAACAGGGGGTCCTTTTAACAGAGACAAACTTGGTGTTGTCCCTTGTTTATATATAGTCTGAGTGCAAATCTAAGCTAGCCAACTGCTGGCACACTACACTAGGTTAGATTCAGTTTTATTATTATCGTTCTGAGCTAAGTACAAAGACAGTAAAATTTAATGACAATCCAGCTAGAGGACGAACTGAACTTGGTACATCACAAATGTGAAAGCCAATCAGTGATCATAGCGGACTTGTCAGTATAGAGAGTGAGAGTTTGCATTAGCAAAACCAATCATGTTAAACATGTAAATAATAAAGTAACGTCTCAGTTACAAGCAAACAAGCTAACAAACAGCATAAACAGATAAAAGATGCTTACTACACTCACAACAGACTCCTCATTATGTGAGTTTCAGTCTTTTGTTTAAATATGTTGGACTGAATCTCTAATGTTTCCTAAGGTTAGCCATCTTGATCTGCACTGCCTTTTCGCAGTTCAACCTTTTTTGCCTTTTAATTGGGGAAAACTATGTTCATCAAAATATCAATCAAAACATAATGTTATTTAAACATGTCTTATGAGGAACTTGAAGGAAACTGTT
>JAQNCA010000001.1:15047622-15087448 GCA_029783725.1 Acanthurus tractus
TGATTTAATGTACTATCATTACTCTTGGCAAGGACTGAAAAATTAAATAGGTAGAAGATAGTAAGAGAGAAACAGAGCAAATCCTTTCTTGTCTAATATATCAGACCCCCCCTCAGCAGATCAGAAAACACCACCCACACATTGTGGTTGCCTCTTCCTGCTTGTCATTAGACATCAGGTGTCATTACTGGCTGAACATCATTTCATTTTCCTGTTGCTGTCTCCAGAAACCTGTAATAGATATTCAGTCTGTGTGTTTGCACAACTCATGTTCCAGCTGGTCTAATGGTGCATTCCCTGTTTCGGGCTAGCCAACCTCTCTAAGATATTTAATGACTCCACCTGATTTACTGATCTGGCTGTGGGCCTGCATCTCAGTGAATAAACCCCAAATCTGTTTCCTTTGCTAGGTCGGCAAGCTGATCCAAGAAGCAGCTGGGAAGAGTAACCTGAAGAGAGTGACGCTGGAGCTGGGAGGAAAGAATCCCAACATCATCTTTGCAGATGCCGATTGTAAGTCTTCAAATAATGTTTTATTCATTGCTCTATTTACCCATCACCCTCACTAGGTGGTCCAGCGCGATTGTTGTTTTGTTTAGTTCCTGTTCTCAGGACCTTGAATCTGTGGATAAACACACATGGATTGAGAATCTTAACATGCTTAAAGGCTTATGAATACTTGTGGATGTATGGGTTTCATATAAATTCTAAGTGGCTCAACAAACTGGGGGTACCGAGGCTTTCAAATGCTTTCAGCAGCCGTGAGAGGGGCTCCCTAAGGTCTGTAAATCAGGAGAATGGACCCTGACTCAGTCGGGTGCTTCGACCGAGACCCATAAATCACGGGGGTCTGTTAACCCTTCATGCACAACAGCAGGGTCCTGTCTCTCAGGTGTCAGGTATCAGTTTTGCACAGGACAGCTCCAATAAATATTGGGGCAAATATGGTAACAAAATATTAGCCACATTTTTTTTCTAATCAGGTGAAGTTTCTGTATGTTTATGTGAAATTACATTCTAATTTAACAACAAACAGTTTTTTTTTAACTATTGACTTCAAAAATCTCTGTTTTTGTAGTGGATCTGGCTGTAGAGCAGGCCCACCAGGGCGTGTTTTTCAACGCAGGCCAGTGCTGCACGGCAGGCTCTCGTATCTTTGTGGAGGAGCCCATTTATGAAGAGTTTGTAAGAAGAAGTGTGGAGAGAGCCAAGAGGAGGATAGTCGGCAGCCCCTTTGATCCTACTACTGAGCAGGGTCCACAGGTGAGGTCACCATATCTACAGCTTTGGGAAACATCAGCAGAGGTTTAATTTCTGTTGCTCTTTTTTACCCCTTGCTGTTTCCTTTTTCTTCTTATCTTATCTTTTCTCTAACTTTATCTTTCATCATCTTCTCAATCCTGGGCTCTCTCATAATGTCTGCCCTCCTTCCCCACAGATCAGTCGGGAGCAGCAGAATCGTGTGCTGGAGTTCATCCAGAGTGGCATCAGTGAAGGGGCCAAGTTGGAGTGTGGAGGCAAAGCTCTGGGCTTGAAAGGGTTCTTCATTGAGCCCACTGTTTTTTCCAATGTGAGGGATGACATGCGCATCGCCAGGGAAGAGGTATAATGACATATATATATATGTGTGTGTGAAAAGCTTAGGGCGGAAGAGCTAGAATCTTTGCTGCTTTAAATAAATCAAAGTAGAAATACCATGATATAAAAACAAAAAATATCTATACTGACAGTACTTGAATGTATTCACACATCGGTGGTTTTTATTAATGTAGCTAGCCATCATGAAGCTAATTTGAATCACTTTTTATTCTGTTGGAATGAAAGTGAATAATAGAAGAAAACAGTACATTTATTACCTCTGAAATCTAGCTTAAGTATTAAGTTGCAAAAAAAGGAAATACCCAAGTTAAGTTCATGTGCTTTTAAGTTGTATTTGACCACAGTACTTCAGCAAACGTACTTATGTTACTTGCCACCACCAGTAAAAATACACAGCGGATAAAACTGCAGTCTGACATGATTGGTGGTGTCCCATCCTTAAGCCTTCATGTCTCTTTATATGTGGCTGATAATATTAAAAGAAAATGGACCCAAAATAAGTTAAATGAATGAGGAGATTTAACATCTGTAACCTACCATTACATTTTTATCTGTTAACAGATTTTTGGCCCAGTCCAGCAGATCATGAAGTTCAAAACTGTTGAGGAAGTAATAGAAAGAGCCAACAACACAGATTATGGTTTGGCTGCGGCTGTTTTCACGAATGACATCAACAAAGCCATGACCATATCAACAGCCATGCAGGCTGGCACTGTCTGGTAAGTTTCATCCTCTCAGTTTCTCTAGCTGCAATCAGTAATATTTTTCATGTGGGAAGTATCAACCATGTCAGACTTTGGCATCTAGGAACTGCACACTGGCGACGTGCCACCTCACTATCATTACACAAGCCACAAAGAAATGTTTTCCATCCTTTTTTGCAACCTTTTTCCCTCTCAACTCAGACATTCAAGTGCCAGTGCAAGAAAAAATGCAGAACATAGATCGTAAATGGGAACTGACACCCTCATTTTATAATTTGTATAAATGAAATGGTCATAAAATGTTACCTCTTAAGTCCACCTAGAATTGTTTTGTTTCTTATAATTACCTACAGATGCTTATAAGTAGGGTTGGTAGTATAGCTAACATTACAGCCTCTGCCAAGAATTTTTCTCCACTTGTCATACTTGACTGCACTCCTCTGCAAGCTGAGGAAACATTTTTCTATTCTGTCTTTTATTCTTGATGTTGTCCAATCACAGTCTCACTTCTCTTCCTCTGTTGAGAAACATATTTGGGCCAAACCTCTTTTAATCCTTGATAAATCCTGCCTTTTCCACACAATATTCCCTCAGCACTGCTTCTCTTGATGTAAAGACATTTGGGATTAACTACAGACAACATACAGGGTCTTTGGTCGTCTCCTGATCTTAAGATATGACTTTTTCATTCTCTGCAGATTCAGGTGACATCCTGAGGAATTCCCTCAATCCCTTGATTTAATTTTTAGCCAGACATGTTTTCTCATTATTAGATTTCTTTGCTGCCTTTGCTTGTGTAGCCTCACTAACTTTTCGTCACTCATCAGATTTATATCAAATTAAAACATATCACATATTTTTCTCTGGGAAATCAGACAACTCAGCTCCTTTGCCTTCTTCAGATCACCACAGATGCCAAGTTTACAAAACAATATTATCATCATCTTTGAGAAAACGTAATGTTTACCTGGTTTCTTGGCAGCCTCACGTTGAGGAAGACTTTCGGAAGTTACTCATCCTAGCCAAGAAATAGTCCAGCACAGAACTCCCTGAAACATGTTTTTACACTTAAGTTTTTGTTCATATCAAACAACTCTTGTTTCTTTCATCTTCTCCTCCTCATAAAATTCTCAGGGACAGTTTTTTTTCCCATTTACTTAGAAAAAAAACTGTCTTCAGGCTATGCCTTTTGCAATCTTCCCAATCTTGAAGTTTTCCTACTTCAACTCACTTCAACTCTACCTCAAATTCAATCTTCTGAGCATCCATTCACTTTTTACTTTCCTGGCAGTTTGATTCACAAATATACAACCTGACCATTTTCAGCTGTGTTTGCTAAATAAAAGAGGGATTATGTTGTTAGAACAAGAGGGCTTCAAAAATAGCCTTGATGATGACAATACATTTTTTAAATCCGATTTACTGAATGCAGCTGTAAAACTGCTGCCTTGGACAAAATTACACACCATTTAACATGAGTCACAGGCAGAGGAGTGATCAATGTTTTGTGTATTTCCCAGGATAAACTGCTTCAACGCTCTGAGCACACAGTGTCCATTTGGAGGATATAAAATGTCTGGCAATGGACGTGAATTGTGAGTATGACTTGGTTGCTTGCCCACCTAATATTACTAATACTGACTCTGTGTTTTGAAAATCTACTTTCCAAAATTGCTTAACATCACATAAATTTTTATCTAAGAGGATATTGCGATGTTACAGCGTCAGGAGCCTCCAGCAGTGTATACACTATATTTCAAAGCTGCTGTCAGCACGATAGTTTAAACAAAATGAGCAGCATTGTAACTATTTCCTGTTGTCTGTTTTCAGGGGAGAAAATGGCTTGAAGGAGTACTCAGAAGTGAAGACCATTACGATGAAGATGGTCGGCAAGAACTCTTAAGGCAGACATAATTTTTTGGGAGGAGGTAGCGTCTTCCTCATCACCGACGATTACTCTTGTCGGTCCGTCCACAGCGGGAAAAATCGCATTAACCATCAAAACTAGTTATCGCAATGATAACTACAGGCTGTGACCACTCGTTGCCCTCCTAGTTTCTCCATCAACTTCGCATTTCTCGCCACGGACAGTCAGCCAATCCCTGTCCAGCTCTCTCCGCCCACCTCGAGTTTGTGGACTGTCTCTAGCGTAACTGACAACCACTGAACTACCCCCATAAAGTATACCTCCTCCACTAACTACACTAAAGCACTCACAGAGACGATGGGGGAGGCTGTTTTGACTGCAAACCCCGATAATAAACCCCCCTTCCAGCCACTACACCCTGATCCTCAGCCCCCAGATGCTGGATGCTCAGAGACTCAGTCGCCGCACTTGCAAACAACCCTTTACTAGCAACTTGTCATGTGCTGGGGGCAGTTCTCCTTTGTACTGTGCGGTATGATCGTCAAAAACCTCATGTGTTATTGTCTTGGTAGAATATATGCAAGCATGTCAGCTCATTCAAGACCACTGATGTTGTCAGCCTCAGATATGAATGGATGAAATGTTAATTCAGAATTAAAAATTGATTTCTAATTGTCTTTGTTTATATTTTAGCTTGTATGACTTAACACTGTATGTCAACCTTTGACTGATGTAAACGTGAAGATTTTAACCTCTTAAAAGCATTTTACTCTTACCTGCTAAAAGAAGAGTAGATGTATTTTAAACATTATGTAATTGTCCATCTATGTTCATGTTTATACAATCATATGCTATAAAATTATAAAGTGACAATAGTTTACTGGAAACTGTGTTTTTTCCTGAGTGTTCATTACATTGTTATGACTGGATGTCCGCAGTTTTCTTAAGAGATCACATCATTTAAAGCTTCATTTGGGGCTGAGATCTCACTTCTCACATTATTAATAGTTTGGAGATAACAACTTGGACATAAATCAGACACTATGATTACTTAGTTACTTCAACTTATTTGGAAATATTTTTTTCAGAAGAGATGATTCAACTCAAATAAACACTTCAAAGAGAGATATTCAAACTACTGACGTTGTATTGAAATGCATATTTCAATAGAAAAGAGGTTATAATTTCCAACTGTTTCTCTTAAACACTAATCCTAACCCTAATCCCTGTGCTCAGGACAGTTGACTCCGCCTGCTGGGCAGGTACACTCATTACACTAAGGTGATGTGCTTCTTATGGGAGACATTTTTTCAAGTTGAAGTGGAGTATGAAAAGGTTCATATGCTAAAAATAATGGTGGCTAAATTACATTTTCAAGGTCCAGGTTAAAGTTATTATTAATGTAATTACTACCATATAAACAGCTTTCATAGAAGGAAATGCTAATAAATAGTGTTGATTGTAAATAAACAGAGGTCAAAACTGCAGCAAACCATTAAGGAATGTACTGAGGAAATTTAATTAAAATACCTTTATGGCTTTCACATAACTCTACATCTTTGTGTTAATATACAACACACAGATCTACATAATCCCCAACTCTATCTCCACCCACCCCTCCTCCACACACCTGCAGCTTTGACCCTGCCCGTCAGACACACAAACCTCATCAGCAGTGTTGCTATCTCACAACAGCCCAAACCTTAAAATTTGGCAGACATTTACTAGCAAAGTAGCATGTGTGAACACAAATGTCAGAATCAGTTTGCAATTTGATAAACTTCACCTAACTGGCTCCCTGCTCTTAAATCAGCTTGTGTAAGTTCCTTTAAGTAATTGGGCGTGTTGATGTTCTTGCATTGCATCTTTCTTTATCCTGGGGGTTCCAAGTGCACTGAGTGCAGCTGCTTTTCTCCTTGCATGTTTGCATGTTGATTATGCTGTAGAAATTAAAACTACAGAGGCAGCATTCAAACTGTTTGAGACAGAAAAAAAACATCTTTTTTGTTGTATAGAGGTCACACAGGACTTCAGCCAGGATCTGGGCCTCCTCCACATGGATGTTCTTTTCCATTTTTATTCGTTTCTGAACAAGCATTGCACACAGTTACATTCATCCAGTACCATCTTTGATATATTTAAACAGAGAGGTGAGGACATGTGCCCATTGAAAGGAATCAAAAAAACTGAAACATGAGTCTGGTTGGTGTTCAAATGAACAGATGTGAAGACACTGCACTGGAGCCTTTCTGTGGCAATCGGCTTTTAAATTATCAGGGAACATTTTCCCACAATTCCCTCCTCAGTTGGTATTTGCAGCCTTTCCACGGAGGAGATGAAAAAGCGATCTCCTTATTGCAGCACTCTGTTAACACACCAGGGAATGTCAGTGCAGACTATGGAAACACTCTCAAGTTAAAAGTGCAACCATGAACCTTTATATGCCTTCTAGCAAATATTGAAATAAGGCTGCGCTTGGTCTCATATTAACAGTATTCCAAAGAATGTTTTATTCACAAGGAGACCCATTGTACAATTAAGTTGCACAAATAGTTTTTCCCCTTTTCATTCCAATACTCTGTATATCTGTATTAGTCACTGTTTGCTACTTTAGCTTCTCAGCTTCTTTAACTTCCTAAAATATAGTAACAGCTAATGAAACAATTTATTCGAATTTGTGCACATGAAATGATTTAAAATCATTACAAATAAAATTTAAAAGAAAATTTTCAGGATAGATCACAGGGACATACTCGTGAGACTTCTTGGGTTCATCCTTCAGTGCTGAGTAGGGGAAAAAAAACATGTCTAGAAAAAGCACTTTGAGAAAAATTGATCTTGTCAGGTTTTCATCTCCTTAGTGAGCACAGTCCTGGAAGCCTTATTTTCTTAGTGTGTACAAGCATAACCCCACAGTTAAGGACATCAGCCTGGAAACAGACCACACACTGACAGGGACATTCACCCTTTGTCCAGATGGACCCTTATCCTTCAAAAGCCATGTTTACTGCCTCAGTTCATATCCTGCAAGATAGTGCTGCTTTTCCTATCATCTGTACATTCTTACATTCTCACATAAGTTAACAGACCAAACAGAGATGTCTCTCAGTGTCTGGCTGATCATGTGTAATGTTGTCTGGACCTCTTCATTTGTCACTAAAAGATCATTTGCTTTTTGGGGGGTTTTTGTCTTATGAAACATTTTACAGACTTGGATTGCATTGTAGTACTGTATATGTGTGTGTGTGTGTTTGTGTGTGTTTGTGTGTGTGTGTGTGTGTGTGGGTGGGTGTTTGTGTGTGTGTGTGTGTGTGTGTGTGTGTGTGTGTGTGTGTGTGTGTTGCATGCATGCTTGTGAGCTTGCAGGAGGGGTCTGATTCTTCTCAGTAAATCGTTGTGCAAGCGTCTCTTTACATGCTTCTCATTCCAGTGTAGTGTGAGTCAGGACTCATTGAGTGAGCAGAGACACTCCTACACATAGTGATGCTGTGACAACCAGATATCTTTCTGAGAGCAAAGACTCTTTAGAATGGCAGAAATTAGTGAATATATGGTCTGGAATAAGAAGTTTTTCCATGTACACTGTTGGAGGATTCAAAGGGTTCACATTATAGAAAAGAGCAGAAAACTGTCGCAAGAAAACATGGTCATACCCTGAATCATCTTAAACTGTTTTTTGTTTGCCTGCTATAGCTCACATACCCGCTAAGCAACTATCAAAAAAATTGAACAAGGATGCATTTCTGTATCATATCTTTAGGTTTTATGGTTGTGCTCTCTAGTTATGCATCAGTAAGACAACATACCATCCCAGTGTCCATCTACATAGATAAAGACCAAATTATATCAGTAAAATCTTACACAAAACAGTAAAGTCAGTGTCCTATTAAAAGCAGGACAGATGGTCATACTGAGCCAGACAACAGCCTGCTACACATCACAAGAGCAACCAGACTTTGAACCACATCAGCTCTCTTGCTCAAGTCTCTTTCTTATCTAACATGAAAAATACATCTTGTCCTTCACCTCAGCTTGTTGAAAGAGGCTCAAAAATACATTCAAAGGAGGACAGTGTACTTTTTTGTCATTTCGAATTTGAATTAGCTTCTGATTAGCAATTAATTAGCTATCAAGCTTCAGTTGTTCGTATCTATATTTTTAACGAACATTAATTGTTTTCAGAGGACACATCCTATAGATTTTGATAAACTGTAGCTAAAAATATAGCTAGTTAGCTGTGTATTGTGTTTATGTATAACCTAAATCAGGGGTGGCCAATCCTGGTCCTCGAGGGCCACTATCCAGCATGTTTTAGATGTTTCATGTTTGTGTTTTCATGGACAGCAGAGGATTACAATATTTTAGGTGTGCTGTCACTCAAAGAAGAAATTTGGCACGAAAAAGACTTAAACTAGCTTCAGCTGTACCTGAGCATTCATTATTGCACAGAAAAGTCAGTGCAGACTTTGTTTCCTCTCTCCAACATTAGATCACGGTAGAAATGGATCTCTTTACAGTCAGAATGGAGAGGAGGAATGACCGCAGCCACCAATAATTCTCTGACCATACATGTGAGCGTGTAATATGAGAAAGAATATGATACACTGTAATCTTAAGAAAAATAAAACCTATGTTAAGTCAATTGTGAGTAACTATTAAAGTGAGAATACACCTTTAAATGTCCACATAAGAAACGGTTATGTTCCTGAGAGATCACATGTGAGACCAAGCTTTTTTTCCCCTAAAATGGTTGTACAGTGTTTTGGAATGAAACCCTTCAAATATAATTGTGTCAGGCAGGGTCAGGGTCAAGTGTTGGTTGGGAAATGAGAGCCGGCCTCCAACAAGAAGCACATGATAATAATCAACTTGCATACATAGACCTGTAAATATAAAGGTTCCCCTTTGTCTACCGCCCTGCATTTAACACACCAAAGGTCAAAATAAGAAGACCATTGTTATACATAAAAGATACAGTAACAACCTTTTGAAAATAAAAGTACAGTGATGCCCTGTCATGTATACATCTATGTGATGAATAGGTCACTAACACCTCCAGTTTAATTTATAACATAAAGCATATTTTGCATTAAGAAGTGATATCTTTAAAGAATGGTCAAGCCGTTATGGGATAGATAATGTATTGGATGATTTAAGGGGTGTCTTGGAATTACTTCAAGGTTAAGTGGTAATCCCATATCCATCAACACTTGAATCCCAATACAAATGACCTGGACTACGTATTTATTGGATGGAGCACTTATGGAGCTTGATAAGTATCATTCACCAGCCATTACCCTATGCTTAGAAATATGATCTATGGCAGCCATTTGTATGCTAATCTCTCCCTCTGCTCAATACCCTCAAAGGTTCAATTTTGCAGAACAGTTTCTTAGATTCAACCACTGAGATATAACTTCCTTAAGAACAGAATTACTGAAGTGATCTATTGGTTTTACATGGTGTGCCAAATTCATTCTGGGACTAATGAAATGACTCATTTGTAGCTAAAGGACTTAAATGAGATGGTGACATTGCGGCTTTGAATGTCATCATAAAATTTGTGCTTGACGTGTCTATGGCCACACTTGAGCGTTGCTCTCTGCAATACAATGGGGGCAGAGAGGAAGAAGATGACGCCTATCGGACTGACCCAAAGGGAGCTTTTAATACTTCCATGTTCGAAGCGGAGACACCTAATCGTGTAGGCTTAGCTTGCTTGGAAATACAGCAAATCCCCTAGCTGGTAAATGTTAACAAGTGGACATCATATTTCACATCATCGGGAACTATTTATGAAAGTTGGGAGGGGTGTCAATTTGTTCACAAAGAACATCCAAAAATAGTCACGAGCCTGCATCCAGAGTGATGTCAGTGTAATGATCATAATGCTTACAGTCACTAACGATGTCAAAATAGTTTCCATCTGTCTATAAGATCGAGCACGAGTCAAAAAATGTGATGTAAGCTACTGATCTTTTCTCTCTGTCTCTCTCTCTCTCTCTTTGTAATGCTTTACATTACAAATTACAGTGTAGAGATTTTGTGGTACCTATGGGTGCAAGGGGCAGTACAGGGAGGAACAAAGTTCACACATTTGCTTTGAGGAGTGAGTTAGAAAAAAAGAGCACAGTCAGTACTTTTTAAATTACCGAGTGCTTCAGAATAAGGCCACAAAAAGCTAAATAACAGAAATACACATAGAAAAGATTCAAGAAGAAAGGAAAGGAAGAAAAACACAAAATGTGCATAGTTCATTAGTTTATCATAATGTTCAAAAAGCACAGAGTTTGTCGCTTAGTATTCAGCCATTGATTAGCAGGTGGGGCTTCAATTTTTGTCCAGCAAAGGAATACAAAATTTCACCTGTAGGATATAAAGAATGAAAAATGTTTATGTCTGATTTTGAGTATTTTATGCATAAGGGAAGAGATCAGGGATTAAAAGAGGTGGTTGAAGAGGCTTAGCTCATATGTCATGAAAAGGAGCCAAGTTACATGTAGAAGTAATGGTGTCTAAAAGCAGATTTGTAAACGTACCCTTGTTTTAACTACAACTGAACCTGTTTTATCTTTCTTCAAGTCTCCTTTTCTTACCTTGAAGCTGTGAGCAGAACATCAGGTCCAAAGCTTTCAACTCCGTTGATGGATTAAAAGTATTGGTCCAGGCATTTTACATTGCAGTCTGCTTAAATATCCAGTAGTTTTCCTCATCCAGTAAACTCTGTTTTATGTATAAGTTCTCTTCCAACCACAGTCTGTAACATGTGTTGCAGTGTTACAAAAACTGAGGAAAAAATTGTTTATGTCAGTTTTCAAACAGTCCAGAAAAAGCAGCGTCTAATTCTGGAAGTAAAAAGAGATGAATCTTTCCTCTAGACCAAAAGAATAACTCTGCAGACCAAAGTATACAAACACTGCACTCCTAAACCTCTAAATGTTAACAACAAATTAGTTTTGTTTACATGTTTTGGTGTTTTGCAATAGGCAGCATGTTGAAGCTTATCTCCAGTGGAGCTTTTACAGTACAAGTACACAGAACTATTTGTTTCTATTCATAATACAGCACTACTGGAGTGTATTCGAGAGCCAGGAATGGTTTTACAACTAGAATAACAGAAACCATTTGGAAGCTCAACTGATACTGCTTGAAAAGCACTGTTCTGTCCATTTAAGATGGACTCTCTGCCAGTGTTTATTTAGTAATTCAATCACAATCTAGGTTTTTATTTTAGTTTTAGTTTATTATCTGTTATTCTTGTGGTGTGATTTCAATGACAGATTCATGACCCCAAAAACTGATGTGCTATATCATGCTCCTGCTTCATACATCTTTCTGGTGTGTCAATTCAAGCTCTGATGAGTAAATGAAAAGGAAATGTTAAATTGTGAGATACTGTTCCAGAGCAGTCTCAGTGTTAAATGTAGTTGCATACATGAGTAATATTTAATTTTCTTAAGTCCTTTCCCTCTACATAAGACTATCATAATTCATGAAAAAAAGACAGGACGACACACAATCATGAATTAGGGAAGCATCAAGCTATAGTATGAGGTATAAAATATAAACTGTTGGGTGTAAGTTTGTACAAGACAGACTGCTATGATTCTTGTATGCCATCCATCCTGTAATGAAACTGCAAAACACCAGTATCTTCTGTTGGGTTCACTGACAACACCAGTCCTCTTTCAAGACATGAACTCAGCAAAACAAAGCCATGGATTTCACACAAAAGGTCCATTTTATGACCTGAGTTTACATAATTGAGACAGGGTTGCAGGAAGTTATTAAAATCTTTTATCAGTTTTCTGCAGGGCTTGAAATAAATTAAAGTATAACAGCTACAGAGCTCCAGTTACTCCTTCCTCTCCACCACCACTGCTCTCACTACTCTGTACACTATGCATGCACTTAATTATAACTTGTTTGCACAGCATCTGAGGCCTTTTAAGGGACAAGACTCAGATAAGCACATAGCCAAATTACAGCATATTCTGCCTGCGGACAGTAAAACCCAAACATTAGCTTTCTGCCAGAATATGACTGCTGAAAGACTCCTAACTCCTCAGCTGTTATGATTTACCAAACAAATTTGCATCTAATCAAATAACCCAAACTGACAGGCAGTGTGGCCAACCTGTTCCCTTTGGGGCCATCTGGAATAATCAGTAATCTAGTCGTGTACTAAGTTCTACTCATAAATTACACTGTTTTTTAAACAGGAATTTTACAGTTTTTTCTCAAAATTTTCTGTCCATATAAGTGCTATTTTCAAATAAATCTCTATCCAAATGAAAATGAAAATATCAAACTGAGGTGCTGTCATGGGCATGCCAAACCAACAGGCGGCGATATAAGCCTAACAGTAAAGCCATATATGCCAATCAGAAGCCTGAAATAAAGCTACTACCAGTGGGCTAACTGCAACTACAAGCCAATCAGTTCTCGTCCAAAACCTGTTAGTACCATGTTGTGAGAGTGTTGGATTATGTAGAATAACTGTGTGTGTATTTATGTGTCAACATGTAGCAAGTCCTGTTAGCAACACTAGCACCAGTACTACATTTCCCGATGTAAACAAAGAAGAAAATGGCGCATGCTTTGATATCAAAGAACAGCACACAATCGTGATCACAAGCCAAAAACTCTGTTCTCCCTGACTATATAACAGCACTGCAAAGAGAGTTCTGAATATTTTAACCCTTCGGGAGTTTTACAAAAGATAAAATCTTCTGTGACCTAAAGCAGTGTGGATTAAGGAGATAATTAATATTAAGTATCAGTGCACATTTAGAGAAATACAGGTTCCTTTCCCATGAGCTAAAATTTAGTACCTGACTCCTTCTTTTCCTGTGAAAATAAGATTAATGTTTTGATGAAGGCCTGTTGACTGAAAATTGCCAGCATAAGAATTAAAATGGTAAAGCTTAGTTGTGGCATTAGGATTTTTCGTGTGTTTTAAGTGTTGCTATCAAGAGTTTTTGATAAAAAGGAAGTGAGTTTTGGATTCCGATGTGTGATGTAAGATTGGACATATGGTTGCTGCTTTCTGGAAGTCAATGTCAGACCAGCTGAGGTAAACTCCCCTCCTACACACTCACACTTTTGGAATCACTAATATTTCTCTTCTTGTAAAAACCTTTACTTCACATTTCCTTAATAAGAGATATATTTTGAATTAAGGTGCCGAACATTGATGGTTAAATGTCACAGTTGACAAGCAGGGATGAGTCATCACAAAATGATGAAACTGCTCAAAGGGGAAAAATGTTGAATTTGTTACGTCATGCATGGTCTTTACAACGATCAAAGAGTTGCTGTTGTAAGCTCTACATGATCTCAAAATGATGTTACACATTTAATATTAGCAAACTCTGTCAGATGCTTTAATGCTGCACACACTCCCTACACAACACTGGGACTTTAATATTTAAAGTCTGCTTTGATCCTTCCCTTCAGAAGAGTGATACAACATGATCATCGTACAAAACGATCTTTCATGAAAGACATTAGGCAGTGTTGATTTTTTCATTACAGATGATGAAAAGCTCACGTTAATGTGGTGAATAAATTAGTTTGTCCATCCATCCATTTGTCTCAGTTTCATCCATTTAAAACAGTGTATTTCGTCATTGCAGAGCCATCTCACCGGATGTTCTATTTAAAAAAGAAGCTGTTATCTTTAACCCTAAAATGACAACTATTACTCCATTATGATAAATCACAGCTCATAACCAGATATGCCAAAAGAAGCAGCATCCTGTCCATGCAAGCCATTTAGACAAAGTGACTATGCTTTTAAGAAGAAAGCAAAAGGGAAAGAGAATAAGGAAAGTCTCTAAGCCAATCTGGGTCTCTGCCAACCTGCCTCTAACCTTTGCTCCTTTGGTTTGGGAGTTAGCTAGTTTCCTTTTTCCTCTGACATCACTCTCCAGGATTCACACAATGATAACACAGCCCCGATTGCATGACATTACTGCTTCCTTGAGTGCACAGGGGAGATTTGTGTTAAAAATCCCTCACGACTACAGGCTAACTGCAGTTTCCAGCGAGCACCAGCTGCACAGCTGGTGTCCATGGGAGAGACAGAACGGATACACAAATTCCAGACTGTTATGAGGCAGGGAAATACAGTTCCTTGGGCAAGATTTCACTTACAGTACACTATCCTATGGTATGGGTCCTCACTATTATTGTATCATATGGCAAATGCTATCTTCTCCTTAACCACAGACGTGTAACTATATACAGTCAAACCATCAAAAATATGTATGACGTTGTAGCCGAATATATATTAATCAAAAATTTGACTACATGATCAGGGAACTCCAACAATGTTAAATAAAATGCTTCTTGCCTCCCTAAATAAATGTACTATTACTTGTAACACAGCTCCATCTTTAAACTGGGAGGGATTCTGGTTTTCTTTTTACAAGTAAATGGGTTTAACTTCAAACAAACTCCAGTCATTCCCAGATCTGAGAAATGAACCCTCTCTTATCTTTGTAAACCAGCTTTACATTGCAATAAACCTCATAGAGCGCTTAAACGTTTAATAGGTTCAGACCCCCAGGGAGTCTGGTTCTGAAATTTAGAGCAAATTGCTGCTTGATGTAAGTGTTTTTCTTCCCCATGTCTGAGATCCTAAAATGCTTTTGTAGCCTATCACAGATATATAAGTCAAATACTAAAGTAAAGCACCGTCAAAATGGGAAGGAAAAAATGCACCTTGTGTGATTTTTTTCTTTTTTCTTTTTTTTTTTTTTTTTGGTAATGCAAGCCAGATGTGACCGGGACCATGGAAACAGGTGATGATAGCATTACACTGGGATTGCAAACAGATGGAGAAGGGCTTGAACCTATTCTTGTGTCACTGTTGGGGTCATAAATTAAGATTTTTTTTTTCTTCAATGAAATGGCTTCTATATAAAAAATTCTGCAGCAACTCAAGGTGTTATGTAAACAAGAATAGGCTTCTCTTATGATTCAAAACTTTTATAAGAAACAAAACAAAAACAAAAAATATTTTTTATTGTAACCAAAAAGAGTAATTCATCTGCTTTAGGTGTACCAGACTGGCATAGAACTATTTTGCAAGAGCATCATTGCTGCATCCTTGGCTCCCAAAATGACTGTAATTGCTTTTAAGAATTACAAACAAGAGCATTTTATTCCACAATAGCTAAATGATAATCAGCACAAACAGACCTTTCTAAAATACAGAGCTGTGAAGTACGGGCTTCCACAGGAAACAAGCTCATCTAAGGGCAATAAGACTTTTGTAGCATCATGTTTTTATATCACATATATGTGTATAGCGTATGTAAGTTTGTTGTGTGTAATTGTGGGTAAATTGTATAGCTGGCAGTTAATCACTGGAAAAAATAAAATTTTGTCATGTTCCTCTAGTTTCTGCAGGACGGAGACTCCTCGTGCTTTCCTGCCTTGCTAGTGTTCAGGACACAGGTCTGTATCACATCAGGTGAGCATATCGCTGGGAGAGGAATGTCTCCAGTCATCAGCCTTGATGAAGCGGATGGTGGAGCTGTCCTGGGAGACAAGGGAAAGCCACTGTACGTGTTAGACTGCCGTCAGAGCAGGAGAGGACACTGTGCAGACCTGTGCTGAATGACAGGCTGGCCACCCCTGAGAGATGGTTATTTAGTGAGCAATTACATCTTGCAGCTCTGAGCAAAGCACTGAGCCCCACCCCCTCAAAAAAATACTGGCTGGAGTGTTCATCTTGTGACCTCATCTTCAGGAATAAAAAGTTTTGCAAGTGCAAGTAGCACTCAAAAAGTCAGCATACATCTGCAGTTACATATAAACAAACAACTGAGACACAAATACACGTGTGTTTCAGAAGTTATGAAGTGTGTGTTCTATTAGTTTATAGAATTTTGAACAAACAGAGTAACTTCAGGCATAAAGAAAAGTGATTTTTACATTCAATGTTTTCCAGGCTATCCCTAGAGCCACCACAAGAGAGCACAGCTGGCTGACTCTCCCACTCACTGCTTAACCTCCCCTGTGTCACACACAGGTGTAAAAGCCTAATTCTTTACCCCAGATTCATGCTGTCACAGCTTTGACCAGCCACCCCAAATGGGCCCTCCCATTCTGCCATTTGGGAGAATGAACTTTCACAGTAATGGACACTTAAGAAAGCAACACCTTTGCCCAGCATGGCGCCACGACGTGACAAAAAGTGAGCTCCTATATCATTAAATTACAGAGCAAAATGATTTATTGGCCCCTGTAGCAGACAGCATTATCTGGGGAGCGTTAAAGATGCTCTCTGTTTTAGATTTCACACATTCTGTAACATGTTTATGCAGCTGGATTGTTTTATTGGAGCAATTGAATTAAGCTGTGATAAGTGAGCTGAAGTACCATGCTCAAGGGTGCACTAGAAATGCCACACCTGTCAGTGCTGTGTGCTGAATGGGTTTGGTTACATGTTATGCAAGCTGTCTCTTCACATCAAATCAAATATTCTAACAAAAAACATAAAATTTGGCCTTTGAGATTCATATTTCAGTTTCCTGAAGTGGAGTTTGTAAAAGCTTGGGATTTCTTTATTAGTCTTTATTAAAGTCTATTACCACAGTCTGCTTGGATCTCACAAAGCCTCTTACACAAATTCATTTTATTCCCTAGTTTTCCCTCCTCCTGGAGCTGCGGATTAAGTGCTACTACGATTTTTTTTTTAAAAACGCAAAGCTTAGTTGCGGTCTGCTCGAGAGGATCAGCTCATTTCCCTTACCACACAACACAGTGCGCTGAGAGCAGAGCTTGTCTTGGAAGATCAACGTCTCCTCTTTTGTCGCATCAGTCATGCAGCTTCTGCATCGCACAATGGCATCGAGGTGCCTGGTGGGGTGGTGAGACGCTTGACTGGAGAGCAGAGAGGACCACCTCACTACCTACTGGTGCCTGGGATCACGCACACATATCACACACATATCACACACACACATACACAAAGACTACTGACTCTGTCTTTATCTGTCTAGTGACAGCAGATTTGTTTGAATGTTTCTTTATTTTGCCTCCCCCTCCAATAGAGTCAGTTAACATGCTTTGTTCTAGTTTGACATACCACATACACTTTAATGTGAAAAGGGCTGCTACTTGCTCAGAGGATTATTTAAAACCTAACATGCAGACTACTTTCTCAGTTTTGTTGAAATTATAAAGTTGTTAACCCACTTAAAAGTCTATGCGTTCATGAATTTACCACTTTTTCCATTCAGACAACAATCTATCTTTTAATTTTTCATAAACATGTATTTGACATGTTTTTGGATTATATAATTTGTGAATATTTTGTCTGTACAATTATGTCAGATACAATAAGGCTTTGATTATAAAGACTTCATGCTGCTTGTTTAAACTTGAGATTTTCATGAATTATGATAGTCTTATGTAGAGTCTTATGAAAAAAACATCAAAACAGAATTTCAAGCAAGACTTGAAAGCCTGGATAAAGAAATAAGTGATTTTTAATGTTCTTTTTTTCCATTGTATGAGAATCCCAGCTTTCTACTCTTTCACAGCTCTGCTGGTACAAAAACAAAGAGTATTATCCATGTTTTTCTTTCTCTCATTGCCGCAAAAGCAGTCAACAAGAAAGGAAAGGAGACCTGAGATGTGCAACTGCAAGTTCTCATTAAAAAGGGGGTTGCTAAAACAAGATAGAGAAACAAAATAAACAATCAGCGGTCACACCATTCTTCATCGGGAGCAAGAATGTAGAAGCTGTCGAACTGCTGGGATCCTGGGGCCTGTTAGTGATGACGCTTGTGATCTATTTTTTCTGCAACCACTCAACCTTGACAAAGTCCAGCATCAGTGGATTTCACCCTCTCTGTCTCTTACACACTCACTCTCACACACACACACTCACACAGACCATTTGTTTTGTTAAGTATGTGCTAAATGCTACAAGGTAATTATCAGAAAAGGCAGCGATCTTCTCCATTTTCTGCAGGAACCAAAGCATTTTAATAACATGTTAGAAAACACTTAGGGTCGAGGGGTTCTCAGGCCTCCTTGAACTTCACAGCAGTGGTTCGATGTAGATGAGCCCACCAGTGAGGCAGAAAATACTTTGTGTCACAGATTAACATTTTTAAACAAAGATGTAACTAATAGAACTATGTGTAGATTTTAGAGTTCTCATCATCTGCTTAGACCTCGCTGTCTGCCCATTTGTTTTTTGTATAAAAATTTAATTGACGTTTTTCTCTTTTAAGTTGGCCTTTAACTGCTGCTAGCTGTTTTTGAATCACAAGCTAATGGGTCACACTCTTAACAGTTGCTAAAACGTTACGCTGCTGACTTGTCAGCTCAGCTACTTACACGGACCTCAAATCGACACTATTACTACCTCCCAATTCCACTTTTGTAAGTTTAAGAGAACAATAACGACACAATAAGCTCTCCTCGAACAGGCTGTATAAAAGCTGCTGTTATCTAAAGCACTGAAGGTCTAAAGGTAAAATCAGAAATGGTGTACTGCCTTAAAAATGTAATGCTTCATCCAGTCTACAAATGTTAGTGAATATAAGTACGGGTGCTGTGATAATTTTATCAAGTGTTATTTCTGTAAAAACAAACCCTTACAAGCTTTGCACTGTCTTTTTTACTTTTAAAAATGATATAAACTGGATTTTACTGAATGGTTCTCTTTACAAACTGGTTTAGTTTAGAGTTAGATTAGAGTTACTTCTATTGCCTTGGTAGGATGTTTAAAGGCATTAGTAGTGCATGGGAGTCCTGCACATGAGGCTGCACCTAAAACAAGGCTCCCAAAGAACTTCTTTTCCTTCTTTTCTCAAAGTGCATTTATTCAGAATTGCCAGCATTGCTCTTTCTACAGGTCTCCAAAAGGCTGGTTTTACACTGTCTACACGCATTACTCCCATAGTCTGTTGAAGGCTGATCCTGTCACCCACATCTTTCCTGCAGCCGGGCCACCCAGCCAGGATGTGCCTCCAACATGTCATCCCTCTGTGTGGTCCTTAACAAAAGAGAAACAGAGAGACAGAGGGAAGCACAGCATTGCCAACCAAGAGAGAGATGTTTCAAAATATGACAGTGTCATTTCTGCAGAGGGAGTACAAAGAAGAGAAGACAGAAACAATGAAAAGAAAAAAGTGTGGGGAGAAAAGTTCAGTGGTACTGTAAGGCATACCTCAGCCTTTTAGCTGATAAAAATATTGAAGAGACACATAAATAACTAAAGAGTGAAATCCCAGGATTAAATTTGACTTATTTTTTTTCTTTAATATATTACCCATAAACAGATATCGTCATATTTCTTTTTGCTTTATGTGTTTAAAACATAAAGCAGTGTCCAAAAAGCAAATTGATAAAAACATTAAGAAAAAATATTTATTGACTGTGAAATAATAGCATTTTGCTTTCAGAGCAAACAAAAGTTACTAAAGAAGCAGGCTTATATGTCAATAAAGATATAAAACAAGAATTCTTTCTGAATGTCAACAACAGTTTTGTAGCCAATTTTTCTTTTCCAATTCTCATTCATCATTAATTCAATTTTAATTCAAAGCCAAAGAATGGTAAAGAATTCTCTACAAATTGACAATAGCACACTAAAATTAAATATAAATAAATAAATAAATCAAAATCACAAAATGTCAAAGACACAAAATGTAACTTGGCTATGATCACAGTGTACTTTTAAGGTTGGTACATTTGTTGCAGATTGGTATATTTAGGGTGATTCTAGTGTCTTTTGTGGTTGTTTCTGGCTGATTTAGTCACTGGTTGATTGATATTCAATTACCTTCACTGCCAACTAGCTCATTTTAAATTTTGCCAGATTAAAATCTCCAGGTTACAAAATATATACAGTATATCCAGTGGCTTGAAAATGTTTTGTGTTTGGGAACTCTCTTCTCGCCTGACAGATACTAGCCCAATGTGATTTGTGCAATATTATATTAAAGCATGAAAAGATAAGAGTGGTGCAAACCAATATTTTGCAAGGCATGCTGATTGTCCAACTTGCCATCTGAGCCCTTGTGTTGCACTGAGCAGATTTTGTCCTGTTATTACAGCTGATGTATTGTCTGCAGAGAACAAGTCTACATATGACTTTCCCATATTACCAGTCCTTGGGGCCTCATGTGGCCTACTGATATCAGTTGAGTATTTGTTTTGACTCATAATTACAAAGACTGAGCAACCAGCACCAAACACGTTAATCAAAAAAGGTCATTACAACCCAAAGTAAACCAAAAGTAAATCAGTTTAACTGTTTTCTTCTTCCATTATCTAAATATAAGTAAGAGTTATATTATCTCAATTAGTTTGTGGCCAATTTCCTAGTCCTACAGTAAACATTCAGCTCTTAACATTGTGATACATGCACTTTGGATAGTCACTATGCATAGTATGAACAACCTATACTAATTTGTGTGCACAGTTATTAATGACTTCATCTGTTGGATGAATATATTTAATACTGTAATTATTCTATGTTAGCAGCTAGTTTGTTGCCATTTAACTCATGTGGAGACAAAAATGCCAGTGTATTTTTGATAAACCCATTATATTTATTCCTAAAAGATCAATTTCTGACAAAATATTTAATTGTGTATAAAAAAAAATATCGCACAGAATACTCATTAGGGCAAGAACTAGTTCTTACAAGTATATTGTTATAACCAAATCGTACACTACTTATCATACTTATCAAATACATATTAGCGCATGAGCTGTTTTTTACATAATACTTCTCTGCAAAAGAATCTATTTTTACATTCTTATCCTTACTTATTTCTGTAGGTACTGGTTCTAAAAAAATGCTAAGGAACCTCTTCCCACAATGACAAGTCCTTTATTAAGACTTGTTTTTTCAAAAAATATGTATTTCAGTATTTTTTGACCAAAAAAAATTGCATTAGAACAAGTTCTCGCCACATACTTCTGGAAGATACCCTTTTTGCAAAGAAACTGCCTCTTACAAAATACTTATTCATATTAGAGTCAGTTCTTACTAGCTTATTGTAATAACCCTTTCTATAAAAATAATAATTTTTTAAAGAACTGTTTTGAAAAAAAAATTTGCCCAAGAACCTGTTCTTACATAATACTTATTCACTGAAGAAATGGTTTTTACAAAATATGCAATTTCTAAGTAACAAGTACTTGCAAAAATATTTATTCTGTAAAGAAACCATTCTTTCAAAATAACTGACAAAAGTATTTTGTAAGAACAGGTTCTTACAGAACAGGTTCTTACAAAAGAACAGGTTCTTACAAAATACTTTTGTGAGAACTGTTTTTTACAAATTACTAATTTGTTCAAGAACAAATTTTCACAAAATACTTATTCAAGCAAGAACCAGTTCTTACAAGTATATGGTAATCGCTGATTCTTACAAAACACTCTTTCCAAAAAACCTGGTTACTGCAAAATACTTACAAGCATCAGAACTGTTTTTACAAAAAAATATTTGCAAAAGAACAGTGTCAATGACGTTTTTTTTCTTAGAACCTGTCTTGTCAAAGAAAATTATTTGCAAAGGAAATGATTCTACAAAATACTTATTCATGAAGGAAACTGTCCCACAAAATACCTTTTCAGAGAAGAACTAACTTCTTGCAAAATACTGAGAAACTGTTGTCATCAAAATACCTTTAAATGAAAGAACTGCTTCTTGCAAAGTAATAAGATTTGTAAGAAACTATTATTTAAATCTTTTAAAAAATTATTCAACTAACAAAATCAAATTAACAAAATACTTACCTAATATAGAACTGGTTCTATCAAAATCTTTATTGCCAAAGAACCATTCTTACAAAATACTTAGCCTTTTTAGAACCAGTTCTTGCAAACTACTTATTCACCAAAGTACCTGTTCATACAAAATATTTACTCAGTCAAGAAACCATTTGTACAAAATACTTAATGTCTTCGGAAACACTTCTTACAAAAATACTTATTCTCATAACATTTGTTTCCTGCAGTTCTTGGTAAGCGCTTGCTTTGACACTCACCTTTTTATGCTAAGATTGAATCTTTAAAAAAAAATATTCTCGAAATAAGTGGTTCTTAGAAGATACTTATCCAGTTAGAACCCAATTCTTACAGAATACTGACTTGCTTGAGGGCTGCTTCTTAGAAATACTTAGTCCCCTTAAGAACTGGTTTGTACAAAAATGTATTTATTTAAAAAATCTACTTTAACAAAATACTTACCTGCTATAGAACTAGCTCTAACAAAATCATTTTTGGACGGAACTGGTTCTTACTAGTTTTGTGTAAGAACCAGTTCTTACAAAATACATATTCTTGAAGAACCAGTTCTTACAAGATTTCATTTAAACTGCTTCTAACAAAGACAAGTTATTTGCAAAAACTTGTTCATACAAAATACTCATTTGCTCATGAATCTGCTACGAAAGACTTCTTCATGTAAGAACTAATGCCATTTGATTGAAGAACTGATTCTCACAAGAACTTACAAAAGTTCTTGCAAAATACTCATTTCAAAAATCACCGGTTCTTGCAATAACAAGTTCTTTCTCAGAACCTGCCTTGCCAAAAAAAAAAAATTGTGTGAGAAACAGTTCTTACAAAAATACTTATTTACTAAAAAACACATACCTATAAAATACGCTTTTTATAAAAGAACCAGCCTTGGAAAAATTTCTTTTTCACAAATAAACCTGTTCCTACAAACCACTTATTTTTATATGAACCAGTTCTTTTAAAACACTTTTTATGAGAACCAGTTCTTGCAAAATACCAATTTTCTCACAAGAACAAGAACACTCTTCACATAGGAACTGGTTCTTGGTAATAACAGATTCTTGCAACACACGCTTTCCAAAAGACCTGGTTCCTGCTAAGTACTTTCAAGCACCAGAACCCTTTTTTCATTTTAAATTCTCTCTGTGACGGAACCTATTCTCACAAAATTCTTATTTGCATTAGAACAGGTTCTAACAATGACACATTTTTACTAAGAACCTGTTTTGACAAAAGAAATTATTTGCATAAGAATCGGTTCTAACAAGTTTATTGTAATAACCAGCTCTTACAAAATACTTATAAGAACCTGTTCTTGCAAAATACTTATATACTTAAGGAACCATTGGTACAAAAAACTTATTATCTTCAGAACCAGTTCTTTCAAAAATACTAATTCTCTAAAGTAACCATTCATACAAAATACTCATTGTTTGCTCAATTTGCTCAACATCCAGTGTGTACCAAATACTTCTTCTTTAAGTAGGAACTGGTTCCTAAAAGTTTATGGTAGTAACCGGTTCTTACAAAATAGTTCTTTCCAAAAGACCTGATTCCTGCAAAATACTTATTAGCCTCAGAACTGTTTTCTACAAAACACTCTTTGCTCCAAGAACCTACTGTTAAAAAAATTCTTATTCTTAAACCAAATGTTAAAAAAGTACTTATTCATGAAATTGCAGGTTCTTACAAAATACTTATTTCTTTAGATCCTGTTCTAGCCAAATAGTTACTTCTGTAGAAACCGATTCTCACAATGACAAATTCTTTGTAAGAACTGGTCTTGACAAAAAAAAAACATTTGTGTTAGAGCCTGTTCTTTTAAAATACTTTTTTTTGCCAAAGAACCATTCTTACAAAATACTTAGCCATTTTAGAACCAGTTCTTGCGAAATACTTAATGCTTAAGAAGCAGTTCTTTTGTGAAAAACTTGTAGAACCAGTCTCATTTCTAATTTGCTTAAGAATCTGCTACGAAAGACTTCTTCCATTTGATTGAAGAACTGGTTCTCACAAGAACTTATTTACATAACAACTTGTTCTAACAATGACAAGTTCTTTGTAAAAACTTGTTCTAACAAAATACTCATTTGCATAAGACCTGGTTCTTGCAAGTTTATTGTAATAACCAGTACTTACACAATACTTCCTTCAAAGAGAAATAACAAAATACTTACTTAAAATACTATAAATTAGTTCTAACAAAACACTAATGAGCTTGGGAACTGGTTCTTACAATGAACTTACTTAAGAAAGAACTAGTTCATATACATTTATTGAAATAACCAGTTCTTACAAAATACTTATTACCAAGAAATACAGTTCTTACAAAATGCTTATTAGCATAGGAACCATTTAAACTTGATTCTTCCCCATAAGAGAATAGATTCTCACAAAATACTTATATACGTAAGATCCAGTTCTTACCAAATACACATTTGTAAAAAATAAAATAGTGTTTGGATTGGTTCCTTACAAAATACTTTTTACAAATACTTCTTAAAAGTTTTTTGTAAGAACAGGTTCTTAGAAAATACTTAAGTATGTAAGAACTTGTTCGTAAAATATACATATTCTTGAAGAACCAGTTCTTGCAAAAATTCATTAAAACTGGTTCTAACAATGACACGTTCTTTGTAAAAACTTGCTCTTCCAAAATACTTATTTGCTTAAGAATCTGTACTTATGAAAGACTTCTTCACGTAGGAACTGATTCCAAGTACTTTGTAAAAACCTGTTCCTAACACTTATTCACATGATTGTACCTGGAATATGAGTAAAACTGTAATGTCATGATAAAACATGAAGGGTTCTGGAAGTTCCCTTTTTTGTCAATAGTTTACACTGTGGTGAGATATGTACCATACAAGTGATATTCAAGGTATTTCCATGAATTCTGTCTTGCCTGACAAGTCATTCCCCTTTTATTTTTCCTTTCAGAGAAGTCTTGATTATCTTAGATAATAAGGAAATCTTTTAGATTATCAGCTGATATGCTGCTGAACATTGCCCCCATGGGTTCAGTTTACACAGAAGTGGCAGAATACAGTGAGCCAACCAAACATTGCCCTTGACTGTTTATTATATCCCATATTACTACTGTTTTGGGAACATCAACTTCTATCAGACGTTCAATATTAGTATCAATATCATTTAGTTTTTCCAGCTTAGATCAGGCTATCTTTCCAGATTCCTCTGGGTAGGCATACTCTCTTTTGAGAAAGGTATCCTACTTTGTGTATACACCTTTGGTTAGTCAAGGTAGGTGCTTGTTTCTAATCCTTTGCATTCATAACTCTTTACAAGTATTTCCTGACCCATGGTTCCTAGGAAAATTGTTGTTCTCTAAGGGTCTTTAGGGTTTAGTTGTCTCATCATATTCTCTGTGCGAAATGGCACTGAGCTGCTTGGGTCAAGTAATTCATAGCTGAAGATGAATTGAGTTCCTCTATTAGCCTTGATTCTGGCTAATGGGCTGTCTATACAACCTCTTACTTCATCAACTGATACAAATGAAACAATTTCTGATAAATGTTTCTTTTGTTTCTGTAGGGTTTCTGAGGTTCTTGCCTATTGGTCCCTGTACCCTCTATATGTAATACTGTTGGGTGACCCTTGTTTTACTTTTGGTATGTCAGTCTTCATCAACTGATCCTTCTCAAATGCCCCTTTATTAAAAATTTAAAGTAACAACTATTTTTCTTTTTTTGTTTGTTTTTTACAAAACCTTTTTTTCTGCGAATGGGCTCCAAATTGTGAGCAATCATTAAGCACATGCTTTTCTATACAGAAAGTTCCTGAAGAAGTGGGATCGCCACCCTGTGGCTGTTGTTTGAATGTGCAGTGTATTGCTGTATTTCTCGGTAAAGCGCTGCCTTGGAAATTCTTTGCCAGTATAGTAGTGAACTGCCGCCTTTACTCTTACATTTTTTAAGATTCAGTGATTGGTCTCTTGTAACATTCACATCTAACATTATTGTCTGTTGCTGTCCTTGCATATGTGTGCTGTAGGGGATAAAAAATTACAGAAAACGAACTCCATCATCCCCAGTCATGAAGCTACTAGACCATTTATCCATCTATCCCGGACTAATTTTTTACACTTGGGTGTACTGTGTTCTAAGCCAACAGGGAACGGGAAACTGGCAAGAAGAGATAAAAAGATTCTGTGTTTACATCAGTGGTGTTTGGTGCTTAATTACTGTAAAAGTTGATGGTCAGATCCAATGTTCCAGATGTCAAACCTGTAATGTGAAGATAATTATAATAACTATATAATTGTTGATTATGATAATAACAATAAAAAAATGTATTATTTTGAAACCCTTTGTTGTGCAAGGTCAATTAAATCACTTTGATACCTTGATATTGTATTGCCCATATCCTTAAAATTAAATAAAGGATAGCAAATTGTGTGTGATATTTAAGATTTGAATAAATTAAGATGGGCTAGACTGAGTGAAATAATTAGTCAGGTGTAGCCAAAGTCACAGCCATTTGTGAAAGGTTTGTGTTTTAACAAGACATTCTCTCCCCTCACTCCTCCAATACAAATGCTTAGTCAGGGCCCCATGGTGCCTCTTTTTAACACATTGCGTTTCCTATTTTGCATCTGTGTGAGATGTATTAAGTCTTCCTGCCAGAATATCTTTATAACAACTGGTTAACATTGCTGTTTTTGACATGCAGTAAATGTTGTCAAAAAAGTCAAGTTGAGAGAGAGAACAAATTGGTTTAACAGTTTATCTAAGGGTCATTACTTTTCATTTATGCATCATCATTAAATCTAATGGCCTTCAATGTCAAGATAATTGTGAACTGCAGCAACATGTTTGCCGTCTTTCTAACTGATATTCATACTCTTGAAGAAACTGTGTCTTTCCCTATGGCAAAGAATAACTTTTTTTTTCCAGAACTCCCATATGGTTGGGAGAAAGACATTCCACATTTGTCAGATAATAGAAGTAAAATGAAAGAATATTGATTAAAAACAATCTTGGGTATAAGATTAATTTGATTTATCTTTAACTGATGGATGTGTCACAATCCCTGTGTTTGGAGCGCACATGTCCTCAGGCATTAACACTACATGTATGTGAGATGGAGTATGCACATGAACAGTACAGACAATGTGGGAATGGTAGCTGAAGGTGTGTTGCTAGAAAGCATAGGGTGACTGAAAGCAGTTCTGGTGAACTGACTCAATCAATGTGTGTGTTGCATGTTGGACATTTCAACATACTAGTGGTCTTTCTCCCAGTCAAATTCACACATCACAGTGGGAGAGAAAAGCACTCACACTCATCACAACCTCTTAAATTTAGAGGCACTGCATATCACCTAGGATGGTGCTGCTGTTGTTTTTCCTGACCAGATCTCAGACTTTACAAAATAGTGACCTCTTCCAATGACATAATGTATGCGATGTCTGTAGGCAAAAAAGGTTGGTTCAAAGTAAAAACAAACAAACTAAAAACAATCAAAAAACAAACAAAAAACCCCAAAAAACTGTAGCACTTGTAGGGCTTAGTTATGCATATTCTTTGTTTTATTTATGGAAACTTTGAGATAGCTTTCTCTGATGTTTTTTTCCTGCTATGCCAATGGAGTTAAGCTGAATTCCAACTGAATTCCATTCCATTCCACTGAAAAATGTCTTGAAGGTCTTGAAAAATGAAGTGCGATGTGGTATATTAAGCTTGTTTGTAGACATGGACACTGTGTGGGCATGATATTTTTAGAACTTTAGAAGAGTTGATTATTGGAGCAAATAAGTTTGAAAGAGTTGACTGAATGTAGAACACACAATAAGCTTTGCATGCTTGGTACACTCCACAGGCGTTGATGACACTGGAACTCCAAGAACTCATTCTTAGCCTATTCTTCCCTCTACACCTCCTTGGTTTGAGAGAGTCAACAAGCAAAGTTAAGATTCTGCACATGATGTGTTTTTGTGCACTGACTTTAAGGAGTCAGTGTAACGGTTAGGGATTAATTTTTACATGGCACTCTGTTGACAGAGAGAAGCTCTTAATTCAGTTACTTAAAGTGTTTTCATTTGCCATATGGTTTGCATTTTTCTGATATAAAGGACAGAGAGGCTGAAGCATGGGAGAGAATATTTGAATAGAATATGCTTTTAAAAATAC
The DNA here is from genome assembly GCA_029783725.1 of Acanthurus tractus. Taxonomy (NCBI): domain Eukaryota; kingdom Metazoa; phylum Chordata; class Actinopteri; order Acanthuriformes; family Acanthuridae; genus Acanthurus; species Acanthurus tractus. The sequence continues at coordinate 15,075,730 of JAQNCA010000001.1, forward strand.
ATCTTGAATGAGCATGGGATCATAAAATATGCTTTGTCACCATTACCATTATTAAATTATTAAACTTTATTACACCATTATTAAACTTTATTCACATTCAAAGCCATGTTTGCGACTTCATTTCTCACTCCCTGTTGTTACCATCAAGTTAGTGACAGTTGACAAAAAATACACTGTTACTTTGAATGAAATTGTAGAATTTTCTGAATTTGAACATTGTTGAAAAAATTTGGGATCAGGCAAGTACACAGCTCTTCAAAAATATATAACAAGTTTTTTTAAGGCATTTCAATGTGGATATATTACATATTCTAGGTACAAAGAGCACAATTATCTGCAAAGAACATCAAAGAACATAGCAACATTTTCTACATCTTCATGACAATGTAGGAAAAATAATTTTAGAGAAACAATATCAAGTATTTAAACTTCTATCGCTTAATAAATGAGACATTGATTAAAATTAATAATGCAGTTCCTGAATAGTGTCTCAACTTGATATTCTTTCTATCGCTTACAAGTCCTCTCTTATGCGATCACTGTGTTTTATGTTCAGACAGAAACTCCAGACTCCTGCAGGTCTGAATCCTTTCACTACATGTGAAAAGTGTTTGTCACAGATAATTACTGCTGCTACATTACACAATGCAACACGTTGAGTATGTCCAAACCTAAAGTAATTCAGCATGTGGCAAACTCACGCATAAGTAATGGCATGAGAAAGTGAATGGATGTAAACAATACCACAATATCAAGACATCACGGGTGAGTAGCTGAGTGACTTTTAGCCACAAATGGTGCTGCTGTGGTCTACAGGGATCCTGCTAATGATCATCCATGTGAACTCCATATCCTGTCCCAAAACCTCCAGCCTATTTGTCTTAAGTTGATTTCAGTCTCAGTCTCTCATACACACACTCTCACAAACACACTTACATGCACATACATATTCATTCAGTCATTCTCCCCTTCAAATTCCTGTCCCAAACATGAGACATTAATTGTGTACATAAAAACAATAAGCATATATATATTTTCTGGAGAAGCTTGTTTTCTGTCATTGCTTTCATTTTCATATTAAGCCGTCCATATGTTAGTGAACAACAAACTACAAATGTCTGCCCTGCACGAAACATCAATGTGTTCCTCATCATTTGTTGTGAAAACAGTCCCTCTGGTGGCCTCCCTGCCCCCAGTCTGCATTTTCCCCACTGTAAATCATGATGAAATAGCTTGCAGGTGTCAGGATTAAAGAATACTCTCAAAGGACTTTAGGCCACAGACACAGTCACAGCTGCTTCTCTCCTTTTCCAGGTCCTTTATCACCATTTGTTTTCTGTTTAGTGTGATGGTCTTGTAGTACCAGTGCTGGGTTGGACGAAAGGCCAACCTCCAGAGAGTTGAGACTACAGTGCTTGGAGCTTTGCCACAACTACTCCAATAAATAAGGTTCTATATAAGCTAATGCATAAAAAAGAAGATATTTTAATTGTCACAGACTTAGTACAATGTAGCAAAATAGATTTTCTGCATATAATGATCCCAAAGGAGCAGTGGGCAGTCACCAAATGTGACAAAGTGGAAAGTGACAAAGGAATTAACCTATTGTTGCATGTTTTTGATGTATGTATGTTTTTTCAGTGGTAAGGGGAAAAGAAAGACCTAGAGGAAATCCGTGCAAGTACGGACAGAGCATCCAAACTCCAAACAGAAAGGCCTGGCCTCAGCCTGGAATCAGACCAGGACCTTCTAACTGAAGCGACCCATTGATCCACCGTGCTGCCCAAAAACAAGCACCCAGCCAACCCAGGATGTTTAGCAATTCTGCCTTCTGTCAGTAAACAAAATGTAACTTAAAATTTTCAGAGAAACAGCATCACCCCATGCCTTTATCTCTGGAACCAACAAATACCTGTTGCTTCTTAGCAGAGAAAATGTAAAAAGGATCATTGTTGTCTTTATGTGATTATGGTGGCCCAATCACTAATTCAATGAACCAAAATGTAATAACTAAGATAGCATTCTAGCTTGCAGTCTATTTCAGCTGATTACTGAGGCCTAAAACAAGCAGATGGAAACAGTGGGAACTAAAAGAGTAAAGTTGCACACCAAAAAAACAAACTAAACAAAGAGAAAAGGGCCAGTTTTGATCAGATAGAGGACACCTTCATGGAAAAACATAATTCAGGTTCATTATGAGGTAACTCTACCTGACACAGCAGTGAGCATGAAGCCCAAACTAGAGATGATCATTGCTACTAATATAGATCTTTCTCACGGCAGACAATTTGCTTGTCAGGTGTAACTAATAACATTAATGATGGCTCCATTTAGTTTCCCAAGCCATGCCAGTGAGCCAGCGTGCACAATAGCAGGACCCTGGCACTGGGGCAGCTAAATGGAATGCGGCCATCGTTAATGTTATTCACTACATCTATGTTTGACAAGTCGAAGTGCTGTGAGGAACATCTATTATATAAAATTAGTGAGTAACTGAATGAGGTATAATCCCATATGTAAATAACATAGTGTGCACTTTATTGTTTGTAATATCATACACTGCGATCTTAAATACCATTTACCTGTCAAAACAAAGACTTAAGTTTGATTATATTATGAGATCTCTTGTGAAAACAAAATCACTCTTAATCAATGAGACCTGTAGGAACTTTTTCTTGAAAACCTCTCTGATGCCAAAGCAGAGAGGAAGTGTAGTAATTTGTTGAGGGAGTTTGGGTTAGTATGGCGGTGTGGTCCAGTGAAAAGAGACTGTGCAGATCAGGCTGTGAAGTGCAGTTTGTTGGCCTACTTGTATACAGCATAGAGCTGTTCCAAGCACTTACCAGCCACACTTCAAATGCAAGTTTGGTGTATAATGAGTGTTTGGAGTACACGCCTTGGTTTTACATACTTGGGCAACCTAGAGATGATGGTGATGACCAAGAATCTAGACCATGAGGTACTACATGAGACACTGCACCTGCTTTAAGGGAAAGGTAAAGAACAACACTAAGGCCTTGGAAAGTACCATGATAATAAGTAAACACATCTACAACAGACTTAGCAGCACAGATTCTCATTACCTGTGTTCTATGACTGTCTTTTGAAAAATGCTTTTGCATTAAAATGAGGATTAAAAAAAACACCAGAACACTATAAGCCTTAAAATAAGCACAAAACAGAGAAAGGTAAGGGGGTTGTAGAGCATCCCTCTTAAGGAGGTGAAAAAGCCCCATACACACGAACATTAAATATATAAAATCCAATCATACAGAAAAAAGGAACATCAACTAATGACACTCTTTCATTTCTATAATGATCATATTGTATATATGTTTTTTTTTTGTTGAACATGTCAGTATTCTATTTATTTCTGTTACTTCCAGTACTTGCTTTTATCTTTACAGCATTAGAAAAAGGAGGTGAAGAAACCTTGCATGAGAGCATGGGAGATATCTTACTATCAGCACCTGCCTGAAGGAGCGCAACGTGCAGCATGTAAAAAATGTTACAGAGGAGCGCAGCCTTGTTCTCTCCTCCACCTCTTCCTCCTCCACACTCTGCTTTTTATTACTGTCTGCCGTGGCACCTGTAGGGGCTGAGACAGGGATGTATACACAAGTCAACCAGGACCATCTGCAGCCTGTAAATGTTTGCCAGAGTGTGATACATTCTTCATTGGTCATGGCCCTCTTTGTAATGTTGTTATGTTTTCTGCTGACAGAGAAGAAAGAGCAACAGGAAGACAAACAGCTTTTATGAATTTAGTTAAGTGACTGTGTAGATGACACTGTACCCTCAACAGAAATTAATACTCTGCCTGTAATCAGACGTATGTTGTTATATCATTGTTATGTCAGAAGAAATGTAAATTGGGACAAGTTGTTTTGAGGTTCAGTATTTATTGGTAACTTGGTAGGACACTGTAATGTAAAGAGAACTACATTTTTTCCGAAGATCACATATACATGGATCAAAGCCTTTACTTTACAGTCATAACTTTGGATGTGTACTGACAGTGTCACTGTGATAAAAGTGCCTGTCACTTTTAATTTCACTCTACTTTCAAAAGGATGGAAAGTTAAAGAAACACAGACCTTAAATGCATCCCCCCCTTCCCTTATGTAGTGCATGTTGTACATTCAGTGGATGCATAGCATTTTTTACAGAAATATGAATCACAAAATTGAAATAGTGAAACATTTCTGCCTTTGCGTAAGTGGTTTATCACACAAACAGGGTTTAATTCTAAATAAATTAAAAGTTGGATGAATTCATTTTACTCATCTTAGCTGCTAATCTCTGGTTTAAGAGTTCCATAAATTGATTTTTCTAATTTTAGCAATGCTTTAAATAGTACATTTCATATAAAGGCCTTTATTTTTTCATTGTTGATCTTTGTTCATTTAGTTTTTCAATGCATTATAAAAATTATACCAAATACTTAAATTGGTGGTTTGATAGAATACAAGGAGCTTATGTGTTGGTCTGATCTTTTGTTTTATTTTCCTTCAAAAGATTCTAATGGTGCTATTGCATCCATACAGCTCTCCAAAACTTTACATGTAAATCCTAAATATGAATATAGATAATATTCCATTTTAACTACTTGATATTAAAATTGTTGCATGAGATATGTATTTCTCTAAATAAATAAACATGAACTGTTTTAACATCCTCTCCCTGAGGTTGCAAAGCAATCACCAGAGGGCGACACTATTACATTCTCTCCCTAGAGTGAAGAGTGCTAACTCTTAACATTCACTGGATCTTTTTACTTTATTGTAACGCTTACAAAAGGATTTTGATGGCAGGCTGTTGTTTGTGTATTCAATCTGACATCTGAGGTGTCTACAGGAAACAACAACCGGGAGGGGGCGAGAGGGAGGAATGCTGGACATTCCTGAAAAGGGAAAATTCAAAGATGTCGGTACACACCCCAATGATCAAAAATGAAACAGGAAAAGAAAAATGACCGATTGTTTGTAACACAGAGAAAGTGAAGTCATTGCTGTGTCTAGTCTGACATGATTTTCCCTCTGGGACAGTGATTATGCTAATTTTACCAGTGTTTTTGCCTGTTTTTGCAATAAAATTCCATGTCGTCCCTGTCTGTAGTTTATCCAAAACACTTTGCACTCTGAAATGTTTAATCTCCACTGGAATATATTCACAGCATGTAGGAAGTCAGATAATCAGAGGGTGTAGCTGCCTGTCCGTCCAACAGTTCCTCTATGAGAAAACAAAATATTAATAAATAAATGAATAAATAAATAACTAAGTAAGTAAGTAAGTAAGTAAGTAAAACAGTCTTGGCCTTCCACCCAGTCTCTTCTGGTTTATCATAGTCATATCCAACCATTCTGTGGGGCCAGAGCCGTGCTGCACAGTCTGCACCCCGACGTGCTATACTGCAATCAAAAACACCTGGCCTCGGGGCTTGGAATGATCACAACATTACAGCATATAAACGAGCCAACTACTCCATACAGAGGCCCCATAATTGCTGGACTGGAGAGGATTTCTACTCCTTTTTTTACTATTGTTGTAAGACACATGACCCAGGGCCAACTGTGCAATACAGATTCTTTTTTTCAACATAATCTTACAAACAAATAGGAATTACCCCAAAAAGGCTGTAGCTTATTACGCTGACTCACCAGGGCTGTGAGACTCTATGAGACATGGGAAATAAAATGAACTGTACCTGTCAGCTTTAAATGATTTCCAACTGCTACATATTTCGGTTTCACACCTACAATACACACACACACACACACAAATGATTTGGCATCAACACTTTCTGATATTTTAGAGGTTTTGTTTCATCTGTAGGGTTTGGCAGGACTGTGACTCTGAATTTACACTTCTGGTGTTCGTTAGTTGGGATTTTCTCAAATCAAGGGGCATGATTTCACTCACACAGTAATGAAAAACAATATTATGTTGTTGTGGTCCACCCTTGTTTCTGGACAGCTGTAGATTGATGTCACAAACAACACTGGCCAAGAAATTATACCTTAACTTTTGCATACTTGTAATCTGCTTGATTACCACAGCTGAAAAACCCAGTTTTAAACATCCTTCCACCACTTAGTACAATAAACTAAAATAGTCACTGTGCTCTACTTGTATTGCAAATGTGCCTCAGGTATGGGTAAAGATGGAGGGTTGAATCAAGATGAACTTTATAACTTTAATTAGTACAAGAAATACTTCTATTAGCATGTGGACGCTTATGACATCATTTAAGAAAAAAAAATCTCTAAGGGCAAGATTAGAGGCACAAACAAATAAAAATGTAGAATAAAAAAAGCTTGAGGAGAGAAAAAAAACATTGGACAAAAGTGCATTGTTATTGTAACATTAATGTGGATACAAGAATGAGAATTTTCCTTCTCATTATGACCAAGCTGCCAGGCAGGGTCTCTGGTTTCTCCCTCCTGCTGGGCCCCTGGCACTCCCGCAGCATCCCCACAGAGACGACTTCCTTGCTGTGATGAGCTTTTGACAGGCCCCAAAACAGCCTCCTTAATGCTGTGCCAGGCCAGACATGGAGCGGCTGGGATGCTGGCAGCTTCTTGGCCCACATCATGCATTACGGGCCTCAACCCATTTTACCCTTAGTTTCCCTCCCTTCTCTTATTTTCTTTCCCTTTCTTTGTAATGCCTCACGATTGTTATGCAAAGCTATCCAAGCAGAGATGTGGGAGTTCTTGCAAGATGTATCCAAATCATATATCTGCTGTCACAGGGAGTGATGTAGGTCTGGCCTGAGATCTGCTGTTATCTGGACTGAGCAGCCAGGTGTGAGGCTGTGGGCTCACCTGGGATAAGCACCACACCTTTGAAACTCAAAGACTTACTATCTGGAATTAAACAGTTATTTCAGCTCAGATAGCTGCTGACAGATGTTGATCTTTCACATTCTCGTAGAGATGGTGACTGTAGATATAAAATTCATAACAGTCTTTGTTTAACATAAGCTCCCTGTAGCGGAAAAGCCATTGATTAAATCAACAGTTTTTTTTAGATTTATTCAGAAAACTTGTCATGAGAACAATAACTTAGACTGCAGTTACAAAGAACAAAGGTACACTACTGCCATCCAGTGTTGAACTCTGAGTACTACCTGCAGAGAGTTTAAATAAACATGTAGTCCATCTGCTGCAGGACCTGACAACACAAGGATAACTCATTACAGCTCTACCATGCTTTTTCCATTTGTGGTGGGTTTTATGACTTTTGAACTGTAAACATTATTCCAAGGAAAAGGAAAAACATAATGCTTGTGTTGTGACATTCTTATGTCACTTCAATTCTGAGAGCTGCTTTACTGCACTTTCATTTAATCTGGTATTCTAAAAAAGATAAGAAATAAACTCCATCTTATAGTCAAAGCGGTGTACAAAGTAGTAACAGTATACATTTTATTGTGGTACACAGATTATTAAAAGCACATGTTCTGTTTGCTAAATAGAAAGAAAACAATTTGAAGTTCCAGTTCCCTATTAATTATACCTAAATCCATTTCTTTTAAAGTGGATAGAAAAAAACTATTTTGAGGAGGATTTAAGACTGTGGGCCTTCACTTGAAACAAATTTCAGAAAAAGTGTGAAATAATAGAGGTCTACAAAGGATTTCTCATTCAGCAGTTTACCAAAAACTCCAAACAAACATCAGGCACACCTGGCCATACAGACTGTCACCATATTTCCTTATTGTCAGTTATTGAAAATAGTTGTCTAATGAACCCTGGTCTTGAAATAGAGGGACTAAGAAGACTGGGCACCAGACAGCTATAACTTAGTTCAAAGTAATGGTTTGTTTATGATACATTTTTTAAAAATTATGTAAAACTCTCCCTTATTCAGAAGAACCTGTGCACAACTTTGAGGTTTATTAATGACATTTTTTGAGACCTAAAACTCTTAAGAAGAAAATACCTCACATTACTAGTATGGAATAACTGAAAATAATTTCAGCGATATGAGACAGTAACAGTTTACAAAAGAGAGATCAACACATCTGTGTGTTGTAGTGAACAGGGAGGCTGATGATCTAAGCTCTTGTTTGGAATTTATTTTACTACTGATGTTAATTTACAAGTAAGCAAATACCTGCAGAAAACCATACCCATTCATTTTGTGAAGAGTGACCAACAAAGTAAAATCTGACGTCATCAATGAGACAAATATTTTAAAGGTGTAACCGTTTAGTAAATTAAGATTGAGTTAAAATGTGAAGCAATGACAAAACATCTGTAAATCTTCAAAGTTCTGTTAAACTGAGGTGAGAATCCACACCTTCATGTACCAAATCTCTGAAACAACAGAAACAAAAACACTGGATTAAGTTCAGGGTAGAGTGAAAGAACATGGTCTGAGCTTAACATACTGCAATATTAGTGTTTGAGTACAATATTTAACACACACGCAATCACAGAAAATACCACACTTAAACCACAGTCATGTAAAAAAAAAAAAAAGCCAGAGTCTGGTATGTAAAAAAGAAAAGAAACTTTCTTAAGAATGTAAAGATGCAGTAACTCATCCCCTTGACCACTTTTTTATGACAAGCATTCAGTTAAAGACACTTCTGTCAGATTCACCGTGCAGTGGGGGAATTTTTTCCCATCTACCCTTCTGATGAGACAGCTGCAGGACTCTCATGAACGTTGCAGTCACATATCATGATTCCTCAGGCAGCCGACAGTCATGACATGAGCTATGTGCGAGCTCCCTCTCACACACACGCTTCATGGTGCGATAACTGGAGACCGCAGCACAGTCCTGTCAGAAAAATATTTACTTTCCCTTCACTAGAACATAAACCATCCACATGTACTGCAGTCACACAAGTCATATGCGTCTCATTCGCAGCTAAGGGAATTTGCATATAAGAGCTTTGTTTAACTTTAACACTTGAGACAAACACAAATGAGCTGTACTGTTTTCCTCCAACATGCAGCAAAGATGATCTTTATCATGTATAGATTTGTAAAATCCATTTCAAAATATGACTAAATTATATATAGATAAAAGTTCACTTGACTCAGTTCTATTTAGTGCCTAAAAGTACATTTGTCCAAATACTAATAAGTACTATATAACATACTTGTGCCTTATTTTAGCTTTTAGCATTTTATGCTACTTCATACAAATGCTCCCCTACATTACATGAGGAAATTTTGTACTTTCACTTGATTGTTTTTGTGCATGAAACCATAGTAACTAGTTGCTTTTTTAATCAAGATTTTACGCTTAAAATCAAAACTGATAATCTTGTTAAAATATTCAAACTAGTTTTAAGTTTGTGACCTTTTATCTAAAATCATTGTTGTAGGATTTCATTGTAAAGTGGCAGAAAAGATTGAGACCCAAAATAGAAAAATGATGGCGAATATGTTTTAAAAACTCAAAAATAAATAGAGGTTTGTATTTCAGAACTTTATCCTCTTTTCTGTCCCATTAATCCCCTCATTACCCCTCCGTTTTATCAGGTGACCGTATCAAGAGCCTGACACCTTAACTGGAAACCACTGGACTCAACAAGTAAACTGTTTATAAAGTAGTCAAAACTAGTTCAACCCAAGTAAGCTACAACAGTAAAATGGCTTCAGCATTAATATCTAGTAATGTCAGACAGACTTAATAAGACACCTTTTACCCAAAAACAAATGTATCTGTTTTTAACACATTTAGATGATAATACTGCTATACCCTCACTTGATATTCACATGTTCATTGTTGTATTAGTGCTTTTATGTAAGAAAAGGATCAACACATTTCTACAACAGCTGGTTCTGGTGCAGTAAGAGGAGGGAGAGCTGGTTCTAATTGGGATGAGGAGATAGGCTGTAACCTTATCTGCAGAAAGCTGCTGTGTGCTGCATTATTTCATCTCTTCATGTGCCCTGAAAAAATATGACAAAAACGTCAGAGAATGGAAAAAGCATGACCTCAGACTTTGTAACCTGGCAGATATAATCCAATCATTCTGCCGAGGGCCCAACTCATGTTTAACGCCAGTCGATACATCATACTGCATATATAATTTAAGACCGAGCTGACTGGTCTTTGAAGAGGCAGTTTTGAAATCACATTCCAGTTTCCCCTCCCAAACAGCAAATTATTTCTACTCCCACGAGACGTGTGATTTCGGACTCAAGAGTTGGAGCAAATCACTTGCAGACTACTTCATGAGGAGTTTATTAATCTGAGACAAGGGGTCTGGGACTGGAGTATAAAAAATAGTATAAAAAACCTCATCATCAATGGACCACGTTAAAATAGCTCTGACTTTACAGAGTGTGCATGGTTCCTCCTCAACAACATCAACATACGTTCAGAGTTATGTTTGACGCCAGATACCACAGAGAAAAGCTGAGGCAAAAATGTGCCCTATAATTGGTAACAGTCTCTGAATTTCTGTAAGCAAGGTAGGCTGTAATTAATCCCAGCGCAATGAGGATCCTCCATGGAGCGCGCTCATGTTTATTATTGGACGTCACCACAGGGCCACTCTTGAGCCCATCAGATACAGTGTCTAAAAGCACAGCAATTTGACTTTTTTTTGACTTTTTAAAAAAAGGCTCCCACCAATTCCTCAGCAAAAATTACCAAAGGTTATCAAAGAGCATCTACCAGCAGAGTCTGACCTACATGAACCCACCCTCTTTCCCCAAAATGAGCCTCAGAACCTTCTTTCCTCCTCATTAAGATCCCTGGATCAGGCTGTTTGAATTAAAATGGCCCGCAGTCAAAGAGCTGATTGGCAAGGCAGTTTGGAACGATACTGAATTAGTTGGCACTTCTTATCTACAACACATTAGCAAAGTTGAGAAATGGTATTTGCCCTGTTGCATTAGCCTGCTGCCGTCCCATCATCGTCTGCCATTACCAGCAACAACACGATCCAAATGCAATCCAGATGTCTCAGCCATCAAGCTTCAATATTTCACTAGCCCCACATTAATCTTATCAAGTGTGTCACAGATCCCTGCTTGATAACATCGCACAGGATTTTCAGAAAATCAGCACCTGCAGCTGACCACAGCTTCACTGGAAAGTAAAACTGGTATCACTTTGTAGATTTATTTTGCACATAAATGAACTGAGTTGTAAGTATAGCAATAAAAACAGTTTGTGTTTTTGATACTGAGAAAATAATGAAACTTAATTGATCCCCACAGTACATAACTCAAACGCATAACTTAAAAGCTGAACTTTAAGTGCAATTTGGTGGTGCTTAAGGTATTGAATATTTTTTTACTTGCCACCTATACTGTGTTTCACTGGGGAAATACATTTCACTCTTTAAGATAAAAGGTAACATTTATGGCCTCATTCACACCAAATCAGGAATTGGTGCAAATGCAAACTCTACTATTCATTTCACACCTATTAAATTTGACAGAGTAACAGTCTTTAAGATACCGCAAGTAACATTTTTAACATTTAAGATTTTTACATCAATTACAGTTTGTGGTCAAATATGCTTTAAATTATTACCAACATTTTAATTGATCTTAGTGATATAAAGTACAGTGTTTATGAGCGGTCACTTATACTCTTGTACTTTCATGGTAACATTTAAACTAGATATCAACCCTGCACACTGTATTAAATTGACTTCTGCATAGGAAATATACTGTAACTGGCTTTAAAAGGTTAAGTAAAGCACCTTTAATTTGCAAAGAACTTTTTTTGTATTTAA
>JAQNCA010000001.1:15095267-15113307 GCA_029783725.1 Acanthurus tractus
CGCGTGTATTCGCGTGTTTACATTGACTTTGTATGTAATCTCGACGCGCGAAAAATTCGCGTCGCGTCCGGTGTGAACGCACCGTAAACCCTTACCTGGACAAGCAAGGTATCCTGGGTGTCAAGTTCTCTATGGTTTCCATGCAATCCCCACTTGAAAGGGATGAGTCATCCACTCAGAGGTGTAGGAAGTGGATTCACTCAATGAACAAGCAGCTTCTCCTTCTTTGTATCTTTTATTTTCAGGTGCGATTTTTAGGTGCAGTTTTGCCATTTGACATTAGTTGAAAAACCTTTCAAACAAGGAAACACAAAAAAGAAACACATTTAAATTCTGTACAAAAATCACAATCATACACTATCACAAATTACTGCAATAGAAAATAAGCATAGCAAATATCAGAATACAACCCCAATAACTAAAACCCACTTACAATTGATTGCAAATTAAGCTTTAACACAATATCAGGTAGGTATGAACCAGGTAAGTATGAATCAGGTATGTATGAATTTCACCACTTTTTAGATATTTATTGTTGTTTTATATTTATATATTATATTATATTATTATAATTTATATTTTTAATGTCCTCTTAAATTGTTAATTAATTAATTCAGAATTTGCTGTGAAATTTGTTATAATTGTAAACCTTAAATGTATTTAACATGAATTGCATTTACCATGAATTTTACTGATTGTCTTAACAAGACACATGGATTATTTTTTAATTTTAATTGCAATTGTACATTAAGTAAAATTGCACAATATTTTAACTCAGACTTGTTTGAATTATGAAAGGGTTAATGATCATGCTGTCTCTTAATTGCCCTCAACATTAAATAAAATTCAATTAGCTTTCAATTCATAGTGATTCATCACATTTCCAAACAAAAGTGAAATATTTAAACATACTTAATACACAAGCAACAATGTAAGCTAACTAATATTTAAACGCTGTGGCTAAGCAAACGTTAGCACAGCACTAACTGAAGAATTCTAGTCCAGATGGAAGGGGGAGTACTTGTTGAACCTGCAACAGAGACAAAGATGGCATAAGACACGGAGAAATGCAAAAATCAATGACATGGTTGTCATAATGGGTGAGATTGCACCATGGAATGAATGGAAGCTGGCCAAGGTCACTGAAATGTACCCTAGTGAAGATGGTCTTGTGAGAGAGATATAGTTATTGATCAGCAACTCAGCATTAGATAACACTGGAAAGCGAGTCACCAAACCAACCTACCTGGAGAGGCCTATCATTAAGACTGTGACCTTGCTTGAAGCGGAACGACGAAGCCTGAATAGTCCCCACTTCTCTTAGAGTCAGCTAGTTTCATAACCAAGTTATACTTACCTTTATTTTCTCAGATATAGTCCTACTCAACTTCAGTTAGTTAAAGGAAATCACAAGTGATTTGGTGGGAGTGTAGCTGCCATCAAGGTTATACAGTTATACATTTAATAAATAAGACTAACAATAAATAAAGTTCATGGTAAATAGATTCAATTGTTTGCATAAAAGGAGTTAATTCATCTTTGATTATATACATTATTAAAAACATTTTTGTTTAAGCCTAGCTTCATATTTACAGGTAGGAACTAATTTTATTTCCTTTGTTGTGGTGGCACTAATTTCGGGTGTTACGCTCTAGTTGAGCCATGGGGTGGCAGAGCTGTACTATAAAACTATATAGAACTCCGGTGTTTGCTGAAGACGGAGCTTGCTCGAAAGATGTTGTTTTCTGTATCATGTTACTGTTTTTAAAGAAGATTTTGAGCGAACCAACCTAACAAGATCCTAAATTACAAAGGATTTAGTCTTTTATCGGTTGTTTCCTCCTTTTATGTTCATGCGGCCAATGAGATAACTACCATGTTATATTGTGTTCTTTTGTAAGCTAATAAAGCCATGTTCACGCTAGCTAGCAACATGCTGTATAACAAAAGATAGTGGCTGTGAAGCAATTGAGTGATTGAGCACATATAACATTATGTATGTATGTTGTGTTGTAATATGTGTGTTATTCTCTATGAGGACGCTTTATGTTGATATTGTCTGATTATTTTATGTATTTTAGTTCTTACGGCATGATTTAAGGCACAATGAAGAGGAAGCTGAATAAATGCCCATTTTGAAGAACTGCCTGTGCGTGATTGACTAGAGGGAGCTATACCTGAATCAAATTTGATTAAGCATTTTATTCCTCCCTTGTGTCGGACTTCTTCTGATGAGGCAGTTACACATCAAGTTTGGGCATGATGAAAGTACCTTTGTTAGCATGACAAGAGCCTTGTACATATAAAATAGTACTTTGGAAGCCTGAATCAAATTTTGATTTTGTGCTATGCAGCATTTTATTCCTCCCTTGTGCTGGACTTCTTCGGACATCGCAGTTACACATCAAGTTTGGACATGATGAAAGTACACTTTTTATCACTGAGGAGAGCATTTTTATGAATTGCAATTTAGCTTTGAATGTGTATAAGGTTCTGATTAATAGTGATTAAGAATTTAATTGTCCGACCTGTGTAGGACCTCTTCCAACGTAGCAGTTGCACATCATGTTTCGGCATGATTAAAGTACCTTTTTAAGTCATTCAGCCATTTAGTCATTTGAGTCACTTTTTTTTCATTAATTTTAATGAATTGCAAAGTGGCCTTGAATGTGTATATGCTCTTAACAAGAGATGGTAATTTACTGCCATCTGCAGGTCAAGCAGATTCACCATCACCAGGTTTTAATTTCAAAGTCTGTCAGTATATTTCAGCTTCTGACAGTTTTTATAAAAAATATTTATTTCTTTCCTGTAATCAATGCAGTCAGTCTAAACATGCTTCACAGTCTCAGAGTTTCCATAGCTGCATTTCCTGTTTTAATGTTTCTTTACCAACCTGCCAACCAAATTCTTACTCAGCTCAATGAACAATGACCCAACTTCAACAAGAGGTTACAGCTGTGTCCTTTCTACTCCCCCACAGAGTTCAGAGAAAGTTTAACTTCAGCTGCAGCTGTATAGCCAAAATAAAATCTCAGGAGACTTCCAGAAATATTTTTCTCTTTAAATTTATCATGCAATTTTATTCTCTTTTTTTTGCATGTAGGCATTTACATTCTATGTACCTGTCTTTGTCTGGGGTTTGGGTCAGTCATTTCCTGTTTTGTTTTCTAGTTTCTTCTCTCTTGTCTTGTGTTTTGATCCCCTTCCTCTCTTTGTTCCTTCACATGTCCCTCATTTTTTTCTCCCAAGTGTACATAGATCTGGATTTCTTCTTATTTGGGTTGTCAGCTCATCTGTCTCTCTTTGTCAGTCCTCCGTGTAATTCTAAGTCCTGTCTGTGCGCTTTGTGTGTTCAAGGCATATAATTTAGGTTTTTGAGTTTTCTCTCTAGTTTTTTGTTTTTATTTTTCCTGCTCTCTGTTTTTGAGCTCAACTCTAGTGTTCTTGCTTTTTGGTTCTAATTAGAACTTTTTTAAACTTTAGAGTACAAAATCCAAGCCCACCAGACACTATAAATCTTTTTTTTAACTTTTCTCTACATATACCATCATTTGAAACTCATGTTTTATCTTGACTGACTACAAACTTGTATTTTCTTATTCTGATTCTAAGTCTGTCAAA
Source organism: Acanthurus tractus (assembly GCA_029783725.1). Lineage (NCBI taxonomy): Eukaryota > Metazoa > Chordata > Actinopteri > Acanthuriformes > Acanthuridae > Acanthurus > Acanthurus tractus. The sequence continues at coordinate 15,098,892 of JAQNCA010000001.1, forward strand.
TGACAAATTTAAACTTTTTATTTTTAATCAAAAACACAGCCTTTGCCGGGTTCTAATTTTATAAATTAACTTGCAGCATCTGTGATATCAACCATTACTGTATCAGCATGGCCGCACTCTACCTAGTCTATCTTAACTGCACAGTGTCTAAGAAATAAACAAACAAATACCACTTGGTTTAGTGGAAAACATGAGTTACAATCAGGCAACAACAGCTACCCTTTCAAATACTGAAGGCAGTTTCTCAAAACATTGCTGACAAGCTTTTACATATTTATACGAAGCTTATCTTGAGTTCATTATGTTAACATGATATTTATGTAAATGTGTAAAATTGCGAAGTAAACTGGAAGAAATTCAATTTATTCTTAAAAGTTGTTTTTGTGTTTCTTATAGCAATAAAGAGTTATGATCCCCATCAATGAAGAATGGCAGGCTTTAGGCTCATGAGAAAGTATGTATGTTTGTGCAGAATGTAACTGTGGGTGAGCAATGATACAATCAACATCAGTACATACAGTAAAGTCTTTATTATCCAAACATTATGCTGGCCTCCTATCATTAGTTGCAGTATGATATGAATCAACAAGGAAAGGCACATCATAAAGCTTTTCAAACACAGTTGTGGCAGTGTAGACAACAGCTGGATAATACTTGTGCCTGTGGCTCAGGGATGGCAGTCACCTCAGTTAGGTCATCATATTTAAAGTGTACAAAGTTGTTATTACATTAATTTATGACCCTATTGCCAATTTAAACAGATTAATCCCCACCACCATCATCTAGTAGTAGGCTGTTCACAAAGGCACAAAGCATGTTAATAAATATCTTGTACATAATGTGAAAATAAGAAAATAGTATTTCTTTAATTTGTACAGAGCCTATATAAAATAATAGGAAAATACACATATCAACCTTATCAGCCATATGGGACTGAATGCTCATAACTTCATGAGCAACAGAAGTAGGCTACATTCACTGTAAACAAAACAAATATAATCCTTCACTTCATTATTTACAAATTATTTCTACAGAGCATCAGATTATATACACCCAACTGCAAGCAACACTGTATCATCATGAATATTATTTCATGCAAACAGACTGAAAGCCTATATATATTAGCTTAAAATCATGAATCAGATCCAAAGTCTGCACAGTAAGACTGATGTGCACATGTTAATGCTTAGCTGTTTAAAAAAGGGGGTTCTGTGTCACATTTGGTTGTTGTGGTTATTAAAAGAATACCAGCAGCAACAAGATACCTAAGACCTAAGATAAATATTTTAAAAGAATAGTTTACAATTTTGGAGTGAAATTTTTTAGTATGGCAAAATAAATATCCTCTTCATGACTGTATAATAAATGTGTATCTGCTGCTAGCTTAGCTTTAACCACAACAACATGAAATTGTATAGTGCCCGCCAGGATTTACACATTAGCTTAGCAAGTTCACTGTAGTTAAATATAGTTTGCATAGCATAATGACTGGTAAAAGGGAAACAGTTGGCCTCGCTCTGGCCAGACATAATTATATCCATCTATTTTCACATTTGAAATTCACTAATAAGCACATTACCACTAGCTTACAGGCTGCGAAACACAAAGTGTTAAAACAATTAAATGAGATACAGTGAATGTCTTAGTTTAGTTATAAAGTTATTATTATAGAGCTGCTGGTAGGTAGATTGTGTTCTCTTTGGACAAAGCCAACAGGCTAGCTGTTTTAAGATTTTATGCTAAGCTAACCATATGTTCATATAGTTTCAAAGTCAGCTCAATCTATGTTTATCTTAGCTGTTAATTCCATGAGTTTCATAAAAGGTGAATAAACTTGAGGGGCTCTTGATCTTGGTTGAGAAGAGGACAGAGATGAAGGAGATTCCTCTTCAGACTGAGCATCTACGTCTGCGCCTGCGTCCACCTCATCTCTCCCTGGACTCACAGGATGCTTGGATTCAGATTGGCGGGTGTATGTCCCAATCAGTGTTGAGGAGTTGGACTCCAGGAAGCGGCTGTACTCGACAGGAGAATACCTCAGTAAACTGGACTCCAACCTGCTGGGTGGAGGTTTATTAAAACTAAACGTCCTTGGCTGGATGGGTGTTGTCAGGTGGGAGGATGGATGTTGAATGGGAGGTGCGGGGGATGAAGACCATATAGGGGATGAAGGTTGTGTAGGGGATGAAGGTTGTGTGGGGGGTGAAGGTTGTGTGGGGAATGAAGGTTGAGCTGGTGATGAAGGTTGAGTGGCTGAAGAAGGTTGTGTGGGTGATGACGGTTTCACTGGTGATGAAGGTCGAAAGGGTGGTGACTCTTGTATGGCATGGAGATGAGCAGGTTCATGTTGAACAGGAGGTTCAACATCATGCCTTTGTGTTACATGTCTGCAGATGCACAGTCAGACATCAGAGTGAGAAACCACCTCCAAATGAGGCACCAAATATAACCTGACTTTGCTAAATATGTTTCTCCAACTTTGCGTCTCACCTGGGGAGCAGATCACAGCCCACTCCTTTATCCCTGGTTTCCAAAACATCTCGTGGCCTATTCTGTGTGGACATAAAATATCTCAGCTTGTCTTCTAACTCATTATTCTAGGAAAAGGAAAAGAGGAAACAACACTGTCAGATCAGACACATGCAAAAGATTGAAGTCAATTTACATATGAAAGTGATTTGATAGGTGCAGCGACACAAGGAAATCACACAGATTTGCTGAAAGTTCATGATTCACAGCACTCAGCAGCCCATTAGATTAGATTACTACCCCACACCATGATTAAAAAAGAGTAACCACATGTTTGAGAATGTATCTTACCTCACACTCCACTATTGCGATTCGGTCCAGGAGCTCTGAGATGAACATATCCTTCTGAGCAACTTGAGCTCGCAATGATTGAACCTTCAGAGTTCATTGAAAACAATTGTAAATTATTTCAGGTCAGACCTTTCTTTGTGAAGTTTATTTAGTCACATAATAATTTATGTTTTTTCTGGAAAGAGAGGGGCTGAAAAGGAAAGTTCCACAGAAATCGAACTTAATATTCATTAATTATTCATTTATAATTGGAAACCTGCAGATTATTTTTAGCTTGGCCGGTCCATTGTGCATTTACAAGATTTTAAAAAACTAATTTGCATTAGAATTTTAGGATAAGAGGTGTACCAATTCAACAATGTATTTTTCCTCTTGAGACACTACATAGTTTCATAGTTATTTCCAGTATAATGCATGAGCAAACATCTTAACCACAGGGTAAACAAGATGCCCCGCCTTTTATTGACTTTAGGTTAGATGACAGTTTATTCTCCTTGTGTGCAACTCATCTGTACTCTGGATGCAAAACAAACTACTTGTAGATGACGTATGCAGGTCGTCCACACCCATAATCAAAACATGAATGGAATGGAGGATTTGAGCGCATTTAAAAGGATAGTATTTGCGCACAGATAAATAAACTCTCTTCACCTCTTCGATCATTCCTTTGACTTTCCTCTGCTGGCAGAACACCATGTCGTTCAAGTGTTTGATCCTATCACGGAGGTCCATGGTTTCAGTCTGCAGCTCTTGAGACCTAAACAGGACCAGCAACTGGTTAAATCCACATGTAATTCCATTAAACTTGTGAAAATGACTTCTTCTTGCATTTTGTAAAATTCAGCTCAGATAGGCCTTGTGCTTCTCAGAATAAGGACATTATATAAACCCAAAAAAACTCAAACTAGCAAGAAAGCTTATTGTTATTTAATTCTTAACTTAGACTCCCTCTGTTAGCTTTTTGCTGAAGCTTTTTTGTTATTAAGTTTATAAAGAACATTTTCACCTCGTAGACTTCAGCTGCTGAACGAGAATGCATGACTGAGTCAAAATCTCAGAAATAAAGAGGTAATGTAGACCTTAAGTTGATATTTTCATGTGGATTGCTTTTTTGTACCTTTTGACTACCGTTGCATCAGTTGTGTCTGACAGCTGTAACAAGCGGAGACGCTGTTCGCAATCCTGAAGCTTCTTATGGAGTTGACTTTTTTCCTGTCAAAAAATATATTTTTCATTACAAAGTTTGTTTTCTGCAAAAATTGTAGTTGTGATTTTTGATACGTTCAAATTTTGCATTACCTTTCCCATACAGTCCAGCAGACGCTCCACTTCAACAATCCTCTCGTCTCTCTCAGTGATCTTGGCCTCTGCGATCCTGATGTTTCTCTCTGCTTCTTCCAGACGCCTGATGTACTCATCCAGTTGGGCCTGTGCGAACACAATTACATTTTGGCTTAGATGCTGCACTGCTTTTTAAAAAGAATAAAATAATCAAATTATCCAGGCTGTAGTAATTTATCACAACTTGACTGAATTAAATCAGAGAAAAATATGCACTTCATCATACACCTCGTAAGAAGTGTCAAAAACCAGTTCAGTCTGACTTATGTTGAGTAACCATTTCACACCCATCTCATTCTTATGACACATAGCCTTTGGTCTCATCCCGTATTAAAACTGTATGTGATGTCAATGGTAAGAGTTAATGAATAAGAAGAGAAGAATGCAGACCTGGAGTTTTTCAATCTCCTCTCTGTGTTTCCGCTGTTCCTCCTGCAGTTTCTCCTCATACTCCTGCTGCAGCTTTGCCGACAGCTTCTGGAGCGCCTGACTGTTGGCCTCACGTGAAGAATCAACCTGAAGAGTTCACAGCACAGCAGAAATTAAGACTGCTAAGTGATAATGCTTATCCCATACTGGCAAAAGAGTATAACATGCAGGTGCAGCTGAGGTGTTATTGTACAAATTTCCTGGATCAAGACTCATCTACTATTTCTGCTTAATTTCTTTGAAACTGGGGCTATTTGCTCTCTTTTGTATGTTCTTTTTGGCCAACACATAGACTTGAACCAAAGATGATGTTTTGGGGCTATCTTAGTAATCAGTTAAGTTTTAATTTACTGTTGATTTTACTCTGTTTTACTGAAGAAAAATCAGGGAATGCAGGGATAGAAAACTGACAGGCTATCAGGTAGAAAACACTTATTTCTACATGTGAATCACTTCTGTGTTTCTTTGCATGTGGCTGTCAGTTAGTGTCATGCATCTCCACTATCAACAGGGCATTTGAGCGCCCAGTTTCACACCAACCAGGTGACCACCAGTATCTAAATGAATACGCTAAACCACTACTGTAATGTTTTGAAAACTGAAGCTGCATGAGGGTTTGTGTGGCAGAGTGAATGTGCAAACAGAGATATGTGATGTGTGTGCAGGGTTACCTGTAGTCTCAAAGTCTGGTTCTCAGCCTGCACGGCAGCCAGCTCCCTCTCCCTGTCTCTGAGCTTTTCTTGTGTTTTTTCACAGGTGCTACGCAGAGTCTTGAGCTCATCCCTCCTGTCCACTCTGCTCTGACAGTTCTCCAGAAGTTGTTTCTGCAAAGGACATTTCTTTTACTTGTCGAGCCATCCATTTTTGGCACAGAGCAGTCAAGGAGCAGGTCCTTTAGAGATTGTGTGACAGAATTTTGTTTGTGTTACCTGCAGGTCAATGTTAGCAGATACAAGGGAGCTGTTCATCTGATCAAAGCTCTCCATGGCAGCTGTCCGGATCCTAACCTCTGACTCCAGACTCCTCCGGTGTGAATTGGCCGCCTGCAGACACACATGGTTAAGTGCATTTTCAGATTTTTTTTCACTTCTTCACAGACTGGAGCTTGATAAGCAGTCACATGGTGTTGCATAATTCATTACCTTGATTTCCTGGGAGAGCTTCTGCATTGATTGCTGCATTCCTCCAAACTGCCCGTACATCCGCTCTCTCACCTTCTCCAAAGAGTCTCTCACCTGTGCACAGATGTAGAGGGGGTAAAGATAGCATCCCACACATTCTTAAGTATGCTTAAAGAAAGGTATGCTGACCCAGGCCTGGCTGCTTGTTGTGTTAGTTTCCACTCACCTCTCGGATGTACCTCATCTCATCTCGAAGATGATTGGCCGTCCACTCACGTGCCATCACCTCCTGCTGTCTGTCCGAGCCTGTCCTCTGCACAACAGCGTACACTTTGGGCCCATGATGCTGCAGCGAGGTCTCTGGCGCCCCATTGGTCATGTCTCCGAGGTGCTGAGGGAGACAGGATCGCACCGCTCAGGTTTCTGTAGCCACCTTCCACTGAGACTGACTTACACTGTCATTGTGTTTGTGTACTGTGCTTGCTCAAATGCACATATGCATACTTGCAGGTGCGTCAAATGTCTTAGTGAGTTTGGATGCAAATGCCTGCATATGTACACTTGATCAAGTATTTCCAGCCTCACCGCTGCTGAGCACTGAAAACAGAAGGCTGGGAAACGAACGGCTATAAAAAGTGCAGAGTGTATAGAAGGTGTCATGTTTCTGCAACCCAGTACATGAGCTGTTGCTGGTTCTGCCTTTTGTTCCTCTAGCAGAAAGGCAGCCAATGAGAAAAGATGCACACCAGCAGAGGAGTGCAACACTTAAAACAATACATTTACTAAAAGTCAAAAAAGACAAACATCGTCATGGTCACAGAAAAGTGGAACTCAGGGTTAAACGATATAATGAAACAGACTGACGGATGTATGTAAGACATGTCATTTTATCTACAAGCATCTGTTCATGTTGAATATCTGTGAATACATTATTAATGACAGTCTGAAGGTGCAACTTCAGAAACCTTTTTTCCAGGAGGATGTCAGTCACACACATGCAGAAGCAGCGGCCATATGTGCGTGCACGTGTGTGTGTGTATGAGTAGCAGTGTCATGCTTATTACTCATATTCAGATGCTGCTGTCTACCTGCTGAGGTGACTCCCTGCCAGCTGGCCTCTCTCTTTGGATCAGCCCATTTTTCGTCTTCCATGTCCCATTGACCTCTTTCTCTTTCTCAGCCTATTGAAAAACAAAAATCAAAAAACAAATATTCCAGATTGCTGTTGTGGATAATTGAGCTCACTGCAGATGTGACCCCTGGAAAGTTTAAAAATGCTCTAAATGTGTGTTATTATTTTGTGCAAACATTCCACAGCACTGACATCCTAAAATTAGCAAGTTTCTGTTGAGAAACAGCAATGTGGTCTGTCGTCATTTTTGGTTACATGTAGAAAAGGTGCTCTCTCAATGAAAAAAAACACCAGCAAACATTCTGGATCAAGTGTTGGCAGACCTTGTGGGATGTTTTGAATTTGCTTTAAGATCGCATATACAATGTTTTTAATGGTTTCTGTATAAACAAAGTCTGTTTGTTTTGGTAACCTAATTACTTGGAGATCTTTTGGTGGATATAGAGGGCTTGGTCACTACTGGCATAGTGAGGAGCTTTTTATAAAATTTAACAATAACAAACAGAGATATTTTAAAAAAGAAAAAGTATTCACTTTAAAGGTGGTATATATAGGTTTTTGCTATCACTATGTAGCCAATGTTTTTATTTACATCCCAGTTTATTTAATTGTTGCAAGTTCAGCATCATATTTCATTCCTTTTCTCATGAAGAACTATGTCCACTAATAAAAAGAAATGTCAATTTTATCTTTACCTCCTACTTAAGTTAGCATGCCAACCAGCCAGTCCTTGCCTGTCTTGAAAAACTACTTTGTGATAGTGAGTCATTGTAGCATCTAGTCAGCCCTCAGCTGGTATGAGAGATTGAATAAGTAGCGTTGCCCAGGAGGCAAATACTGACGCTAAACCATCACAAGCACCTGCTCTAACAGGACACCACATTCAGAAGCAGAGAGCAGTAAGACATAGCACCTTTAGTCGTCCTTCCTGTTTGTGTTTATAGAATGCACTGAACTAAAAAAATCCCTCTCCACCCAAACCATGAACTAGATAGACAGATATACAGATAGACAGATAGTGTAAAGGAGCCAGAGCTAGAACAAAGATGCCAGTGTTGTTTGTGAACAGGGCTGAGCCCCACATTTCTCCACCACCTCATCTACATTGGAAATGCCACTGAGTAATGGTGAAGGCCTGTTAGTAGGCAGATGTGAATTCCAGTGGATGGAAGGGAAGAACAGCAAACATTTTTAATGTTTTGCAACACTTCAGAGAACTCTAAGAGCTCAGAATTTTACAATGTCAGTGTTTGACTGCACTGGTGGACAATGTTTACCTGCTTGTAGCTGAAACTATCATTTTGAGGGGAAGAACACTCTGGGTGTCGTTTTGTTTTGTTGCTTTGAGGAGCTCAACCTCCTCAAGGCTATCGCAGACTGTCTTGGTTATGTAAACATATAAAAATGACCTAGAGATGACCCTTTGACACAACATCATGTCAGGGTACTGTTAAACTGCAGTTTGTTTGTTGCATGCAGACTGGCTGTTTTTATCATATGACTACACTGTGAAGGCCCTGAGAAGGACTTGACTAATTGGATTATCTCTGACAATCCAACATGAAAGTATCTTGTTAGGCTAAATCATGCACACTTTGGAACTTTTAACCATTGTAGAGATTAAGTAAAAAGGGCATAGGTGTATGAGCCTCTATATGAAGTAACTCTGTGTGTGTCATGCAGAAATATTACATCTTATCCTGGTTGGACTTGGTCTGTAATGTGTCAGGTTGCAGGACACACCCTTTCGAATGTTATAGCAATACAAACATAAAAAACATAATATGACCTTAGACTCTTGATATCTTGTGCAGAGGATGTTTCAATCATTTCCTTCCTCCTTGATTAACTTCCTTTCTCCTTTTTCCATGTTTGGTTTTTTCATCACAAAGTCACAAAAATACAAACTCAAGAAAATGCTGACCTACATTTGCCCTTCCTTACAGATTACATTTAAGCTCAAAGAACTCCTACTAAAAAAGCACACAGATGCTTTGCGTCTGATTAAATGTAACTAGACTGTTGAATCAAACCTGCTCAACACTGTCACTTTTGAACATTGTGCTGGTATTTGAGCTGGATGTTGTTGCAACAGCAACAGAGTTCTGTGTCACAGCAATTACAGTAGCACCCGTGCAAAGCTCTGTATTCAGCACTGAATGCACAATGAGCAGTGAAGAGGATATGCAGAGGTCAGCTTTTAACCTCGAGCATTCGTATTACTCTTCAGTTCCCCTAAAGTGGCTTAAGTTCTATTTTTCCACACAACATAGTATCCTATGAAAAAAAACATATTAGCTTGTTTATCACTTCAGTGAATATAAATCAGCATACACTAAGTGAAAAAGTGTGACTCAGCCTACACTGAATTGAAAACTGTTGTTTTCATGCGAGTCACTGGCACAAGAGATATCTTTCTGGCTGTTAAGTGAGAATGTAGATACTAATCTTCCATGAGAAACAACCAGCTTGTCTCTGTGCAGGGGTAACAAAATCCCTTCATGAGCACCTAAAAAACTCACTAATTAAACAGAATGTGCTGTCACAAACCAACAAAATGTCATTTTTACAAGATTGTAGGGCACACGGATTAAACAGGCACAACAAAACATGTCAATTAGAAAGCATTAGAGGTTCTGGTTGACTATTTTTGTAGCCTTATGACAGAGACAGTGTTTCCTGCTTTCACTTTTTGTGCTAAGCTAAGCTAGCTAGCTCCTCCTCAGATTTGCTGTACAGACAGAAGGGTGGTATGGATTTCTTATCCATTCCCTGGCAAGACAGTGAATTGGAAAATTTCCTAAAATATTATTATTTCTCAAATGCCATTTCTTGCTGTGTTTCCTGCATTTTTATTTTACAGTCATTACTATTCTCTCTCTACCTTTCCTCCCACCACTCTCATTACATTTTGAACAGCTGATAGTCTGTAAAGGCCAACGCTCCTTAAAGAGAATGAGCTGCACCGTCACAAGGGTACAGAGTTCACATCCTCACCAAGCACACACAGAATTACGCGTCATCATTGAGCACGTGTTTTTTTTATCCTCTACTTTATGCTCACTCTTTGCCACACTGTACTGTGTCATCTGTTTCACTATGAATGATCTTACCCTTCCTTGGGAGGCACGTTCAGAGACTACAGTAGCGTGCTATCAGTGGAGTGTGTGGAGGTGTGGTGACTGAATGCACACCACACCCCTGGCCAAGGTTCATACGAAAACATACAACCATGTTTCTCTTTGCACAGTTAAAAAGACCAGAAATATTCTCAGTTCTTCTCTTTGCCAACAGAAAGTGTAGTTACACTGAGTTCTCACACTCACTCAGCCTAACTCTGACTTCATCCTCTGAACCGCAAATCCTGAACACAAACAAAGATGGAGGCTGAGCCACCTACAACAAACACACACAGCAGGCTGTATATACTCACTAATAACACACATAGCAACAGAGTGTTACTTACATAGATACTGTTTATTTCTGCTGCTCAATAAGCCAATTCTATTTTTATGAGCTGCAAGTTTGTTTGGTGACTTTCAATTGAGTCAATACTGTTTTAACTAAACTCTCAAAAGTGTCACGAGTCTCAGGTGAACTGGTAAAATATCAAACGTGTCGGATCAGCAAAGTATTTTAAATATTTTCCATTGTAAGGAATAGATTTACAATACAAAGAGCTGAGCTTTGAAGTAAATGTGAAACAGCTGTGTGTGCATTTTCACTCTGTCTCATGCACATACACACACACACACACACACACACACACACACATTCATGTCATGATTGTGTAATTGGTCAAGCTGATAACAAAAGAACAGATAAATCTCAGTTGCTCCACCAGCTTTCTCTCTAAGTATTTTGATTTTATAATAAATTAATGTTGCATTTTTGGTTCTTATCATTCTGGCACATTGTTATTGTTAAAAGTACCTTGTGTGTTAAACTAGAGAAAGAAACACAAATTCAGTTGTTTTATTTAATCAAAGAGACAATAATTTAACTCCATTCTTTGCCTAACTAGAGTGTGATTATGACTTACTGTGTCTGAGTTTGCAGTTTTTGGCTCCTTGTTTTCATTATCTCCCGCATGTAGAGTTAACCTGAGGCGTCTGATCCTCCTCTGTCAAAATCAAACAGACAAAAGGCAAATAAAAGATGTTCTAGGCAAATGAATTTTTTTTTATGTCATCATGAGAAAGGACAATAAAGAGCCGACATTAAAACACCACAAAGGCCGGGCAATGGTTCACAGTTCTCACAGACCTCGACTGTCTGCCTCCAAGGGTTTATTTATAGACTACAGCAACAGAACTGCTAAGTTTATGTAAATGTTGTGTTACAGATACAACAATGGGAATATTTACAACACAGTGAAGGCTTTGTTTGTTGTTGTAACAAGCAAACAATTTGTAAAATTAGATATTTTCATTTTGATACATTATTTCAAAAAACACCCTTTGAGTTGTAAACCCTTATCATACTAAGTTTATTAAGTATCAGTAGGTTCTTTCCTCATTTTAGAACAATGGGAATGACTTTAAAGGCCAGTTTAGTACAGAGGCCTGCTTTATCAGAGAGCTGTTCAAATAAACATGACAGCCTTTGCTGCTGCACACTCAGCTCCTATTACATGCTCTTGTAAATGAACACATCCTATTCAAATACAAACTTTAAGATGATCAGAGGACAGAAAATGTTAGCTTGCACTGAGAAATGTGCCTCACTGAAAAGAAACAGACAAGAAACAAGTGGCTGCAGAGTTAAAAGCAACAAGGGACAAACAGAAGAGGGAGGGGAAATAATACTGTGCTGCAAACACAGAGCAGAAGGGGGAGAGAAAAAAGGGAGGACAGAGGGAGTTTTACTGTCCTGACCCCAGTGGGACTTCTTACCTCATTTAAAGACTCTGGAGATTCCTCTGTTGTGGTTGTGGTGGTGGAAACAGTTCGTCCTGAGGCTAAGCGTCGCATGTCTCCTCTTCTGTCCACTCCTCGCTCCTCTCTCTCTTTCTCTCCGGACCTCCTCCCACCCTTCCTCTCACTCTCCTTCCTGAGTTCTGCTCAATTTCTCAGAGCGACCATCTGCCCCAGCTCCAGTCAGGGAAGAGGAGGGGAAATTCCACTCTGTCACGTCTAGTGTTGGTGAGTCCACGGGGGCCCTCGAGGTTCCCTCTCAGTCAGTGAAATGATCAGGTGCAGTCCAGCTCCACACTCAGCAACACAACAATGTCATTGTTTGAATTCCGGCCAGACTGCTCCTAAATCCACCTGGCTGACAGGCTTGTCAGTCACTCTGCAACCTTCCTGTCTCTCTCTCTGTATCTGTCTTTCAGTGTCTCTGAGTTCCCATCAGACCTGTCGGGCCACATTTTTGCTGCCTCCCTGGTCTGTGCCTCCTGCCCTGAGAGAAGGACTTTCACAGGGCGGCTCCTCTTACTTGGGCTGGGACAGGTGGAGCCCATTTTATTTAAAGGAGTGGCTTAGAGGAAGTGCAGGTTTTTACTTTTTACTTCACTGTTGACAAGTTTGACAGTATCTTCCTGTAGGCAAATATTTTTGTGAATTTTTTTCAACTGTAAAATATATTTCTATTCACCTAATTGACAGTTTTTATTGACAATTAACCTGCTTTTTTTGTTTGTTTGGTTTTTTTGGGGGGGGGGGGGGGGTTGCTGTGGTGGAGAAGAGATTAATTCATATTCTAAACTACTGTACTCAGGTCAAATCTCCAGTATTTCTATGTGTTTATTTCCACTTTATCTTGCTTTGTACTGCTGTTGCAATACACATCAGAGGAAATATTTTACTTTTTTACTCTACTGCATGTATGTGACAGTTACAATTACTACTTTTCACTTTTCAGAAAATAATTTACATATATATACATATATATAGTATAATCTTTCAAAAATATATCACAATGTATGATTTTAAATTAAACTACTTACTATTAATTTTTACATGACCAATTTAGGGATCTTTTTTAGTTCCTGATGACTTTTGCTTGTTACACTTTAAGAAAATGAATGCAAGATTTTTTCTAGTTACAGAGTTTTTTCATGTGAGGAACTGCAACTTTCACTTGTTTAAATTATTTGACTTCTTCTAGCGAAGTTGTCTTGGGGGTTGAAAGCTTTTCTCCTAAATAATAAAGTCATAACTTGTTTTATATCAGTAGTACAGGAGGGGTGTAGCAGTACCGGTGTTTCTTTAGTTAATAAGTTATTGATGTTGTTGATAGTGGATAGTGATGAAAAGGAAGACAACACAGCACACATTATTTTTTAATGTTATTTTTACCTTTTGTCACACGGCCACACAGTCACTAGGTTTTATTTGGTGATTTAATACTAATTAGACTCCATTATCCTGTCAAATATCTTTAAGGAATAGATCTATGATTACCCTGGTAGCGAGATCACATTCCTCTTATGCAGTCACTCCCTTTAATGGACACTAGAAACATAGTAGAATAAAGTATCAGGCTTAAAGGTCAAAGTCGTGTAGCAAGTTGTCCATTTGAAACAAATATCTGTAGATAGTTAATGACAAAATACACCAGTGAACACAAAAAGAACAATTCTCTGAACAATATGAGAAGTATTTCTATGGGCCAGAGAAGTTAATTAGTAACCAGACATCAAACAAATGGTATTTTTTTTACTTCTGCAATCAGTGAGTCAGTCACACAGCCAGGCCTATGTCCACATCCAATGTCACGTGGAAATCCATGTGGAAATCTTCTACCATAAACAGCTCATGTGCACTAGTTCTTGTCGTGATTGTGCTCTCACTGTTTTGTGGTCAGGACCTTGATTCAGCCATGGGGTTGATTCAATCGAGGTAGTCTGACAAGAACTGCCAGATATACATATAGTGCAAACCACTGAGAGAGAACAATACGTTACACTCGCTTGGGTCCTTAACAATGCTTCCATAAACTAAGTTCATGCCAACAAACAGCAACATGGGAGAACAGATTTTAAATGTGACAAATTACATAACTGAAATCAACATTCAAGGTACCTGCACTTGAGTTTTTCCATTTTCTACTCAATAGCTCCACATATACATACATACATACATATATATATATATACATATATATATATATATTTGTAATGTTTCCACCCTTTTCTTTCCTTATTCTGTCTTTAGTTGTTTCGAGGAAGAGGGCGAAAATTGTAGATAGGAGCTGTTTGTGGGGTCTCCGGTGATGTAACAGGCATGTCTGCTTGATGTGCTTCACAATTAAACAGAGAACAGACTTCTTCTTCGACAGAGCCGTGGTTAGTATGAAAGTTGCTAGTGCTACTATTATCTTTACCGGCGCAGGCATTCGCCAGGGAGTTAATAACATCTTCGTTTTTAAGGATAGCAGCTACTAAGTTTTGTGCCGCTTCACTCATCCTTGCACTGACCTGTTCAAGTGAGAGTGAAGTCAAAAACACAAGATGGCGCTAGTTTTCAGTCCATATATTCAGGGAGTTTCATTATATATATTCAGACTTTCATTTTATATATTCCAGGAGTTTCATTTTATATATTCAGACTTTCATTTTATATATATA
>JAQNCA010000001.1:15113407-15126804 GCA_029783725.1 Acanthurus tractus
CAAACAAATCTCTTCTGCTTGTTGCTTTTCCTTAGTAGTGGTTTCCTAGCAGCTATTTGACCATAAAGGCCTGATTCGCGCAGTCTCCTCTGAACAGTTGATATTGAGATGTGTCTGGTACAAGAACTCTGTGTGGCATTTATCTGGGCTCCAATCTGAGGTGATATTAACTTGTGATTTCTGAGGCTAGTGACTTGGATGAATTATCCTCAGCAGCAGAGGTGACTCTTGGTCTTCTTTTCCTGGGGCTGTTCTCGTGTTAGCTAGTTTCCTTGTAGCGCTTGATGGGTTTTGCGACTGCACTTGGGGACACATTCAAGTTTTTGCAATTTTCAGGATTGACTAACCTTCAGTTCTGAAAGTAACGATGGACTGTTGTTTCTCTTCACTTAGCTGAATGGTTCTTGCCATAATACGAATTCTAACAGTTGTCAAATAAGGCTGTCAGCTGTGTACCAACCTGACTTCTGCAACTGATGATCCCAACCACATTCAAAAGGCAAGAAATTCTATAAATGAACCATGACAAGGCACACCTGTGAAGTGAAAACCATTTCAGGTGATTACCTCATGAAGCTCATTGAGAGAAGGCCAAGGATTTGCAGCTCTGTCAACAAAGCAAAGGGTGGCTACTTTGAGGAATCTAAAATATAAAACATGTTTTAAGTTATTTAACACTTTTTTCTTTGCTACATAATTCCATATCTCTTGCTTCATATACTCGATGTCTTCAGTGTGTATCTACAATGTAGAAAGTGGTAAAAATAAAGAAAAAACACCAAATGAGAAGGTGTGTCCAAACTTTTGACTGGTAGTGCATATATATATATATATATATATATATATATTAATGTATATTGCAAGAAGGTACTGTACAGTTTGTTTGTTTTGTTTTTTGGGAGGTAAACAGGGATTTAACTAAAGATGTTATTGCTCCTCTATATCAGCAGAGGGAGACAGAGCTCAATCTGTGAATGAAAAGTAACTATTTGCTTGGATGATCATCATTTTTAAATAAATTATCTCTTAAAGCCAGAGTAAAAAGCACTGGTGTTTGCATTGTTGTTTTCTAATGATAGTCTCTAAGATGACTTTTAACTCAAATAATAAAAAAATGTCTATAGATGACACTATTTTTTTGTTGTTCCAGGATGATGAAAACATGCAGCAAATTAAAAAATGACTGAGCTTTCCAGAAATTCCTTATTCATGTCCAATAAAAATACCACCAGCTGGTACCTATTTTCCTGTTTACCCATGGAGCAATATTTCAGACTACTTATATTTTTAAAAACCAGTCCAGTTAAAGCAAATATCTTTTGTTATATTGTTTTCATTTGAGTTTTTACTGAATTTCATCTCCAAAGTGGCTAGAAGTTTCCTCAGAGCTTCAAGATTGAGACCAACAAGGTACATTAGTCTTTGTGATGTGATGTAAAAGTTTTGTACAAAAAAATAACTATTTTTTTTAAATTTCAAGTTTCAAAATTTTCAATGATTTTTTGCTTTATGCCATAAAGAAAAACAATGGAGAAGATCTAAAATTATTACAGTGTAACTCAGATGACTGCTGATTAACACATTCTCATTATTTCTTTCAGTTTATCATTTTATCTACAGTTTATTAATTCACATTTTTCTTTCTTTCTTTTTTAAAATCCTCTAACACTTTTGTTTTAGGAAAGAATCATACAGTAACTAAGAATTCTGGTGTCTTTAACACCACTATGGCTAGGGGGCAGCATAGCCCTATGACATTTTCCCAGAAAGTGCCACAAACTGTTGTTTTTTTGTTTCTGTGCATCTGCACTCAACAAGCTGGAGTTTTTTCTAGAGCCCTGCAAGACCTGTAAAACTTGTATGATTCCTGTTTCTGTTTGGAGCTGTGACATGGAGAGCTCTGTGTGAAAGAGCTTCAATCATTAGGAAATACACAGCTGCCTCAAAGACAGCTCCCTCTCAGCTGTCTATACCTCCCTATTTCTCAGCAGTCACTCCAGTTGAAGTCACTCAAGCACAAACAGGAATCCCAGGAATGATCACCTTGTTAAGCATACACAACTTTTCCCTCTTAAGCCGCCTGGCCTGCAGCCCCTTTTAGTTTACTGCTTGACTTGATGCGAGAGAGACAGAGAAAATGCTGTTGCACTCGAAAGGTTGATTTGTTTGTTTCACACAGAATAGCAACAAATGAAGGTCATGCCCTGCCAACAATAGCCTGTCAGGCTGTGAGAGTAAGTAAGCCCAATCCATTCACCTCCCTGCTCTGGTGCAGTAAAAAGGACTGGGGAAGGCTGATTCACGAACACCCCCACCCTCCGGGTTATTTTATTATTTTAAAGTAGATTTTATTGTATTGTTTAACACTGGTCAACAAAAAAAGACTCTTAAATATCAAAGTAAAAATAGATTTTTACAATGTGAGCTTAATTAATTACAGACTCACACAGGAATCCTTTTTCCTTTTTTTTTATCGATAGAGACTGAAGGAGGTCAAAGCTCTGCACTGAAAGGTGATCAGGCCCATGCACGAGATTCACACGCTTCATTTGCTCAAGCAGGAAAAATACTGACCTGCTGAGCATGAAATTAAAGATCAAGAGCTGCTACTGACACAGCTGCTTTAAAACCCACAGAGATTTCACTGGAGGTTGAATGAAGTCAGTGATCACTAAACAATAGACTGATCAAATCATCTCAATCAAAACCAGACATACAGTTACTTTAAGCACTGTACCTGCTTTGAGGCTCTTGTACCTTACTTGAGTATTTCCACAGTTTTCTTTACGTGCTTCTACTCCACCTCATTTATCTGATGGTCTGGTGGTAGATTAGCATTTTGCATTATGAAGGGAATCTGAATCCAAAAGTTATTTTACTTTTATATTTATTAATTACAATTTGCTAAAATATTTTTACTGTACTAACATTTAAAATGCAGAACTTTTACATTCTGTATTTGTGTTTGTTTCCCTGTATGTTAATTTTCTCTGGTCGGTCTTTCAGGATGTGTAAGAGTTTATACAACTTTTTGTTTCTGTGCTTAATGTTGTATGTTTTATGTAATATTTTCCTAATACTTACCTGTGTTTGAAACATTGCTTTCCTGCTACCTTGGCCGGGACTCTCTCTTGAAGTGATTTTGCAATCTCATAGAGACTCTCATAGTTAAATAAAGGTTTAAGAATAATAAAAAATAAAATGTAATTAAGTTCTCTTATGTAGAGCTAGACAGCTTCGATGCTTTTATTCAAGTAATGAATGGTCAAAACTATGTGTCCATATTTCTTAATCAGTGAATTTGAAAACACAGTTGAGGATTTTAAACACAATATTTGACCTCTATGAAAAAACCATATCAATCAATTTATTAGTCAGTGCAGGGGGGTTTATATGTCTTCAGACATGTCTGGAGGGCATCTTTAAATACTAAAATCTGGGAGTTATTAACAAGGACAAAGCATGTGAGAGTAACTGAAAGTAACTTTATTTAGTCTCAGCAGGATTTATGAACATACAAATGTGTACAGAGAGGTAGTGGCAGGAATTTGTCTCAATCCACTCTCCCTCCACAGGCGTCAGATTGGGCGTATTGAGCACAGAGCAAACAGAGTGCAAATCATCACAGTCTAGCAAAGAAAACCATCTCATGATCAAAATTTCTCAAAATATGTGAAGAAATTCCCTCATTTAGGAGGTACAAATGTTTTTTCAGGCATTGCAAGGCCTCACAATTAACACGGCGATAGAATTAAAAAATATATATCGTGAGGTTAAACAAAAAGACTTCAACTAAGTTCAATGAAGAAGAATAAAGTTTAACCACAGTGTTTCCAGTTTAATAACAGCCAGCAGAGATAAAATGGTTTTTAATGTAAGGCTTTGTTCAATGCTGTTAAAAGTCTGAATCAGAAACAAAAATGACAAAAAAGACTCAAACTTAACAGGTTTTTCCAAATAAACTGCAAGAAGCAGCTTTTTCCAGTAGATGTTTAAGCAGTACTGTGATTTCAGTGATACTAAGATTAACATGTAACAAAAACGACAGTGATAGCATATTGATTACATTTTCATGGATCTATTAATTGTAATCAAACCATAAAAAACTGTATAAAAATGGATGTGTACAAAATCCCTCATTTACTGTTCCCTAAACGCCCTGTTGAGTCAGGATTTTGTATATTCAGCTATGAATAAATAAAAAAAAAACATCCTGGAACTCCTCACTTCATATATTTCCGATTTGATCTTCATTTTTAAAAAAGCAGGTAAATATATTTTATTTGACTGAATGATACAAAAATTAATATTCAGATACTGTATGTAAATTTAACATATTTGATAGGCATACAAAGTAAGGATGAATAACTTCATATTGTTCACAAAGGCAGTACTGGTTGCATCATTTTACAGTGCATTAAAGAGTGCGTCTTCAAGTTTACTAATGCTAAAATAATCATTAAGAAGCATGTGTAATCCATTGTTCACAAAAGAAATTCCACTTAGAACAGAGCTGGAAAATTTACATTAGACAAAATGTGTATTTTAAAAATGATCAGATTAAACTGTACATGTATTTGAGTTCCATGGGACAGAATAAAACATCAAAGCTTTTATGATTTTATCCATTTCTCTCAAAGCTGCTCACATAATACTGAGTGAATTTAAGGACATAGAGAATGTACCAAGAATTAATTACCTGCAGAGTCACAGGAACTCTGTGTGGATTTTTCAACAAAAAGGGCTACAAATTATCTGAATATTAGCTGGAAAGTCTCTAAATACCAGCACAGACGAGTCAGTGTGAGTTTTGTTCAAGATCTCCAGTCATTTGGTCCAGTAGTGGTGAAAATGCAGCGGCTTTGCTCCACCTCGGGGTTTGTTTACAGAGTGAAGGTGGACAGCATGTTTTCCTGACTCGAGGAGCGCTTGTAGCTTGATAACGAGCTGAAGTATGTCTCCCCATCAGTGCTGATGTCATCTTCATCATCATCGTCGTCATGCAGACTGTTGAGCAGCGGAGCAGAGTTGCTCTTACGCCTGTTATAAGGAGAACAATATTATAACTAAGAGACCAGGAACATCTGTGTGTTGTTTTTTAAGCTTTTTCTTGTTTTTTCTCTCTGACTTTTACCTGATCTCACTCCGCAGAGCTTTGAGCTGGCTCTGGAGCTGCTCATTGGCCTCCTGTTGCTCATCCAGGTCTCTCTGTAGCTTCTTCTTGCTGTGCTCCAGCCGGTCGATCTCCTCCTCAGCCTCATCCATCTGCCGTTTCAGGGCCTTCAGACGCAGATTCAGCTTGAAGAAGAATCAACACACAAGGGTTAAAGGGTTCAACAAAGACCAACAAGAACTTTCACTCAAAGGCCAACTGACAGACTGCTCATGTAATTAAAGCTCTGCTGTAAATTAGTTTAATGACATACAGTCGGAGTGTGAGAATGTTGTGTAACCTACTTGGTCCTTCTGATCTTGAATTGAGTTATGTTCTTCTTCACTTTGCATCATCATCTCTTTTACTTTTCTCTCCAGCCTGCGGTTCACCAGCTGCAGGTTGGCGCGTTCCCTGTAACACACACAGCTTGATGCATCAACACACATGAAATGAAGCAAATTATTACCACTTGCATTAAACTTGTGGTCAGATTACTCAGAGTTGGATGATTCTTCTGAGTAATCTCATACATACAAATCAGTCAGTGTCAAACAATGAACTCAAACTTTAATCTAAACCTTGAACTCCCTGCTTGGCTGTCATACTCAACCTAATGAACCTCTACTTTTCACTCAACCTTTCCCCTAAAGCCTCTCTCCTCCATCACTTAAACCCCAGCACACCTCATCTCTGTCCCCAGGTGGAGCTTTGGTCTCACCTTTCCTCCCCCTCCAGCCTCTGCTCCAGCTCCTGTACGCGCTCCTCCAGCTGGGATACCAGGCCCTCTTTGTTGGACTTCTGGGAGCCCTCGAGATGAGACACTCTGCCCTTCAGGTCTTTGTTCTACAGGGGTCATGAGGAGAGACACTGCTAATGTTTGTTTATCACACAATCATATCAGTGCATCAAAGATATGCATTTGGAACCGGTGTGAGAATGGATACAATCAATGAGAATAATGGGAGGACATATGAATGAAATGAGTTAATGCTTTGTTGTGAGTTTATTGGGGAACACTGTGTGTAGATGTTTTCCTCCAGACAGGAGAGTGTGTACCTGTCTCTCCAGAGCCATCTTGTCACACTCCAGGTCCTGTCTGCTAGCCCTCTCCTGCAGGAGTTCATTCCTCATCTGCTCCACCTGTCAAGCCGAGTCCAGACACTGTCACTGCTACACTTCCACACAGTCTGATGACAGTTATTATTATATCAGACACACCGTGAGTCTCACTCAGAAGCAGAAACCTCTGTAGCGCTCAGTGAGTCAAAGTGTTAAACAATAGAGGAGTTAATTCTCAGTGGGCCTCAGATAACCGGTGAGCTGGATTTTCTTGTTTGGCTGCATTCCCCATTTCTGTTCACCTTCATGTAAACTCACTATGACACACAGTTGGAGTAAAACACTGGGTCGTAGTTTCTGTTGGTTATGTTTGTAAAATATGAGCTTTTATACTTGATTGTATGGTGTGAGTGTTTTTGTGATTTTATAACATTTAAGAAATAGATTGAAATTTCATTTAATTTTTATTATCTAGATTAAGAAAAAGGGGACCTGTCATATTTATCTTTAACTTTGTATTTTGCGTATTTTGTCTCTTCTCTATTGTTAACTCCAGCGTTAACTCGCATTAAAGCCGCCTATTTTGACAAAACAAGAACAAAAAGACATGGAAATAGTGCCATATTATTAACAGGGTACCTATATTTCTTTCGTAAATGTCATGATTATTGTCAATACTGTTATATAACCACCACTGTAATCCAAAGATACTGGCACCAAATCCACCTACCAGCACCCGTAAAATTCACTGATTTCCATGTTACATCTTGTTTGTATTAAAAACTGAAGTGTAAAAATGACAAGTTGTGATTGTACTCATAGTAATGTGACTTTAATAGGCTTTAGAAATGCTTTAAGGCAGATTTGTTACCAGGCTAGCTGTTTCCCCCTGTACCTTGTCTTTATGCTAAGTTAAGATAACCAGCTGCTGGTTTATATTTAACAGACAGATATAAAAATGTTATAGATCCTCTCATTCTCATATATTCAAAAATGCTCAGCTATTCCTTTTACAGTTATCTGATGTCATCATACATCTGCGACCTCTGAGCATGAAACCGACTCAGAGCGGCGTCACTGCGTGGCCATGACTGCTCACAGATAGCCTTGTTCAAAAGAAGGGAGGATGAAAACGAATCGATACAGTGGTGATGGTTCTTTCTTTGTGAGGGGAGCTTAGAATTGGTGATATTTTATGCCAATTAGTGGGTGACAGTGGGCTGCTCTGATGAACGATGGCCCCTATAACTGGTGCAGCCAGCACTGTGCTTGAGGGAGCTGAATCAGCAGACTAGAACAAACAGCGAAACTAATCTGCTTTGTGAAAGACGGCAGGAGAGGAGAGGGGAGATTACTCTCATTTAGACAGGAGAGGAGCACCTGGTGCCAGGAGAGACGCAGGTGTTCTTCCTGCTGCCTCCGCTGCAACCCCACCACCCCTCCACCCCTCCACCCCATAGCCATGCACCCGCCCTCCTCCTCCCTAGACATTAGAGTACACACACCAGCACATACCCACATGCACGTTCGGTGTGTGTGTGTGTGTGTTTTTGTGCTCACAGACACACACCAAAAGCACTCAATCTACTCAACTCTGCACAAAGCTCAAGCGTTGCCTTGACAACCGACCTCAGCCTCGTGCTGAACCAATGCCACTTTGTCACAACGCCACTCTTTTCTCATTGCCAGGATTTTATTTTTTTTTAAAGGGAAACCGTTTAAGGAGATTCAAACACTCTACTTGACCCAACTAAGCCTCTCTCGATATCGCTACGCACATTAATTTCAAATTTTGGTCACAACCTTTGAATCTGTGTCACTTTCAGACTGAGAGGAAGCTGCATCCGAGCCAAACGCCACAGGCCTGGAGCTCATAATATCGAGCGCAGAGATGAAAACTCTGACTGCTGCACTACACTTGCTACCCAAGCCATGGCATAAATACAGTAGAGTTGCAATAAAGAAGTGCTATTTCAAAACTCCAGCGCCAACATCCTCCCTCTGATTAGTAAGCACTCTCCCACAAACAAACAATTCTAAAAGCACATGTACTTTATCTACATCTCACTTCACAGTGCCTCCGTCAGCAGCTTTATCAGCGAGGAGGAAAAACTGGAACATTTGCTTGCTGACTTCAAGCACAAGAACTGGGTTTGTTCTCGAGATGAAGTTACTGAACGTAATTTCCAAGTGAACTCTGCAACCTGAAAACTTGAGACATTTGGCAGCTCGCATATTTTGGCTCAGGCTGTGAATTACGAGGAGGCTTTTGTGGCTGATGCATGAAAATTGGATAGACACTCTCAGACCACGCTGGCAGGCCGCCATCCTGAATGATTATGCAAGATCATCTTACAAAGCAATAACCCGTCCACTGAATCCAGAACAGGAATAAACTTAGGAGAGGAGTGTGAATATTATAGGTGAAGGCACATACACACACCTGAGAGAGCATTAATAAAGCACATTAACCTGCATGTGAATCATGTAAATTGAAACCTGTGAAGTTTACATTTATTTCAATCAGAGATTAGTGGTTGTGGTTCATGATGTTAGAGGTGGAAGACAGAGCAGCAGCAGACCTGGATATCATTTACAGGCTGAGATGGAATAGAGACACGTCTGTGTGAACTGAAGTGAACATGGATGGACAGCAGGTCGCTGACACAGGTGAGCCCTGATAATGAGAATGCATTGAGTTGGTGTGTGTTGTACCTGCTCTCTTCCCCGGTCTATTCTGTCCATCAGCTGGTCTCCACTCTGACGCTCCTCATCCAGATCCAACTCCAGCTGAGCAATCCTGTCCTGCAAAACCAAGCAGTCACACTTGTACAGTCAGCAAGCGTAGCTATCTGAATCTGTGTATTATAAGTATTAAGCTTAGCTGACATCTGAGGTTTAGTGAGGTGTTCAAGTATCCTTAATGACTGTCATCTGACCTATTATGTCTACTTGTAACAATATACCTCCATGAGTTTGATTTGTCGAGCTTTGTCATCTTTACTGTGGGCCTTCGCCTCAGCCTCCATTTCCAGATCGTGGACCTTTTGCTCCAGCGTCTTCTCCCTGAGCACAGCCTCGTCTCGTTCCCTCTGACACCGCCTCAGGTCCTCCTCTTTGTGTGACAACTAAAAACAAAATGCATCAACATACTTTAAGCACCATGAAAATAACTGAAACAGAACTGTTTTGAATACTTCTGCAGTAAATGTGGATTAAACCCGGCCATCCTGATAAAAGTCCATCTCCTTCTTCTACGTGTCATCCTGCTTCTTATCTGATGCGATGACCAGCAGTTTAGGTGTTGCTAAGGGAGACTATTATATGATTCCCTCGAGTGACTAATGAATCAGGTGCAGCTAGGGTTTCCCCCTGTGTTCATTCAGCAGCAGTGCCCCCCACAGCTGGAAAATTCCCCTCACTGTTTAATGCTAAGGCAATGAAATTCATCATCTGCCCTTACTTCTTACCAAGAACAAATATTTGGCCATTAGTGCAGGACTGCTTCACAATTAATCTTGTAAACACTTAAGTAAGACCTGATTTAAGCCAGGGAGCTGAGGCTGAGCATACAAAGACTTAGTAATAGGTGTAATGGGATAATCACACATCCTCTTTCAGGCCCTGAATAGTTTATAAGCTGGTTTGGATATGAATAAATTACTGAGTTAATATATAAAGCCAGTGAAGCCTGCTATGATTTATGGCTGTGTTTTTTTGCTTCTTGGCCAGCTGTTTCTTGCAAACAAAGACTTAAAAAAGGAGCATGTTAGCGGCCTACACTTGTAATTTTAGTGATAGTCTGCCAAGCTCAAATGGGTTGAGATAGACGAGGCATTCAAGAGCAGATGGAAAAGTGGACTCACTAGGCCCAGTCCATCAGGTTCTCAGGAGAGGAAAGAAAAGGAGGATGTGGATCCTGCCAGCACAGCTTTCTAAACAATGATATCACAACAGTGACATCCTCCTCATCCTGTTCACCAGCTGGACAGAGATGCATCTCCATGGATGAAGGGAAGGAAAAAGGGATGCCAAACTGGTCCTTAAATAAACACCTGACTCATAAGCACATGCAAAGCTGAAAGCTCAAATCAGGTAAAGTAGAGTAAAGTTAAAAGTAAAAGTGGCAGCATGTCATGCATGTCCAATAAAGACTGAACATAACGACTCAAAGTTTGGGTAGAAAGTTTCTCCCACAGCAGAAAATGTCAAATTTCCTTTTTTTTTGGCTAAGATATCTCATGACCTTCAAATCAGGGCATCGCTTGCCAAAACCTCCATTAAAGTTCCCAGTTGAGTTTCATTATAAACAGACATGGTTTTGTTTACAGGGTTGAGTTATGGCACATTGTGTTCGTCCTTAGGACCTAACAAACATCCTAAATGTATTTCCTACCATGTAAAACCTGCAAAACCTTTCTAATGTTTTTTTTTTCATCTGCATTGTTTTCCTCAGTGCGTTTACAGTCACTTTCTTCTCTTTCTTAATTGACTTCCTGCTTCTTTTAGGAAACATTAGCTGTTAGAGCCATTACACTTCCTGCAAAGTCGACAGAAATGTGTATTACATCAACCTGAGGGCACATTTGTGCACAACTGTTACAACATGAAACTAAGCATTGTTTCATAGTTTCTAATGATTCGAAACTCCACATGATTAAATTTCTTTTTTTACAGGACCACATCCAACATCCCCACTTTGAACTCACTACAACAAACAAGTACAGCTTTAAATTTGACATGTAGATGTAAAAACACTGTAAAGTACGGCATGTTCTTGCTTCAAGTTCGTGGACAGTATCATAACATTGGTACATTCCACCTTAAGAAAACCCCCAAACTAACCCTCAAGAAAATTACACTTTTGAGCTTGCTGCTTCTTGGTCTGAAGTAAGCAGAAAAAAATACACTTAAGTGTGACAATCAATTATATCTATCACACAGACCCCTGAGTCACACAGTCTCAGGAAACTGCAGACGGACACCAATGTCATGGTGCCATTATCTGCATTTCTTCTCTTGTTGCAATGGCCCTTTGCTCTCTAAACCAGACTGTATTACACAATGTCCTTATTTCACTGAACTTTAAAACTGCTTTTGTTTGGTCACTACAAATACAATCTCAGCTGCCCCACCTTGTTCAATAAATGTTTGTCAGATAAACAAAACAAAACAAGCCACCCTCTGTCTAACATAAATTTATCTACATTCAAACATTTCTACTTCAGCAAAAAAACATTCTTCACATTCCAAAGTGCTGACAAGGATAAATTACTTGCAAACAATGCAGAGTGATGGCAAGTTTCACCATCCAGTTGCTATGCCCACACATTAAAGCCTCAAGAGGGAAGTCCCAATGTTTCCATTTTAAAACTAACCCTGCATGTAACACTAATTTTAATAAAAACA
The DNA here is from genome assembly GCA_029783725.1 of Acanthurus tractus. Lineage (NCBI taxonomy): Eukaryota > Metazoa > Chordata > Actinopteri > Acanthuriformes > Acanthuridae > Acanthurus > Acanthurus tractus. Next base: position 15,125,031 of record JAQNCA010000001.1, read on the forward strand.
GATTTTCTGCAGCTAAATGAATTCACTTTATTATTATTATTATTTACTATGTTTTGGGTCTGAGGGGGCAGCAGGAAGCAGAAATACCGAAGTGATGACATCTCTCTCTAAAAGGAGAGGATGATGTTGAATGGTGGGGGTCAAACTGAGTCAGAACAATGGCTCCTCATCTGCTGTTCTGCATGGGAAGTCTCAGCTGTGATGACTAATGACTGCCTCGATTTGACCGCTCTCATTATTAAAGCAGTGTCAGTGTTCATATATGTGTCCATTAGGTTAAATGAGGCTGAGGTAGCACACCGTACCTCCTGTTGCAGTGTTTTGGTGGCCAGTAGGTACTTCTCCAGCTCCTGCCCTCGCTCCTTCAGAAGCCTCTGCAGCTCCGCCAGCTCCCGACGGTTCTTCTCTTTGTAAATGTCAATCTGCTCTTGCAGCTCCCGAGTGGATGACTGGGACGCATCCACAATATCATTCATCTGCAGGCACAGTGAAATATAGTGCAAGCAAAAGACAGAAAGAAGAAAATGAAAAAAATGTCATAGAAGGAACAATTTAAAATCCTTCAATTAAAAAAAAAATTGAAACATTTTAATGGATAAAGGAAAGTAAATGTTCTTTAGGCATTCTAGCTTATAATGGTATTTCAGTTGATTTTTAAACTAAATAAATCCTCTAATATACCCTTTTTACCAGAAAATGTAATTTTCTTCAAGAGCAAAATTGACTTACTGTGTGTGAAATTGAATGAGCACTTGGCCTCTAAATTGTTTGAATAACTTATTATTTGATAACTTTAACTATAATCTTTGTAATGAAAACAGAAAAAGGTTTTATGAGCCTTTGCTGGGATGATTATTGGGGCACTCCAGACTCGAGTGCACTCACCTCCCTCTGGAGTTTGTCCACCGTGCGGTCCAACAACCTCCTCTCATCTTCTATGTCATTCTTCATGTTCTTGAACTGCTCTTTCTGAGTCCTCTCCTCTTGTAACCTTTCCTCCAATTCCTTGTGTTCAATGCTCAGTTTGGTCAAGTTTCTCTGCAGAGGACACGATAACACAGATGTTAAACAGTGCCTGTGATTGAAACCCATATTTTTTCAGGTGCCTTGCAGTGAAGAATTGCTAATCTCACCTGCACATCCTCCAATCGAATGGTCAATGCACGATTGGCACGGGACATCTCCTCTTCTTGCTCCCTAATTTCAGCCAAAGATTCTTCCAACTGCTTTTTCTCTTTCTGTTAATGGACATAAGAGACTGTTTTAGAGTGCAATATGTTACAGCTGTTTTTAAAAAATGCATCAGTTGCATCTCTGGGAGTTTATGAACTTGTCCTCTCACCTCCAGTCGACCAACTCTGTCCCCCAGCCGGTTCTCCTGGAGCTTGGCCTCATCGATGATGCGGTTGAGTTTGGCCACCTCATTTTCCAGCTCCTGCGCTCTCCTGCGCAGCCGCTCGGCCTCTTGGGTCAGCCGTCCAGCTTGGCCCTCCGCTGCACCTTTGGCTGCCTCCACTTCAGCTTTCTCACGAACCACTGTTGCGCTGCTCTGCAGATCGCGACAGGACACAAGGATTCAGTACAAAGGAGGCAGGAGTCTGTGACACTCAACAGACAATGGAGCAGAGATGCATGATGGAACATCTGAGTCTCTCAAAGTCGTCTCATGCAGCAAAAAGCTGTTTTAAGTGCTCAGTGTTTTACTGGAGTTTTATGGCTTCTTTTTATGCAATTACTCTTGTAATTTTGCCACTTAATAATAAATCTCAGATGA
>JAQNCA010000001.1:15166901-15180609 GCA_029783725.1 Acanthurus tractus
CCCAAGACTACACCAAGCTTTCTTTAGAATGGATTAATGTAAAAATGGTATTAGGTGCCCTGATGTAGATAAAGCATGGAGAATGAGTAGAAAATGATTAGAGCTCCTTTTATGACTAAAAGGGGTATTAAATTAAGTTTTTGGGAAACTCCACACTTCACTCTGCCTGGGCTTTAATTAATCCAGCTAATGCACTACATAATAAAAGTAATTAAATTAATTTAAGTCATGTTTATGAAAGCCTCTTAATTAGCTATTCCAGGTCAAGGCCTAATTCTAACACAATCTGACAATGTGTCTGTCACTGACTCTTAAAGCCTATAGGAGGTAGTTCCAGTGAACTACATGTTCTGTTCCACAGTTATTATCCATTTTAGGCATATAAGAGATGTGCAAAAGCTTTACCTGGCCTTCCAGACGGGGTGCCGGCAGCAGTCACCGCGGTGCCTGCTGAGGCAGCACCTGCAGTGGCTGTCAGAGGTGAAGGAGAGCCCACAGGTGTCGACGGGTTTGATGGGAAACTACTGCTAGTGTGGTCAGGTGAGTAAATCTGAAGAAAGGAAAGAAGAACAGCAAGATTCATCACTGAGGCACCATCAGCAGCAGTAGATAAAAATATAATATGCACTGTTAGTTACTGCTTCTTCATATTTTGTACAGCTGTTACCATCTTTAAGTCCAACGTGCATCATCAATTATGGGGAGTTTACTGCCAAGGATGTCATGAAAATGCTCATTAAACACACATGAGCCATTACTCATCTATGCTCAGAGCCCAGCCTCAACATTATAAGCCATAAACAATATTCACTTTGATGTCTTGCTTTGTATCCACTTCCCTTAGTCGACTGTGAGTAAGAGTTAACAACAACACTTTTCTTGGCACAATACAAAATATTTGGTTGTTGTCTCCATGGTCCAAAATTAAAAGCTACAGCTCACCAAATACTAGTTAAAATATATGTTTGATAATAAAACTAGGATGTCAGCTGCCCATGGGAGATTGACAAGGAAAATCTATTTTTACAACAAACTTTTATCACTACAACACAGAAGGTGACTGACTAACTAGGTTTCGCACTGACTTTGAATACTGGTGGCAGCATGCTATGTACGACCATCAGTATTATAGATCAGAGTAAATCTGCCTTCAAAAAGAAAAAGAAGAGCACACAGTAGTAAGTACAGTTAAAAAAAAGGCTCTTCTGACAATTTTCTGCTTTGCTCTCTTTACATGCATCTATGTATAAACTATGTATGAACCATTTCTGTTTGCTGTTTGTCTGCCAGGCCGATCTTTTTTACACTAACAACAGAATTCAACCACACTGACAGATGTTCAGCTTTCTCAATAACATATTTAAAATTTACTAATTACACCACTTCAGAACTCAAACGTCACACAGTAATCTGTATATATATCAACTATTCAGATATACCATGACTAGACTCATTTATGTGTTGTGAAGCAAGAACATCATTCTTATCAAAACAGGATAAAGATAAAATTATCTAAAAGTTGTCCCATCTTAATGATTACATAAGCAGGTACAAGCTAGCAGGTTGAATTAAGGTCACTCTGAAGATGATTTGTGGTTAGGAAGTTGGTGTTGTACCAGCTTCAATTAAAACTGAGTTTTTTCTGACTTTTGGATAAATCACTAATCCCAGTCATTACTTGTAAAACTTGCAGTTTAATGGGGGATGGTTTGTTTGTCACTTGTTTACATGACTTTACTGGTGGTTAATTCAGGATGTTTCCAAACTAGGGTGAATAAACTTGTTTCCTGCAAATACCATAGGTTAAGTTTAAGTTGTGGTTATATTTCTAACAATAGCAAACAATGCGCCGTAACTTTATTGTGTCCACACATCCTCCACTGGGTTATACTGAGGTCACTGAGTTTTTTGGATGACATGTCAGTCACACGGGAACGAGCAGATTACCTCTTCAGAACTTCCACAGGGATTTCATTTGTTTAAACAAATGCTGGATTAAAGCACAAACACATCCCTGATTTTTTTTCTCTGTAATAAGAGGATATTGTGCCATAATGGAACATGTCTCAGAGAACTCAGGGTATTACTGGTGGATTCTGACTAATTAGCAGAGAAAAAAACAGCAGATCCACAGAGATTTCTCCTCCAAGTTAGATCAAATTGAGCTCGCAGGAAGCCGTTCGACTTCTGTAGGGATGAGAGAACGTACTCATTATTAATAATCTCCTTATTCAATCTTGATCTCTGGGCTTTAGTTTTTCAATCAACTTGGAGTATCAGGATAGAGGTTTCACTGAAGTGTGTCACAGAGTGGAGGAGGAGGAATCCACCATTGTCTCTGAAAGGGGGAATGGCTATTTATGCTTTTCTATGATCATGGCTCAGTGTTTGCTTCACACCAGCGTTTTTTACTTTCAGACACACAAGTCAGTCAGAAACTACAGAGATTAATAGTGGGGCCATCACTGTGCTGGAAACCAACAAGATTCAAATTTTAAAATATTCTTAGTTTCTCAAAAGCAAGCAGTTTATAACCGTGACTTCTGACCCGACAATATATGACTTTCTATTCTTTTCGCTCACTGGCTACTAACGCTGCTTTCAAAGTGAAACATGGCTCATTTTACTGGAATAAATGAAGCTCCGCCTCATGATCAGTTACGCTCCCGCAGGCGGCATGGGGCCAATAAGCACGGCCAATTTAAAAGGGCGGAGAACAAAAGCTCCTCAAAGGGCAGCCCGTGGAGTTGAGCCACAGCAGTTATAAACTCCCCTGTGCCCCCTGCTCTAACCACCCACCCCCACTGCAATCCAACCGTGTCCATTTCACTCCAGCTTTGTCATGCTAATAGAATTGAGTCTGCAAATATAAAGGACTTAATTTGTTATTACCATCCCTAAATTCTCATATTTTGTTTTTACACTGCCAAGAAATATTCCTGCTGTACGTACAGATTGTGGTAAGGAGTGTGAATTGAGAAGTAGTCAAAATTCAAATATCAATGTCAATGCAAACGTCATGTCTATGCAACATGTTTAACAGGATTCAAGGAGACTTTGGTAACAATATAAGTTTTAGACTTTAAAATCAACAGCAGTGTGTAAGAAAGCAGAATATTAACCAAATGCCCAATTTACTAAATAGAGAGACTGAAATACAATCTCAGGGAAAGAACTATACAGTTTTAAGACACGTGCAGGAGCCACTGGGATAAGATACATATTGCCCTCTATGTTTGAGATTTTGTACAATCAAATATTATGTCATTTTATCAGCCCAAAGAGTAACTCATGCCTTTGTTACATTTGTCTATTCAGTAATGTTTAGGTTCAAGGTTAAAGGTTCAAGGCTAAACTTTCAACCCATGGATGGGTCCTTTCAAATTTCCATTCCCATTTATTGGACAAATTCCCTTATTGGGTTAAAATCAAACTGAGTGAAGTTGTCTTTCAGGCATACCTGGAATCAAGTCTTGTGCCTGACATAAACCTTCTTGCCACCTCACAGTATATATTGTTAAATAGAGTTTCTCTCGCACTGTAATGACAAAACAATGGAGACTCAATCCAGCAAAAATCTATACTCCATCTATAAGCTGACATGCGTACAGCTCTAAGGCATTTTTGCCATTATGAACTTCTGTGAGCTATAGCATATTAAAAACATGGCTGGATGTCACAGATATCCAGGCTGCTTTTCCAAAGCGGAGTGTAATCCACTGGCTTTAGCGGTATTTTCAATGTACAATTCCCTTTCTTGAATACTCTTAGTTTAAGCACACAATTATCCAGGCTTAGGCCAAAAAACAACTACAAGCATGTCCTCTGTGCTTTTTTAATCAGCAGTCAGTATAGCACTTAATTCCCTGCACAATGGCTGAGGTCACCTTCTCCGGAGTCAGAAACTGACCATTATTCTATTTGACTGAGAGATGACAAAAAAAAAGATTTTTGAGTAGATATAAATACATATTGCTATCTCACACCTTGAGAGGAGGTCAGATTTGGAGAGATATGCAGACGCGTTAGGGTAGTTCACAGCAAACATTTAAGCCAGACAGACCGCATCAGCGTGCATTTCAGTACCCTGGTAGTGATAACATTTTTTGAGTATCCTGAAATATGTTCAGTCTGTTCAAACCATATTCTAGTTTCAGAAACTTGGATAGCAGGTCACTTCAGTAGAAACTGCGATACTGTGGCATGTAAAGTCTTCATCCCGATTTTGAGATAGTGACAATCAAGACACAGCTGCACACAGATCATTGGTAACTTAGACAGTGTTAGAATCACGTATACAGCGATATAAATAACCAGGTTTCTAATGTCTCATGTAAACATCATATCTGAAGCAGCATAACAGGATAAGTGCACATGGAAATGCACTCACTGATATATTCTGCAAAGTCAATTGCACTTCTTTGTTTTGAGTCCACATCCTTAATTTTCTTTCCTCATGGCTGCATGGTAAAATAAACAGAGGTCCAAGTTATATGTGGGGTTTTAACTCACCGAGGCTAAAGCCTTGCCCAGTGCATCTCCAGTCTGTGAGCTTCCAGTGGCGTTCCCCCGATGTGCAGCAGCTAAGAAAACACAGAGGGAGGCTTTGCAATAGCAAACTCAGACAAATGAAGAGTGGTCACGGTACACAATGCAGCTGTCCAACTGCCTGACTCACTACTTTTTACAGAATGGATGTGCAGCAATGATTACACTGGGGGGCATTAAATTAGTCATTCTGAGCAGTTAACACGAGAGCGTACCCATGACCCCGTCGGCTGCGTTGGCAGACGTGGTGTGAGCTGCGGTGACGAATGGTGAAGTGCTGGTGTTGTTCCGGTGGAAGCTGGACATGGGAGGAAGACTGGCATTGATGTCTGGAGAGACTGAGTGTGCGGGGTAATTCTGAAAGACGAAAAACAGAAACACTATACTTTCAGTCCAAAATGTGTGTGTGTGTGTGTGTGTGAGAGAGAGAGAGAAAGACAGAGTTGATTTATTTGCTGAATTCTATATTCTCCTTTGACATCTCCCAGGCTGTGATGAAGCAAAGGTTACTGTGGGGGTTGGGAGGGGGGCAGAGATAAAGAGAGAGCAGGCAGCATCTGCAGGCTCCCTGTGATGCCCAGCCAGCTGAAGGCAGGCAGGCAGACAAGACCAGATCAAACACTGACACAAAGAGGGTCAGCAGTGCCTTCACTGACAATAACCAGACAGCAACTTAAGAAGCACACACCCACTCCAACTGCACTAAGCGGGTGGAGGGCTGAAATAGAATTAAAGTGCTCTACGTGCTTAGCAATACGCAATTAGAGTTCTTGCGTAAGTGTGCTGCAAAACAGAGTTACTAACAGTCATTCATCACATATTTATATGCTTAAGTATCACAAGCTCAAAGGTGCTCCTTACCAAACGGTCGTGTGAGTGCAGGCTGCTGTAGTTTCCTGACTGTGGCATGTGAGATGAAGATCCTGTGAGCATCCCCCCATAACCCGGCTGACTGATCCCATTGGATGAGTTCCAGGGGTCAGACGAACTGTGGGTACCATCTAAAGATAATAAAGGAATCATTTCAGCATACAATTGTATACAACATGTACTTTAGTTCTGACATGGTGCCAGACGAGGGATAACCTCCGACCCTATTAGAACTTGGGGTCTTCCACATCCAAGGAGTGCTTTTTATTTTACTCTTGGGACTAAAACACAATCCCTGTCCTGAGCACAGCTGAGATAACACAAAGCTAAAACCAACAAAGAAGTCTGTTTGTCTTTCCAAATCTGGGGGTCTGTCACATTAAAGTAAATACTGAACAATATTTGTAAATACTTTAAAAAAGATAAATCTGTCCAGTAACATCAAAATATCAGCACTGAACTTTTTTTTTTTTTAAGATATTTTTTTGGGGCTTTTTCGCCTTTATCGGACAGGACAGAGTTGAAACGGGGAGACAGAGAGAGAGGGGTAGACATGCGGAAAGGGTCGGAGCCAGAATCGATCTCGCGACCGCCGCTTGGAAGGCCTTCCGTATATGGGCCACGCGCGCTACCGAGTGAGCTAAACGGCGACCCAGCACTGAACATTTGATACAGTATTCTTGCCTTTTGTATAAATATGCACAGCCCTGAGTTTTATCATTTAAAAATAGACTTAACACAGCCTGAAACAAAAAAACAAAACAAAACAAGGCAAAACTAAATAAAAAAATTAAATACGAGAATATTATTGAAATATTTGAAATTTAATTACAAAAGGCAAATATGATATTAAACTCTATTTAACTACAGTGCTAGATGCTTCTCTGCAAAATCCCCCCTCAAAAAACCATGGTGACTTGCTTGAGAACTTACCGAAGAAAGTGCTTGCGAACATACTGCTGGAGGGTTTAGGAGGAGAGTAAGACGGTGAATCTCTGTTAAAGTCTTCTGAGTTTGGAGATGGTGCGTACACCTGCCATTAGGAAACAAAAGTGTCATTAGTAAGATAGTCTACCCACCAAATAGTAAAGCATTTGTGCGTCAATCCGGATAATAACTGAGCAGAATGCAGAGGCATGGCTTTCATACGCAGTATTTTCAAGTATAATGAGGGCTGTAAAAACTGTCAGTGAGTAAACACTTTTAACGTAAATGCAAAGTACAATCACATTCGAGAGTTTGGGCACATAAAAGTATGCTATCTGACACATGCAAAAGTAAACACACATTGACTGTGGATATGGCCCTAGAACCATAAACGCGCACACACTTTAATGACTAGCGAGCAATCAAGCTCATGATGGGAGGAGTGGATTATCAAGGGTATTTGCATTTCAGATCAACTCAACCTCTAATGGAAGTATAATGATACCGGCTTACATGTATACACTAAATGTCTGGCAAATTACAGCATTCCCAGAGAGGCAGAAGTCAAATAAGTCGTACCAAATCAGCTTGCTTTGCTTTCTTTATATGTGTACCTGGAAGCTGGTGGTAGTGAAAGGAGAGGCACAATGGACATGCTGTTGTACAGCTGTATGTGTGCCAAACTAGGGCGGGAGGATCAAAGAGACTGGAGGCCAAACACCCGTGATGTGGTCTCTGACTTCATCCACTCCAGATGGAGGGAGAGATGGTGAGGGAGAAAGACAGAGCATGAGGGAGGAAGGAGGAGAGAGATGGTTTGAACAAATTCTCCCTCCCACGGACAGAGTTGGTAGACCCTACCATTGTGTAACCCTAATCAGAGTCAGACTTGACAGCTAGATCCCACCTGCAAGTTCCAGCCCGTGTACCATACTCTGAAGGATCAACCCTCTTTTAACAGCCACATATCGCACTCATGTTGGCATTTAGACAGCTCACTCCTTAAAGACCATCTCTAATGCCTGCAGATGTGATGATGGCCACAAAGGTTGTTTACTTGCTTTTGCTGTTTTTATGACACAGCACTGATGGGAAATATACCACACAACCAAAGTATGTAAATTCAATCACCCACTCGCACACACAGTACACCCATGAACATAATATCAATACAGCCAGACTCAGGGCCGTTGGGCTTTGCTGAGTGAGCTGGACTCCAGCCTGTTTGTGTCTGAGTGTGTAATTAAAGTGCTCTGGGAGGGGTGGGGCTCTCATGGGTCCTCTGGCTTACACATGTGACCAGGGTTGATAGTAGTTCCATGGAGATCTCAGGTTAGCCTCACACAGGAGCTGGCGCTTTTGTCTTTTGCCTCTGTCAGATGCTCAATGGGCAGCATATGGCAGCGGATAATGCTAATTGTCCTTTTTACCCTGGGCTAACCAGTCAAAGCATTAATAAACCATCCCAAACACTGGGTGCCTCATTCCGCCAGCCTATGGAAGAGAGGGCCCGTCTGGGTTTCCTTTTACAAGGCCATTAATTAAAAGCCGTCACTCACACGGATCAGCACACCAACACAGACCTACACCAGTTGTTTGAGCATCAGCGGGAATCTTTTATTAAAAAATAAATTTCCATCCGTACCCTAACTTTTACCAGTGTTCACAGTGTCCTAAAAACTAAGACTGAGACTGATCATTTCGTTTAACTGTTATTGATATGACAAAGGTTGCATTTAATTACCTTTTATTTACTGCCTTTGATACAAAATGCAACATCAGACACAAAAAGGACAAACATCTATGTAAAGGAATCACTTGTGATAAACTTAAATGGTACAGTCATTTCTGCAGTTAGGACCTCTCAGTCAAACTGACAACAAAAGATAGAGTTCAATGACATTATGAAGTGGCACAGAATCATGGAATTTGTTGTCCTCATTCTTAAAAAAACCTAGACCACAGATATAAATGAATAATCATGGTTCATCATGAGTGAGCAATACAAAAAACAGTAAACAATTAAGTGGCCAGATTTCTGGTTCATGTGGTGTTCTTGTGCTTCTCTGGAAGTAAGAGAAATTACATAAAATTATGAACCTAGGTTTGATCTTAATAAAAAACTTTTGTACAACATACATAACAAAATATATATGTATGTTAAATCCATATTACATGTCTTGTCATTTTTAGAAATTTAATTACAATAATAATTTATTTCATTTCCGTTCCTTTTCAGCAATGATCTGAAAGCCACTCATGACTAACTATGAATAAGTGTTGGGCAAACAATGAGGTAATAACTTCTTGATAAGTGAATGATAAGCTCTGAAGATTTATGATCTAATGTAGTGATGGTGGAAACAATTTTAGCTGTCGGTGAAAAATGCTTATCTTCAGATAAAAGACTGTAATTGAGTTATTGGCTCAGTTCTGTATCTTAGCTGTGCCTCTTAACAGCAGTCAAGGGCAAAGTGAATACATCCTGCATACTTTCTCTCACTTCTCCAAGCCAATGGTACCCGCCTCTAAACTTAATGCCATACTCATCAAAATATCACATGTTAAAACACTAGCTGTCAACTTACACGAAGGATATAACATAATAACAGGGAAGAAAAAAAATTTAAAAAAAGGTTGATGACCAAGAAGCTCAAAGAACAAGAGTTCAGATGCACTCTTCACAGCGTGTCTTGTTTTTGTGCTGTATGTCAGTATTTGGAATTGTACCATTTCTTTGGGGCATTTTGTTTCAGAGTCCAAATCTTACACACTCACAAGGCTTAGGGTGCATGACAGACACAATACCTCCTCAATGCCACTGCTAAGCTCAGACTGCTTTGAGGGGCGTTGTTCAACATTTGTGCCTGATACCTGCCAATGCTTTTTGGAAAATAAAAGGGCTTACTGTTTTCATGCATGAAACTGTGACATTAAAATTACAATCTCACAAAGACCAACTTTTACTGGCATGATGTTTTGATAGATGAAGTTAAGGTTGACATCTGGAATGTTTTAAGCAAGTTGTAAGATGCCAATGCTTGACAGGAACATTTTAAACTTCTTTTATTTAATCTACAAAATACTCATTGAACATCTCAAAGTTTTTTAAGGCACTCACATGGAGCTGTAATGAAAACTAGTAAATGTTCTCACAAAAAAAATATTACAGTTCACTATTTACTGGTAGATGGATAGATACCGATATATCAGAATAAAATAGAATACTATATTCATATCATATCTTATCTGAAATGTGCCACAGATCCTGTCAGACAACTTGCAATATATTGCTAATAAAATTGAAAGAACATAAAAATAAATTTGCATAGACAACTATAGTTTGCCTTATATTAGAAACCTTTCACTGAAGATCAGCGTGTTTAGTTTCCTTCTCCTTAAGCAAAGCAGTATCATCTTTTATTCAAGTGTAAATTGTGACAGCAGTGCAGCCTACTGGGATTCAGGTTCTCTAAAAATAGAGCAACAACACTGCAAAATAAAAGCTTTGAGGTGTTAATACTGCAAAAATTTGGGATAAGCTTCAATGCAACCTCATCAGCTACTTACATCATGTGTGCCATATAAGTAAAATACATGACAGGTCGACAGAGATACACTCACATACACATATTACCACTCTACCCCAACTCTGACTTTGTGTTGCACATGCACCTAAGTGTGCATGCTTCAGTGCATGTGCAACACTTGTAGGGATTAGCTTCTGGTGATGAGTGCTACCCTTTACACAGCATGTGGAACCTGTTGCTTTACACTACAACAACAACAGGCATGTCCGACCTTAATGAGTGCATGTCATCCCTTTTTTTGTGTTTTTACGATTTTCGGATCTAATTTGATGACATTCCCCTTGTGGAGAGGAAGCTTTTACTGAAGCAGAACAAGAAAAAAAAACGGTCTAACTATCTCTGCAAGGCTTTAGCTTCGATTTCTTCCTCTTTACTAATGGGCAACGGAAGAAAGATCAGTGAGTTACTCCATCTGTATTGGTTCTGTGCCACCATCTCACAAGCCAATGGCCCACTGTGAATTCTCCCAGTGCTCCAGATGGTGAGCCTTCAATGCAACTCTGCATTATAACAAATTAATGTGGATCAAGTTGATGCAAGAAATGAGCACCAGCTTTTTCTTTTGCAAAGAAAACAGAAAAAAAAGTTGGTGCTGGTTACTTAACAAGTGCTTTTGATCATAATGTTCGTTTCGTTCTGTCCACATGCTATCAATTTTCTCCCCATCACCAACTGTAACACAAGCCTGTTAATACTTAATATATAAAAGATCAAAGTCATCTTTTGTGCAGTGGGAACAAAGAGGAAATGCTGTAATAGGTTGTAAGAAAAGTTAAAACACAGCTTGGGTAAGATGACCTTTTCAATATAATATCATAAAAAGGCGAATCTTTTCATTTTTTCTCTCTGTGCCCTTAATGTAACAGCAAAAATAGCACAGGCAATGACAGGTGGAAATCTGCCCGCATAATTTGCTTATGACAGGATCATTACTTCAGGATTACTGAAATGTAAGACAGAGCTCATTCAGCCATTGTCAGATCTATGTCCTTGAGAAGATTCATAGGCTAACAGGACTGTCTTTTACAACAACATTCACCATTGAAACAGGAGGATTTATGTTATTTAACTTTGTGCAGCACACCCACAAGCAATCTTTTATATCAACAACAGTAAAAACTTTGCTCCATCAAGTCCAAGTGCAGTGCGGGAGCACACACACACACACACGCACACACACTCATACTAAATTCCTATATTTACAATAAAAAAGTACTTGCACAGAAAATGTTTTCAGAGTAACAAAAATCAAAGGGGTCATTACAGAGAAGTTCAAAAATCACATTAGGCTCCCTGTGGTGTCAAGAATGCCAATGTGATTAAAAACAGATGGAATAACAGCAACACTAGTGCTTGGAGCTCAATCTGCAAACAGGAAAGTCTAACCTCAATAGGCAGCCTCTTTCCCTTAATCATTCCCAGACTCCCACTTGTTATTATTTCAACCCAGTCTCGGAGCTGAAACAACCAGCCAGTGAAAATAAATTCAAGGCTGCAAAAAACTTTTTTTCTGTTATACATTTTCATTCAATGTGTGAGAAAAAGTTTTAAAATGGCTAAACTTTAAAACGCAATGCTGAGATTATTTACTTGTTTTTACACAGCTATGGTACTATGCAGCGTAAAATGCGTGCTAAGAGAAGCTAAACTCTCTTGAACTGCATTATTAAATTGAACATTCAAACAGCTTTAACTGATGTAATGGAAAATAAGAGAGAGGAGCCACGAGCACATGCATTCATAGACACACGCGCGCACACACACACACACAGAAGAACATAGTGCTTTTTTCTTTGAATGAACAAAGTACAAAATTACAGACTCAAGGTCAGTCTGATGGACAAGCAGACTGAGATGGACAACGGACATTCAGTAGGATACTTTCTCTCTCTCACAAAACCACACTTCTTCTAGCTTGTCTAATACACACACATTCCCCAAGAGACTACTCACCGATTTCCCGTTGTAGTAATACATTAAAGAGTTACTGGCCATTCCAGGGACAGGGTAAGCGCAATACATTCTAGCTTCAACAGTTTAAGTGATAAAGGTACACTGCAGCAGCACACTGGTTTTCCTTCTAGACATACATCCAAACCGTTCAAAAGGGACTAATAATTCTTCCAGCACTGGCCTCCACACACGACCCACTCAGAGGAAACTTATGCAAAGCAGGACTGTACCATTCCACACTGTGGGAAGGGGTGTCTGTCAGAAGGGAGTGGCTCATATGGTACATCCCCCTCTTAAGCCTCTAAGTGCTGAGGCAAAAAGGAAAAGGACGAGGGGGAAGGGAGGCGACAGGGAGATGGGTATAAAAAAGATAAAGGGAAGTGGGTGGGACAGAAAACAAATGTGTGAGCGGATTTAGAAAGAGAGAGAAAAAATTAATTCCAGACATAAAAAATGCAGATTTTCTGCAGGGGAACCCAAACACACACGAGCTAATATAAGCTCATTCTAAGCAGGATTTCATTAATATATGTAATTTAAAAGTGACCAAATGAGTGCGTTATTAAGTGAGTCTGTTCCATTGCTCACTTTGTATTCTTAAGCTTATATACTTTTTGTTTTTGTTATGACTAAATGAGTATACAGGCAGTGAGATAAAATATAGCTGGTAAGAATACAACCATCTGGCAAAATATTTTACCCGTTCTCACACATGGTTAACACACCAATCAAGAGTCATTAGTGAGAGAAAGTAAAGCATCTTGATGTGGAAAACCCCCCCAACAAACTATCAAAATCCATGAATCCCAGTGCGGGTGATGATAGAAAAAAATTGATCTGAAATGTGAAATATAAGATTTTTGGTGTCGGCAGAGTGAGACCTTTAGCTGAGGGTGGCTGTAAACACAGAGTTGTAAAGCATGCAACAGCTGCAAAGGGGCTGGCTCGTGACGTCAGAACATGAAAATAATGCTCCATTTCCTAAACCCTGGGGGCCTAGGACAGGGGAGGGTTACTGGGGGGCAAAACATCGCCAGCCATTTTACAATGGTTTACTGTCACTGCAAGCCACACCAGCTCCCCATTACCTTCATTATGTGGGAGGAGGGGAGGGAAAAGGAGAAGAGAAAAAGAAGAGGTAGGAAGTGATAGATACAGCACCATATTCCAGTGAGAACCCCGGTTTGTACAATCGGACTTAAGCCTTTCATGTCTACCACTCGAAGCTTCCTGGACTAAACACAGGCCTGTAGACTCACAGAGAACATTACTGTTATAGAGAGATGAAAGCTTCCACTTTCCTAAGAAATCTAGGCCTTTATTATGTTTTTTTTCTTTTAGTACTGTTATTATTTATCCATCTCTCTTCTCTAGGACTCCCTTCAAAGTCATTTAAAACACTGGCCTGCTTTCTATCTGGCACTGTTTCAAGTTGATACTTAAAGGAAGATGGTAATGATAGAAGTGCTTGAAGGGGTCTAAAACAAGTCCAGACACACATCACGGTGTTGCTAACAGAACACATGAAAGCAGGGAGAAATGGGCATTCATTTAGGAAATCATGCAGACGTCGCTGACTCAGTGCACTATCAGCCCTTTTCTTTTAGTTTCATCTCTGCAGGAGACATAGTGAGAATGTCTATGCATTTCAAGTATAGAGGAGACATTTTATTAAATTAAACTAAGGATGCACGATAACTGTTTTTTAAAACCGATATCGATAACCGATAACTTTCAGCTCCAAAAGGCCGATACCGATAACCGATAACACACACATATACCTAAGATCATGACATAAATACTATGAACAAAACCAAAAA
>JAQNCA010000001.1:15180709-15208467 GCA_029783725.1 Acanthurus tractus
GGACTTATCGGAATGACGTCATAATTTCCTGTTATCGGCCCGATAATTATCGGCCCGATAGTTATCGTGCACCCCTAAATTAAACTTATTGAATCACTGTTCATAACACATGCCACAGACCTGATCTTGCAGAAAACAGTCTGCATTAGTCAAGCACAGAAGTTTTCAATCAAAGAGTTGAAAGGGGAGCAGCTGAGGGAGAAACATGAGGCAAACACAGTGTATCAGGTTAAAGGGACAGGTGCATGCGAGTGTTGTAAAAACAATTGGAGGGTAGTTATTTTAGTTTGGCCAACTGATTTGGCCAGTTCACCGACACTGTCAACAGTCAAAGCAGCAGTGGCACTTTAAAAACCATTAGCACCCATTTACCACAATCTGAGTCAAATGCCATGCACTATCCCCATTCTAACTCAGTAAACTGTTACACCATCCCAGTTTTAATCCCGTCAGATTTGAACAAACAGACATAATATACATGTAATTAGGTTCAACTTGACTTTAACCTCTAAGGATATCTTTATCTAGATGCCCATTGTGAATATGATTCCTTGCCCATTTATCCTTATCTCATAAATCAGACAGAAAGATGCTGATCATGGCTTCAGAACTTGCCTGACTAAAAAGACTTTTTTGCAGGGGGGGGCTCCTGATTATGAACAGGGCTTGACATTAGTCACCACAAGATGAGGGCTGAAATTGACAGCGGGTACCACAGTTACTCTTACTACTACTCTTACTGACACTTTGGAGGGTGGAATAATAAATAAAGGGCAAACTGTTGTCTTGTGCTTTTTATATGTGTCGTTCTACACAGGAACAACAGCATAGCCAGCTTTACAAACCAAGTCTAAAAATGACCACAACCTCAAAAACTAACTGCTGCCTGGTGGGAGACGAGGCAACGCGACTCACGTCTGTTGACTGCTCTGTCGCTTTCTGCTCAAGAGATGATGACAGTCAGCGGGATAACCAACTGTCACGCGTTGACCGTGAGACGCGATTGACACGTTTCACATGCTCTCATGCCACACATCCATTTTCTCACGCACTGAGAAACAAATTTCTAACTGATAACAGCATGAAAAGAGGACAGTATTAGTGTATAGACACACAGAAGTCGGCAGCTTTTCTGGCAACAGGGTCTCTCCGTCTCTCCTCTTACACCATGTGCACGCAGGCAAGAAGAGGTGAGTAAGTTACTATGGTTACGAGGATGCTCTTCATAGCTGAGAAACATTTAAGTAAATCATGTTTTTTCAAGTTCCCTAGATTTTAGGTTATTCTGCCCATGCAAAATAAAGAATATGACGAGGAGGACCCGCAGATACCCTGGTTATGTTTGGCCTATATAACTATGTCTATGGCTGTGGGTGGCAATCACAAAGAGTTCATGTCAAGCCCTGAGTACTAAAGTAACCCAGCAACATTTGTCTGTAGATCCATGGATGCATTGCAAAGGGAAACTACTAATAACTAGTTTGGCATTTTACTAGTGCCAATTTTACCAGTGCTGAAGATGTAGCCCAAAGCATATCTTACTGAATCCATGAAATCATTTTAAGTATTATTTACATCCCCATTAGTTGAAAAACACCTAAGAACTTGATTATGCTATAGTAATGAGACTAACTAATTCTATTAATTTAAACTTTTTGCAATGTTTGCTATAATATGTTTTATTAAAACAACAAAGTTTTAGCATACTTATCACCATGCTTCTTAGATTCCTGGAACAGTGACTCTCATCTCTGTCCATTCATGTAAAGATATCTGCTCAATGTTGACAACCTGCAGACATATTGGGAAAAAGTAAATGATCTAAATGTGAACATAGTGAGATGATGGCGTTGTTGAAGATTGAGGCTCAACTCCACCCAACAGTTGACAGCACCCTCTCTACAGATACTTGAGTCATCACAAGGTGCTTTTCTTGGGATTTGTTTGGGTGTTGAAAAACACAGAGCAAATCCACAGGCTGAGGTCACCCCCATCTCATCCCCATGGATTTAGCAATGATGTCATCAGACAGGAAGATTGTTTCCTGTAAGAAGCTCTGGTTCTAATTAGAGAGGGCTGACTCGTAGAGTGGGGGATGCATAGGGGATTCAGACCTCCACCCTCCCAAACTCCTCGCTGTGTCATAAATGGACTGATTTTAAGACAAACATAATTCAGAGTTTGTTTCTTTCTTAATTCCACACAGATTGCAATTTAACACCTGTTTATTGGTGTAAAAGTATAATGTAAAAGTGCATTGATGGTTCAACCTAAAATTATTTTAGTATTTTCCAGCAGCATGTGACAATAACATCTAAATATATAATAAATTAAAAGCAACCTCAACACAAATGAACAGCATAAAAAGTACAGATGAACTGATAAATTAAAAATGAGTTTTCTCTTTTGAGCTTTTGTTCAAACTATCGCAACAATAATGGCTAAATCTAGGAATTTATTGTTGATAGTTTTTCTCCTCCTCTACTGATCAGCATTCAAACAGTTCTTAGTTTAGGTAACACATTTAGGTTGGACATCTGTCCAACAAATAAGTGCTGAGCTAAAAACCCTTAACTGTAAAAATAACACACACAGTCACACAATCAGTTTGTATTGTTTGTCAAAGGGATGTATGGGTATTGATGACAAGTGCATTATTTAAAATTGAAATATTGATATTGTGTTAATAATACAGATATGATAATATTTTGTAAGTGATACTGCTGTGTATAGTAGGCAGCAGTAATAAATCTTAATGTTGGTTCCCACCCACCACAAAACAAAAAAATTCTTTTAGTGTTGGTTTTTTGTGCACTTCTGAACGGTTATGAATGACTACAAGCTTTCTCTTCTGATCCTTGTTATAGCACTGTGCTCATCTTAGACTCCTGTGTGGTATGCAATGTACTTATGAGAGATGTGAAACTAAAATTTATTTTTAACACATCTGCAGTTAAGGACCTCAGCAATGACATGAGTTTGATGTGGTTCAATATGTACCACCAGGTCCCCACAGCCTGGTTTACATGGTCTCTAAATAACAAACACTCTACCTTGGTGATTGTTGACAGGCTGCGTTCTTGAGCCTGCCAGCGATCTAAAATCTAGGTTTGTATTAATGCCTTACACTCACGCCAGCCCTACATGAATAATTTACAACAGGCCAGAATGTGAGTAATGACTTTAATCTGTGCATTATTTTCCTACTCTTTGTCCTTTTAACTCCTTGTTCTCCTTGCAGATGAAAGGGGTCAGGCCTCTGGCTTGTTTGCCTGTTCCATTATCAGCAGCTTTTAATGTCAGTGGTAAATTTCAGCAACCCAAACAAAGATAAACACAAAGCCCAGGGTCCCAGAGGTGGCTGAGACTGTTCAACATCATTCCTGTCAAACCTGGGGTGTCTATCTAATCAGCCATCTGATGAGGCCATCTCTTGGGAGCTCACAAACTGGGGTCATGTCATAGCCCAAAATATCATCCAACAATTGCATCAACTACAAATACTGTGGCATACACAACCAAACCTACAAACCATGACATCCTAGAACACCTACATGGGAGAAAAACATTAGACAAATTGTGAAACACACAGAATTCCAATTCAACCATAAAAGTAGCCAATAATGAGCAGTACACTTTGCAAAAATAACCTTTTATATACAGATATGGTCATGTAACACATGCACAAAGAAAAAATCCCAAATCACTTACAGCAGCATTAGAAACTACAAACATTTATTGAATAAAAAACAACTTTATTTGACTCTTTACAATAGCCGTCATGTACAAGTGCTTAACTGAGTAAAACCTTCCTACACACACACAGACAGAAGGATACACACAGACAGAAAGACACACACACACACACACACACACAAATGACTCATGCATTTAGCCAGTTTATAAAAGTCGAGGGTATTTCAAACCTCATATTACAGTTACACATGTAACTTGGCTTATATGTAGCAAGTTTAAATTTTGTAATTTTTGTCTTTCTCGTGTGAAATTTGAATTTTATACTTTTACAACGGCTCCTACTACATCTACATACAGTATTAGCATTCTGTAATGTTTAAACTTGAAAAGCTTTTGACCATTAAATGTGTCTGTGAGATGACACAGACCTTACATGTCCAGAAAACACAGAGCAAGAAGGGTATCCCCGCGACAGCAAGCATAACATTCACTTACAGGTTTAGTATGTCATCTTGTGCTGGGCAGTGATCATGTACTCAGCTTGCCTGAGCTTGTTTGGTTGGAACAGCTGCCTATAGTTTTATATGTGAGGCCTTGATGAGAGTAGCACAACTCAACTATACAGTTAATGTGTGGATCAGAGAACTAAAGCAATAATCTAAAGGCAGGTAAAGGCTGTGCAATGCAGACAGCAATTAATGTTTGTTAGGTTTGGCTGCATGAATAACCCTTAAAAAGTACATGAAGTTAATGTTTTGATGTGAATATCAGGAACTGATATTAAACATGCAAATTGATTTTAAAAAAACAAAACAAAAAACAATCTAACCGTTCTATATTTATTTTGCAGACTGGCAGCTTTTATGTGCATATTCACATTATATAAAGCACTAGAAAATAATCTCGGCGTCATATTAATTTTATAAATTAGACAATTAGTTTATACATGTCCTCCTACCTGTATTAATAATAAAAAAGTGTGCATTGAGAACAAATATTTTGGCGGAGTAATACAAAAAAAAAATCACACTTATTACTAAGAAAATATCAATTGAAGCTTAATAAAAATGCCTCTTCGCTAAAAATTAAGTGAACCGATTCATCCAAAATTTTATATTAAAAAATAACAAGAATAAATAGAACATAAATAAAATTTCAAATCTTAAATTGATAACCAAAAATTGTCATTTTTACAACTGCCAGCTACAGCCGGCACTTTAACTGCTGTGGAAATTTTTGTCAAAAATGTCAGTTCAACAAAAATATTTTTAACACTGACACAATTTATCTTATTATATATACATAAATCAAACAAACTGCTAATATAGAACATACAGCAGAGCATCTGACCACTTAAAATGACAAATATATCTGTAACTGTAGTTTTTATAGTATTATGGTTTAGTTTTAGAGTATATCCCTGATTCAAAAAAGTTAGGAAACGGTGTAAAACATAAAAAAGTACAGTATGATAAAATTTGCAGATGAACTATGTGCATGGACAATGCTTTTACAAAGGTTTTCAAATCTTACATGGTGATATCCTTGATGTACATAAGTGCTTCAAAAAGAGTCAGACTTTACCTCATTTTTACTTGTGAAAGACCGAGCCTTTGAGGATGCCCCATTTACATCTAATCATGATATTCTCACCAATGTGTTACCAATGAACCTTTTCATCTGTGGAATTTTCCAAACAGGTGTTTTATACAGATTTCTACAACTGTCTCAGTTCATTGTAGCACCAGTCCAAATTTGTTTTAAATGTGTTACAGCCATCAAACTTAAATATATATAATTACATTAAACAATAAAGATGATAGAGAAAAATTAAACATATTGCCTTTGTATTTCAGTGTATTACAAAAAGGATTGGTAAACTATCCCCATCTTTTTGAAATTATGTTTTACACAGCATCCAAACTTTTCACAACTTTGGAATCAGGGTTTTATAAACACTGAACGATCATTCTATTGGCTAATGACCTGAAGAACAGTTCAGAAAGACCGATCTCTTTGCCAGCACCATAACTTTGTGTGCCTTATTTTTGACCTAATGTTTTCCTCTACTGCCCTACCTTGCCTCATCATGCTTTCAGCATAACGCCACAAGACTGGGGTACAGGGCTCTGCTTGGTGACTCATAAACCTTAAAAAAGCAGTGGACTTTCCAAGATGTAATAGAAAATGTATGTATGTACTTGTATTTCTGTTCTTTAATCCAACCACTGTTCATTTTAATTGCTTTTGTTTGTGTTTCTACAGCATCAGAACAACAGAAGGCAAAAATACTTAGCATGCAGCTTTATACCACTCTGCTGGGTGGTGGACCTAAAATCTAATTTTGCTGAGAGACTTTTAACGGCCTGGGGTGATCCTGCCTGTTTACATAAGGCTTTATAGATGCATTTCATCCACAGTCTGTTTCCCAAGCTCCATTAGTATTTCTTGGCCTGCTTCAGTTCAAAAGAAGAAACATAAAGGAGCTGCTTTCTCAGAAACAAAAACATTAGGCTACTGTTATAGTAAATAATATGATCGCTCGTCTTTGGGCTGTTAAAGACAGATGGGTAGAGAGAGAGAAAATATATCTTTTGAATGTCATGCACCAGACAGCACTGCAAGGAACATTTCTAGGTCTTAAGATTCAGAGCCTGGAGCAGACTTCTTTTCTTACAGCTCGCACAGTACAAATCTCTCAGAAACAAGGGTGTCTGAGTGATCTGTCAAAAGCAAATGTCAATCTATTTTGTCATCCACACTCGGAGTTCTCGCTTGCAAAACTCCCTGAGGGGAGCTGAATCTCAGCCCACCACTTTCTTTCTCTTATCCTGCAGCCACATCGTCACCAAAGCCAGGGAGGAAGTGTCACATCAAGCCGCTGTGCCTCTGACAAGGGTTGTGTAGGAGGAAAAAAAAAACACTATTTACACGAACAAACTGACATGTGCACAAACACACACAGACACACACACACCATGCCCTTGCAGCTTCCCATAAATATCCTACAAGATGCAACCCCCCCCCCCACAAGCCACATAACCCTCTCTCCCTCTCTGTCTTCAGTCCTCCTGTCAGACAGGTGCCCACGCAGCTGCCCATCAGCATCCCTCAGCGTAGCAGCCTGTCTGTGCAATGACAACATTCTCTGTCCTGCGCCCTAAGTTTATACAGTCAAATAATGCAGGAAGCCACTTATAGCCAAGGTGTCTACTGTAATAACAATAAAAGAGAAAGCGTTCATGCTTGAACACTTGTTACTCTGTCATATAAGGCAGTATAAGACACATTTCAAACATCTTTCAAAAATCTTTTTTATGTTCCTTTGCTGTATTTGGCAAGACTGAAAAAATAAACATATATGATGGATATGCGTCACACTATTACAACCACAACTGCAGTATCTATGTCTGCAAGCACACATGGAGCAGACCACAGAGAAGAGTATGTGTGTGGCGTACAGGGGGAGGGTGTCTGTATATAAGATGAAAAAGCCTTCGAAACACTTAAATGTTTGCAATCACCAGCTGGCCTGTCCAGATAGCCTTCACATCCTGTTGCACTGCAGTGTCAAAACCTAAATGCAGAGAGGATGTGCTTCCATAAATATTTTGATTCAGCTCCATCATGTAGTGTACACACACACATATAATGCATGGACTTGCAACTTACATCGCCCATGTGATTTAAAACTCCTACATTTATTTTTAGACTAAGGAGCAAGGAATACAAGCTTGGAGGAAAAAGGGGATTTGAGAATAAAATAAATAAATAAGAATATTCCCAGCAGTAGACAAAATGATAGGAAGTGTTGTGTCTATTTTTTTTTTTTAAATCAAGCAGCTATTCAGGTCTCTGGTGAGGCTCTCATGCTTGCTTACACAAGCAAAACCTTTCAGTGGCATCTGCAGCTGCTTTCATGTTTTACAGGTATGCTGCAGGCTCTTCACACAGCTGCCTCTGGCAACATTGCGCTGACTCCAGGTGCGCCTTACCCTTGACACTTCTTAAGCACCACTCTTGCCACCACCAGTGTCAGCGCAGGAGGGTCTTGGCTGATAACCACCCTTGGATATACATCAATTACCCTCTGCAACTGTCACTTCATACACACTCTTTACACCATCAAATAGTTAATGACACCATACCTCACCTATGCTTCCTAGTCCAATGACAATATCCTAACACCTCCTAAAAGCCTGCCAGACAACCTCCCACTCAAGCACTTCCTACATATTCAACCCATAAAAAACTGTCTTTTTTGTTTTCCTTTCTCTGTCAGCAGGTTATAAGAGACCTACAGCCCTTCATTCAACACTCCCGACTTTATTCTTTCAAATGGGATCAAAGACTAACTGAGATAATTCCTCCAAGCTCCAGGCTTTATCTTCTGAGCAGTACTGAGTGACAAGAAGAAGCTGTTTTTTATCCCATGCTCTGTCACTGTTTTTCCCCATCTAGCATTGTACGGCTTGATTGTATTCTTATGAGTCACAGAACCGCACCTGCGCCCATGTGTTAAGTACTGACAAATAAAAGCCCAGCGTCCATTTACACAACAAAGAGATGTTACCCGCGAGGCAACCATTCTTTGCCTCCTTCCCTCCGTCTGACAAGACCTCAAATATATCACTTACTTAAGAGGAAATGCAGCACCAATCCTGCTGCTTCCAGACACTGCTTCTCTCCCTCATGCTTTGACAAACTTCTTTTCAAACACAAATCCAGAAACAAAACACATGCCAGCCTGTTACATACGGCAGCTTGTTTCATATTTTACTTCAGAGTAACAGCAACAGAGGTGATGATTATCACAGCTCTGAAGGGCAAATTCAGTCTCAGAATCCCTTACCAAAAAGTGAAATTAAATAAATAAAATTACATTAACAAACAAAAAAACAAAAACCATAAAACAAACAAATGAAAAAAATAAAAAAATAAAAATAAAATCTAATGTTTAAGTACTAAAAAAGGTAGGATTTTTGTAAACTGGTTGCTTCTAATTAAAAAGAATGTTGCCTTGTATCAATTCTAAGAATTTAAGGCAAGGCTTAATAAAACCATTGCCAATCCACCGAGGTTTTAAAACCGAACATCTGACTTACTGATTTATGCATATTAATGAACTCCAAAACCCCCTGTCTAAGCGAATGCAAGCTGAGCTACACACTTCTCTGCATCCTAATGGTTTCTGCTCCACCGGGATCATTACGAATAGAAATTTCAGATATTCGGTGCTATTAATCTCTGTCTGTCCTCCTGTTCGGCTACGTAATGACTAATTAAACATCAAAAGAGCAGAGCTGGGGATCCGCTCTGACAGCCTCTCTTTCTCCCAGGAGAGGACGTGAGGAGGCTAGACTGTGACAGGGCAGCACAGAAAATCAATCACCTCGAGGTGCACATGTGTACACACACATGTGGACACAAGCATTCATGTACGCACACAGACACATAAAACCACAAAAAATATGCCCTATAGAGACATTTACATACTAATGTTAAACACCCTTAGTAGTACATTAATAAACACTTTTAGTTTTCTATACCAGTATTAAACTAAATGCATGTGAACAACAAACATTAAAGTCAGAACTTTAAACAAGCAGGGACTACTGTTGTCAATGCTGAGCATGGCCCACGAAAACAAGTGAATTCCCACTAGTCATGTCAAGTGATGAGGTAGTGATGTCAAGAGCACTCTTTGTGTGCAAGTGCTGAGAGGGATGGTGTGTGAGTATTATAGGTGTGTGTATGTATGCTATCTTCGTGCAGAATGCTTTGAGCCAGCATATGTCTGTGATATAAGGATATCTAGGCAAGTTCACCACCACTTTAAATGTCTATCTAAGGGGCAGGACACGGTTTTCACAATAGGGTAACAAATAAGTTAGAGTCAGGTTTTAAGGCTTAGTTCTGATGGTTAATGTTGGGGTAAAGGGCTAGCGAATGCAATATATGACAAATAGGGTCCTCACAAGGGTGGAGAGCCAAGCGAGGGTGTGTGTGTGAGTGTGCATGTATGTGCTTAAGTGAGCTCACTGTGAAATCTATTTATATGAGAGGTAGATGATCTTCCACTCACAGATGAAGGCAGCCCAGGAGGGACCTTGCGCACCTTTTTTGTTTGTAGAGGATCTGTGGAGAGATGAAAGCACATCTATTTAATGACAGGCGAAAAAAAGGAACTATTAATCCGCTAAAAAACAATCTAACCAACAAAGTCTTTGTTGCTGAAACGCTTTGTATAGAGTATCATTTTTGACTCAAATAAGATTTTCACATAAACAACCTCTAAAATAAATTTCAAATACTTGTTACATTTATAATTTGTTAACACAGTGCTGAAAAGTATCTCAAATTACAGCCTTCACTGAATCTATCTACTCTTCTTCCACTTCAGTTATATTTGTTTCATTAACATTGTGCCCTTTGAATAGAGAATAGTAGTGCTGACCTGCCATGTTATAACCTCCACCCAAAAACGGGATATGCTAATCTCAATAGAATGATATGCATTGAAGCAGTGCACAGAAAAATAGCCTCTTTCAAGCCTGTTGGTAGGTTGTTTCTGCAAAGAGAGTTTAAGGAACCATCTTTATTCAGATTCGGTATAATCTACACCAATCTATATTACCTATATATTTGCAAAAACAAGGGCTGCTTCAAAAGCTTTGTGTTGAATACATTTCTGCGACTTGTAAATGCCGTAGTACATTCAATTCAGAGAGGCACTGGATCAATGAAAAATTAAACTAGAATATAGACTTGCTAACAAGAAGAACATGAGAATACATATATATTTTCCTTTTATTATCAATACAAAAAAAACACATTCATTTAAAGCCAGAAATAACATCTAACACTTGGTTTCTGCTCAGATTCATATCATACTTAAACTGTATTGTAACATGAAGAAAAAAGCTGTTTAAAAAGGAAACAAGAATGTGATTTTAGGCAAATTTTTCCAATGACCATTGAGAATGCACCAACCAATGGGTGAAGGATCTGGTAGAGAACGTCTTCTTGGATTGGTTGCACTGAAGGAGTATAATGGTGCTGCTGACTTTCCTGATGCACTCGTTGAACCAGGACTCGCCAGCCCAATGTCAGGCCTCACAGAAGACTGTAAGAGAAAACACACAAATTCTAAAAAAATTGAAAAATAATTTAAGCTTCACAGCCAGAATTGAGTGTGTTAACTTGTTGTTTGAAGTAAAAATAACAATTGTATACTTAGCTTAAGACTAAAAAACAAAATTCTTCAAATCCTCATTTGACTTTGAAACAGTTTTTGACTTTGAAACAGTTTTGCCCTTTCAGTAGTACAATTGTTGAAAGCATGTAGGAATTTTTAGTGTGTCTACTGTAAAGACAAATAAAAAATTATAAAGACAAAAAAAAAATTACAAACAGATATACAAATTGTTTCCAGTGTACTATATATCCCACATGAGGTGGTAAGTGGTATTAAACTTCTGCCTATTCTCTGGAACAAGAGGGACCTTGATGAGTTCACCACATTATCCTACCACTACTATCTTTTTGACCTCAACAACCCTGACAAAGTGGGTTAAGAGGCCAATTAAGAGCTTGGTCTAATAAGAGTAATCGGCTGCAGACCAGTGGAGCAGGGATCATGTGTGGGAATACAACTCAAGGCAATGTGCAGCAGTTGGCTTTAAAACTCTCCTCACGTGCCCCCGTTGTGAGAGGCTAAAGATTGACACATTAACAACCGAGACCTTTCCAACTGCTTTAATTTCTGACTGACAAATCCAACACGCATGCTGACAAGTTCAAAACAGTTAAAAGCTCACTTTAGAGGAAATATTTGTAAAAACATGCATAAACTGTACCATAAAAGATAAAGAGTTCCCTGGCTCTGATGAAGGTCATTACAAACTGTCATAGTCAATGTACCACAAAGGAAATCTAAAATAATTCAGTAGGTTTACATGGCACAAAAGACCCACTTTTTATGCCCCTTTCGTTCAATGGTATTAAATCCCTGCAGCTACACATGCTTTGGCCTCTTTTACACCATTAGAACCACTTGGGACTCCTCCAAAAATGGATACTAGTGATGCCGTGAACATCGCTGAATTAGTTCCACTAAAATAAATATAATTTCCCCAGTAACTATTTGGTGGGGACTTAACATCTTACTCCAAAGAAGAAGCGGGCAGCTGTCCAAGAGTCAGAGAATAATACTCTGTGTATGGTAGTTAGAGACATTACAATTTTAACTGTGCAAAATTCCAGATCATATTCCAGATTCCAGATTCTATTCTATTCCAGATCAAATTCAAGTTTGAAAAGTTGACAAATCATTTGAAGCTCATGTGAAATACCTCTAAGCACTGACAGGCAGAAATGAGAACAAGTTTGAATCAAAACCGCAGCTGGAATCTTCTCTGAGCCTCAGCAGTCAATTGCCATGTCATGCAATTTGTGGGTAATGATGTACAGTAGCTGGCACATGGTTACCTGGTATGTGTCGAGTAAATCATGAGATCAGTTTTCTAATTTTTTTGGCTTGTCCCAGTTAGAAATACTCACACTGAAAAGGTACACATGGTGCTGAAAAGCAGGCTATAATTCAGTAAATTATAAATCTGTCCATTAATCTAAGATCTCTGAAACTGCACAACTCCATGTCACTCAAACTTAATTCTCTTTAAAAATGCTTTTATCAATTCATGGCATCTATCTCAAAATTTAAATGTATCTAATAAATATTGAAATTTATGCAATCATGTAGTGCATTGCTTATTTGTACACTAAGAACATCAGGAATAAATACCATAGCAGATAAATAGCCATGTAAAGGGTAGTGCTAAAAAGGTTTCCAGACACTTTTACTTTCTTTAGGTTGGCTGGCATCTCGATAAACCTAAGAAACTCTTGGATAGACTTAGATCTTGAATAATTCTAAAATTAACAGGAAGCTGACTAAAGGAAGTCACAACGAGGTGGACTCATAAAAATAAATGATGGACTCCCAGGCCTGGCAAAAGCCTGAATGCTGTGTTTGTGGTAGTTATAGTAAAGAAAGTACTTATTTAGACAGGAATTGAGGGATTTACAGTAATCCCACCTTGATTAAATAGAGGAACGGAATCCCTTTATAAAATCAGTGGAAGAGAGGCACAGTCAAATTTTTAAATTTACATTTAAAATAATTCAATCAGTGTTTTCTTTTTAGGTTCTATCTATCATTATTACCATTATTGGCAATGGGGAAATATAGAAGGCAATTTAGCATTGTTTTTTAAGTGACATAAACTTAAAATCAGAAGAGCAACTCACCTGGCAGCCGGATGCTCCAGTATCCCTTCCATAGCCAATAAATGAAGCCCTTTCCGATTTACCTGTAAAAACACAAGAACAGAAATAGTTGTTATTTTTTATGAAACTAAAGGACTCACTCGATTTATCTAAAATAAAATACTACAAACATTGATCTGATTATTTTGTTTTGTAGTAAAGTGCTGGGCTAAAAACTTTGTTGCAATAAAGCTTTATTGACAATGACTTGTATGTAATTATTCTGATTTGTGTCTTTATTTCTCATTAATAAGCTCATTCAACTGAATAGCTATGGTAAAATTTTCAGGATAATTTACACAGTAATTCCTAAAATTATAACATAAACAAACTACAGTGCAAGTTTTCTTTTCTCACACATGTTGTCACTGACAGTTTGGTGTTTTAAACCATCAGCCTTATGGTCAAACCTAAGATATTTTAAGTTTGAGAAGTATGAAAAGTGACTCTTCTACAATTAATTTTTTAGTTAAACAATGTTTACCCTCATAAGATGTCAAAAAAACAAATAAACAAACAAAAAAACATATGACAAGACGCTAAAAGCACATTTCCACCGTCTCTATCATTAAGAATTTCTGGGTTTACATATCACAAACCCCATAACCACTGCTTGCGCTCAGCGAACCAATGACAGGGCAGTATGCATCAAGATGGTTAACAGTTAGTGTTACAGGAGACAAGGACAGATTCAGCTGTAAATGTTTATGCCTCAGTCTGACCTAGACCCAGATGAAAAAGACTGTGGTGCACCAAAATCAGAGGCTAGCAGAGGTATCTGAAAGTGCAGCTTCTCACCTTTTTTTTTTCTTTTTGTGGTTATTTAGCCTGTGTGCTTCTAACTGGCGCTGGCTGACTAGGGCTGACTGACACACTGTGCAAATGCAAACTGTTACTCTGTGTGCTCACAAGTGTGCTTTATGTTAGAGATTAGATGTTTCTATGGCTGCTTTTGGCTTGTGAATTCGGTATATATCAAATCTCGCTAGGCAGAGGTTTGTTTGATATATATATATATGTTTGGTATACAGTCATGTGTCACCAGGTTTTAAAGGAATTTCAAAATAATGTCATATTTGTAAGGTGGCAATTGGTGATTTCAATTTGCTTTGATGATATCAGATAATTGATTGTTGAATTAATTTATTGGTCCAAGTCAATGGAATACGAAACCTCTATGAAATACCTCTTAAGCAGAGCCAAAAACAAAACTGCACCTCAGTAGATCAGCGTCATGTGTCACAGAATAAGTTTTCAGTAAATTATAATTACAGATTAATTAATTGTCAGGGTGTCCTTCTATTATAGTCACATTTGGTGTGCACACGGCAAAGAAAGGCCCCCAAGCAGCCATCTGAGGAAAAATAAAACTTACAGCACACTACACACATGAATCATACACATCACAACATCCAAACTCAGCAGTTTTACTCCCCAGGAAAAACAAACAAACAACCAAATGAGAGCTCCTGGGGGAGAATGATGAATAACTTTAACAGCATCATATATTATTTTGTCAGACTTCCAAATATTAGATGCGCAGACACAAGTGTTGGAACTAAATTCTGTTTACTCTGGGGAAAAGGTAAATATTTTTTGTGAGTTAAAAACTTGCATAGCCTGGATCTTTTGTTACACAATGACTGATCTGAACATTGCTTTCACAAGCGCAGGTGAACAGAGGCCCATCTAAGAGAATTCACTTGTGCTTATCTGAGCAGTCCTGCAGGAGACAGTTGTTCTGCATCTGTGCAGACTGTCTCCAGGGACTGAGGAAGCTGAGGATATAAGGGAAGATGGTTTAACTGGCAAAGCTGCTTCTCTTGTAACAATAATGCGATACAGTTCTGAGCCATTGCTCTTGCAAAAGGAAATAGGATTAAGTTGTCGGTTACCACCAACGTTTCCTATCATGGCAGGATGATGAAACATCTCCTTTGACAGAGAATTTTAATTTCTTTATCTACTGTCTAATACCTAAAGAAAAAACAAAACATCTCCCAATGAAAAAAACACATCTTCTGAGAAAAAGGTCTGATCAAGTATCAAGTGCAAGAGTTAAATATTTATTGGCAGCATGTGTCACACACACATACTGTCTTATGTGAATTATTGATGGACACTGGTGTAGTTTCAGGGCTCACCTGAGCAAACAGATGTGTTTTTGAAAACTGTGTCTGAGTCCACACTGTGACACAGAGAAGCAGCCTCACAGTAACCCCAAAAACTGCTGGATATAAGGAGATGCTTTGGATCCTGTGCTTAATCAACAGTGTATCCTTAACTAAGAATACACAGGAATACACAGGAAAACACAGTGTAACCAAAAAAATCTCAGAGCAGAATACTGGGCTTAAACATTGACTGCATTTGTAAGCGATGAGATACTGCCGTTCTCTTGCCTAGAATGTACAAGAACACCACTTGTTAAAATGGGAAAATGAGCTCTATCCACTAGATCTACATCTTTTAAAAAACCTCAAAAAATATTATGTACACTCAATTACACTAAAATACATTTGACACTATTACATGTGCCAGTTTTCTGTGATGACTGATGTTTTTTTCTTTTTCCTCCTTTTATCGACAACAGATCAGTTTCACTTGCTGCCTCTATAAACATAACATTGCATGGATAAGAGCATTAGCATGCAAACAGATGCAATGTCCAAGCTTTTCTTTTAGCCTATAAACTCCCTTACACATCTTTGCTACTCTTTCTGCATTAACACACAACAGAACTGAAATAAAATAAAATTGTGTTTTTTTCCCCCTTAAGTACTGTATGAAGCATGTTCTTGTACTGTCTTTGAGCAGGATAAGTCTGATTTTGCACTAAAGGCTCTCTATTGCCACGAATGGAGAAGAGAATGCACTTAGTTTATCTGATACATCAATTTCAATAATCAAACAGCTCTCACTGTCAGTGAATTCACTTAGAAAACTTAGGAACCTTTCACTTAGAAAGTAGCGTACAATATCAGAGTATTCTATGACAAGCGCAAGAGCAAAGTCTGTCAAAAATGGAACTCTGAAGTTGCCCCTCCTTACTCCTCCTCAGCAATCTGAATCAGTCCGCAAGAGGAGAAGGATACAGCAGTGGCCAGGGGAATGGCCACGTGGAAGAGTAATTGGGATTAACTTTAGTACCATGTCCAGAGGTCTGACCACTTTATCTGGTCATGTATCTCATTAGACAGAGCGGAGATATGCAGATGGCTTAATCATGAACTTGTCAGCCCTCCTCCATCTTCCTCTGAAAGCTACTCTGGAAGCAACAGGAGGAATTTTCTCTTATCACCACTTTTAACACCAAACTGTCATGTCATGTGTGCAAAAGAGACAAAAACTAAAATCAAGTGTAGCCTCTTAAACTTCAAATTGAGGCAACAATCTGAGAACAACCCCTGCTTATGTTTTCAACCCTAATTAGTAGTAGTATTCACAGTTCGTGACAATGTGGCTTAGTTGCTATTAAAATTTCTGGAGAAATTATAAATGTGATGCTCAAGTAAAGAAGAACAACTGATATATTATAGGAACATATTGCTGTGTTGGCCAATTCTGAAGCCAGGAGCCTAAATTAGCTGAGTAAAATATATCTACATCAAGCAGCGACACAGTCTCCTTTCTGACACACATTTATGGCATCTCCATGTGAGGAAAAAAAGACCACTGTATAAATCTTTATTTCCTGACAAACAGAGCAAGTTGTTAAATCTAAAGTTGCCTGATTTTGGTATTTACACAAGTTCTGAAGACTAACTTAGGAATCAAAGAAAATTCTGCAGCTCTAGTGTGAAGGAAAGAAAACAAATATGAGCAGAATTAATCAGTTTCATGCATTACATGCTTATTATTACGAATGCTTTGTTTTCTCTCCTCTGAGCAGGCATGTGTGACCATGGCTTCACAACAAAGGCAACACTATTATTATATTTTGTGAGAAGACCCATTTGTTCTGAGCAGGGCTAAACAGGAATAATCATGTTTTTTCTTAATTTGTCACAGGCTTTCTAATGAGACTAAAGTGCAGTGATTGATAAAAGCAGGTCATTATTCACCTTAAAACATTAAAAAAATGAAAAGCATACGCCTGTAATGCCTACAGCAATATGAGTAAAGTAACTTAATTACAACAATCAACATAAACAATGAGCATGTAAGTATGCACAGTGCCATTACACAGTATATCATCAACACAATGAAAAATATCTTATACAGAAAAAAAATCCATCAAGTTTGAAATATTGTGTGAATTTCCTTATTAGCATGTCACTCAAATTTATGAAGTTGTAACTATGGTTGTTAAGCATTTCATTTAGCATTAACAGGATGTGTCCTGGGAAACAGCCAAATTTGGGAAAATCCTACAACCAAAAATTAAATGTCCACTTTCTACTCTGTTTATGTTCTGAGCTAACTGCTCATTAGCTCATCATTCTTAAATAGTTAAAACCTAAGAGCAGCCATTAATGAAAAAAAAAATTGGCAAGCTACAAAAATGCTGATCATTTGACTCAATAAATTGAATATGACTTCTGATCTCCTTTGCTTTCTTCTGTGTCATCTCTACACATTCTCATATGTGCATTATAGTGTTTCTCAGAATGAGTGCTAGGTTTGCAAAGTCAAAATTTATAACAAGGCTTTGTAAGGACTTTCTTAAAAGTAATCTACAGCCATTCAAATATTGCCTTAATTCACAGTTTTAAAATCACTATCGTGTTGATCATCGATCAGATTCTATCAATCACTATCAAAGTTTTATCAAGACAGAAATCATTATACCAATATAAGGTTCACTGAAGCAAATCCTAATCTGAAGCATTCCCCTGTATCAAGAAAATGATTTGGACATGCCCGATGCCACTGCAGTGTAAAGGCATGCAGCATGGATGGTGACATCTAAGTGATGAGCTGTGCCCAGGTTTTGCTAAATATAGCACTTTGTATTGGATTTTGACTGTTGTTTAGCCAGATCCAAAACGAAAATGCTTTTATTGTTTGTTTGTTTTTCAAACTCAGTTTCAAACTCTTGCCTGCTCAGCCTTTTATCAGGAAGGGCTTGTTTCTACCCATTCTGCCTCATCGTCCAAATTTAACAAGCATTATTCTGATCTCCTGTTCTTTCACTGCTGCCATAGAGATGTATAATTATGTCAGTTTTGTCAATCTGAGTTCCTTGGTCTCTTTAGGGTTAAGCGCCTCACTCAAGTGACTTACAAGTAATTAAACTGTCTCTCTTTCATTCTCCTAACTTAAAAATTCCCAACTACTTCATAGGTTACATCCAAGTTTTCTTTTTTTTACTGAATCAAATTGTACTGCACAAGCTTGTACCTGCAAAAGCTCAATGCAGATTTGCAGTGTGGGAAAGAGAATGCAAGTTTTATTAAATAACCAAAGACCTTTGTTGGGCTATTGTTCATATATGCAACACATAGCAAAGTTAGTAAAAATAAAATATTTAACTACATTAGCAAAATCATTTAACTACAATGAAATTGCAATTTGATAAAACATAAATAAATAAGTCAATCAATCAACCAATCTAAATCCAATTCTTACTTCACAATTTAACTTTTTTTTTTGTTTTTCCACAAAACAATAAATAAATGAATATAAATAAAAACAGTTAAATTGTTTTAATCCAGTTTAACCTACAAGCAAGTGATGTAAATAAACAACATTAGGAGCTAAAAACCCACTCAGGGGAAACACAGGAAGAAAAAGCAAGGCAGCCATTCATAGTGAGCCTTCTTTATTGATCACAGGGCTGCAGTAACAGCGCGGCATTGCACAGTGTGTCAAGCCCTTTACTTTGATAATGTGAGAGGTAGTGACCTAAGTGTCTCCAGGGACCAATTCAAAACCCTCACCACAAAAACAGCCAATTAGTGAGCGTGCTTCACTGCCTCTCAGATGCATTCCAAGGGCCTCTTTTTTTCCATTCAGAAAACAAACCCATTTTCATTTCTCAAAGGAAAGCCAAGACCATGAAAACAAACACATAATACAGGCTGAGGAAATGTTGTTAATGTAGAAAGCAAATGAACTTATCACACGCCAGCTCACTTGGTTTGTTTTTCTCTCTCAGCACAAATGTGTTTGCTGTTGGTGTCTGTGTGTCTGTGCTTTAAATCCCATATGTTGAGTTCCATGGCATTGAACCACAAAACTGTAATACTGTCAAATTAATAGACCATTTCTAAATGTTGGATCCAAAGCAGGTCTAATTCATAGCAAAAAAACCCCAACTATAATGAGCTTTTTTCTGTATCTATTCAAAGCTCCATGACCTCAATGAGGTGACATATCTTTGTGGTGTTGTTGTGTTGATTTGCATATAAAGGAGTGCAGTACAAGGACCTGATTTTGTATTGATTAAATCATAAACTGACAAAAGGGTACTCTGAACTACATTAAGTTTTATTTTGTACATAAATTTGTAAGTAAAGTTAAACAGTCTTCATGTTCCTTAAATATTCTTCTAGCAACAAGCAACCAATGACAAATCCGGTGTTCACTTACTCAATTTATCCTCAAACCTTGTCTTGTTTCCTTCTGTGTAATTCCATCATGTTTGATGCTTCCACCAAGTTCTGTTTGACAGCAAATAAAAGCCGTCATGGTTAGAGGTTAGGTCAGTGTGGATGGGGAAAAAAGGAGGAGAAGCAGTATAGCAAATTAGCTTCCACCATTGCTGGAGATATAGTCTTCAGCCCAGCATCAGGAGCGGCAGCAGGATGGAGAAACATGATAGAGCCACAAAACCCTAAGGAAACATGTCACCCTTGCCCTGAGCTCAACATCAATTTCTGCATACAGCCTTGTCAGCAGTGACATTATTCAAAACAGCAAGAGCAAATGTTAATGAGTTCTTATTTGCATATTTATTTTTTTCTTTGTTGAAATGTCACTGCTTATTACGTACTATGATGATAAATGCATCTGCTCATGAAGCCTGATGTGTAATTAGCCATTAGGTGGAATAAATAGATCAATAAAGGAGAGTGACGAGGATTAAGAGAAATCAAACCAGGAGGAATGCAGGAATGAGAAACAAAATAACACATTAGACTGGGAGGGGGGGCTTACCACCATTGCTTTTTGATTAGGCTAGAAATCTGGAAAGGGTTGGTAATCAAGAAAAGGTTCTCAGCTAGATCAAAGATATCCCTCGTTTTACTGTGCATTCTTTAGCTCTGACTTTCAGGAGATGCTGCCATTCGCACACGCTATACAGTTTATTTCCTCCTGTAATCCATCTCTGTGCGAGAAGGAGAGTGTGGATTTCCTGATTGTATTTATCCCCTCCCAGGATAATCAGGTGCCATGTCTCGGTCTATTTGAATTTTCTCTAACTCGGTAAAAAGGAAAAAGGGGGTGGTGTAAAGGGGAAAATGTCTTCGCTTGGCCTTTGCCTTTTTCTGAGCCCAACTATTCTCCTGCCAGTGCTTGTTATTCACAAATGAGGAAAAAAATGCATTACTGCCGACCAGATGGGAACATTCCACATGACCAAACCAATCAATCACCTTGGTGGGACGCAGGTGTGACACAGCCGTGCAGCAACACACCATTTCACAGTCTATCAGGCACAAACACATGGTCACCAATCAATGGCACCCCCAGGACCCATGAGGAGGGGTGCTTCTCCTCAGTCTCACTGGTTCATGGCTGATGACTTCATAATCACACATCCATTCTCTCAGAGGAGAAAGGCGATGAGCTCCCTAATAACGTCTCCCACCATGTGAACACCAACACTGTAATGGATGCTGCTCTGGTAGAGACGTGAACATGCTCCCCCTCCTGCATCACACATTCACTTGTGAACTCACCACCACCATCCCTGTCAGCTTGAGAGAGAGGGATGTCTTGGTAAACAAGTGCACATTAAACAAAAGAAATGTCCCCCAGTTGGACATTTGAATGAAGTCAGTGTGTAACATCAAAGTGCTGGTGGATGTTCAGTATATGTTGCCAAACAACTGTTGAACAGCAAAGCAACAGAGAAGCGAGCTGGAGGACAAGGAAGGATACACACATGGGTTAGGAATGCTGATCCAGCTCCAAGCATTGTGGGCATATTTCCTTACACAGAAAAGCCCTGCAAACCCTAAGCGGTCCTCAGTTTGAGAACGAAAGTCTGCACTAAATAAAACATCAAAACAGTCTGAATGCGGGGTTAAATCTTTTGATGAGCCATCTCAGTGGGGGGATAGCATTGTATGTGAGCAAAAACTGCAACAGCCATTTCTGTTGATATTAAGTTGACAAAAATATATTCCCACCCCCATATTCGTAGCAGTAAAAAAAGTCTCACTAAGGCAAGCTTCTTTCTACACTTCCTACACCTCACACTCTCAGGTCTATGCCAGCGCAGGACAAAATGTCAGGCATTGTCAAGTGGGAGTAAAGGCGAAACAAATGTTTGCCTTTTACCAACCAATCACAGTCCACTACAGCCCATCAAGAAGAGAGTGTAACATTATCTTGTGTTCTGTTTGCCAGCGTGGACACAGGACTCCTTGGTGAGCAGTTGTGACTGTGGAAAAGGGGCTCTAAGTAGTCGGCTTGAGAATTAACTAGCAACTGTGGGCCAGGTTTACTGAGGCTCTTTAAAGCAAGGACACAACCTTTGTTGTTTTTTCAAATTAGCCGTTTAAGGTAAGGGAAACATTTGACTGACACATAATTCAAGGAAGGGAGTCAAGGAAGGAGGGTTAGAATGAGTTTGTTACACATCTGTGCTCAACATGGGGCACTTCGTTCAATTCTCCTGGGAGGACTTATCCAAAATTATTCTTAAGTCTTTGTGACACATGTAAGAGGTGACCTGTTCATGAACACTTTGTGTCATATCTCCATGAAACTGAACTTGCATTTCTGCTGTTCATATCAAGCAACACTTTAATACATATGCTATATATACATTGTGTGAACAATTTTTCTAGTCATCCAATTTATTATGGTTTGTGTAAACAGTTCTATGCGGGAATTTTGGCTTTCTAAATAGGAGATTTAAGATTGAACATTTTTTCAGACTCGATGGTCACTGGCTTTTTGGTGTATATTAAAAATACACAAAGATAATATATTCAGTGCTATCGGCATCAGCAGCCCCAGCCACTGAAGTCAGCAAACTTTAATTGTTCAACTAACTGTAATTCTTCTGAATGAATCATTTCCCTTTTAGCTTTTGCACTTGTATTAAATAATCTCTAACATTCTTCTTGGCATCAGCTGCAGGCAGCATGAGGCAAGAGAGATGAGAGAAAGGGGGGAGGGGGGAGAGGAAAAAGAAAGGAAGGGAGTGGAAAAAGGGAGATGTGGGAAGTGTAAGAAGGCCACCAAGCACAATTGGTCTCAGAGATATTTTTGGATTTATCTGAACATTTTAAGAGCAGCAAAATTAGACAGAACTTGACTCTTTTTTGTGCAAACATCTACACACAAATACTTACATATTTAAGCCTCTGTATTGTAAACCATTATAACAGACAAAGCTGTTTGCTCTGGGCCATGCCAATCAACATGCACAATGAGGACACTTTTGTGTTAAATGGAGCATAACAAGCTATGAAGACACCTTTCCACTGATTGTAAATAAAATTTTAGCACTCTGACCCCTGCAGCTGCTTTCCTAGAGACTTGTTATGTCATCATACCTTGGCCATGCCCCAGCTCTTCTTTCCTTTTTGGAGACACATCCCTCTAGGCCTACAGAGACTACAGCTGATCCTCTGCAGCTGGACAGCCTCGCCAGTCGCATGCTAAGGGCCAGGGCCCAAAGAGGGAACGGCCAGGGCTGGTCAGGACTAAGATACGCTGAGAGAAGCACAAGGGCAGGGAGAGCTGGGATGTGTGGGAAGATGTGGGCGGCATGGGGATGGAGAAAAGGGATTTGCGCCCTTTCAGCTCGTCTTCAGCTCTTCATGCTCCGCTGACCGCAGTAATAGATAAGCACACCCTGCAGCTCTGCATAATGACTGGCTACATCCACTAAACTGCACTGCACCACATCCTCTCGTCCTTCTCTGCTCTGTGTTCCTGTCAAATTTACAGAAGAAATATACATTCTACAGACACGCAGACAAGTAAATCTGAAGAAAATTGTTTACCATGAGTGAATGCTCAACTCAGCTCTTACTGTGAATGCTTACAGTATACTGTGAGTGTTTGTATAATTTCATATATATATACACCCATTTGAATGTGACTGACAAAGTTAGGGTGTTGAAGCAAATTGGCAGCACCTGTGACCCACACTGCAGTGGAAACTGAGTGCACACCTGAACAGCACCTGACCACAATCATAGCCTTGGTATGAGGAGGGGCTCCCAAGGGAGAAGGCATTAGTGCATGACACCTGCCCGTGCAAATCCCCACAGGGGATGCCAATGTAATGTGGGATTTGACACTTCACATAAAGCCTTGACGAACAACTTCAAATAAAAAGCAGGAAGAATGCAAGAGTTTTTCTGTCTTAAAAAATGCAAAGTTACCGACACATCTGAATAATCCTTTTGTTTAGGGAAAGGTGGTAAAAGAAGAACTATAATCATTACCACCAGCTTCCCAACATAAAAGGCTCATTTGATGCAAATCTTAATTGTGGTACTGCCTTACATTTCATGGCCTTTAACTACCTCGGGAAGAGAGGTCAATAAACAGTGTTTAATTACCCTATTGTGCCATCCGTTTTATCAATTCAGGCTTATATTATTGATCCAAGCCATTTGCTGAACTCCTTAGATAACAAGTATAAATGTTTGCTAGGTGCATACAGCTAATCACATAATAACTCTGAAAAATAATTCTTTGCCAAATAGCGTTTCAGGTACAGTGCAATATTGATAATAATGCCATCAAGTATGGCTGGGGTATGTGTAACAATAATCATTATTTGGCAATTTCAGACTGAATGTAAATACACAATATGTATTTCAGCATTTTCTATGAAATGGGCTAAACGTTTAATCGTAAGTAGGGTTCAACAATAAAACCATACACAAATTTCATCTTTTTTTTTTTTTTTTACAAAATACCTCAATATTGTCATTATAACAATGCTGTAGGGTTGACACAACATATTGACATTATGTATTTTTATTTCATAATCATTAATAACTAATGTTTACATAGTAACTGGGAGGAGAAAAGGCAAATTATAGACTAGCTAGAACAGCATAGTATATAGTAGGTTTCAAAAATCTACATCACTTTAATGTGAAGCAGCCTTTAATACCAAGACAAGACAACACTAGAGCTATATCACAAAATAATTCAATTCAATTTCAATTTCAATTTTCAATTTTATTTATATAGCGTCAATTCACAACAAGGTTGTCTCAAGACACTTTACATGTAGAGCATGATATGATAATGATATCCAAAACATAATTTCTAGTCACTGTATCAATATATTATTGACCACTACATGAAAGTGATAAGCAAATGCAAAACCATTCAATTATGAGGGGCAAATCCATATGAAAACAGTAAGTTAACATCACAAAAAGTAACACAGAATCATAAAAGGCTGCATGCATCTAAATTACATTATACACAGATTGTGGGTAATAGAAAATTATAAAAATTGCAGACAATTAACGCATACTTGTAAAAGCTCAGCCTCTTAAACTGTTGCTAGGGCCTCAGGAGAGCCTTAGATTAGGATGATTAGGATTAGGATCCAATATGGGAAGCTTTTCCGTGAAGTATTATATAACTGCAACATCAGTGCTATGCTGTCTAGACATATTCTTATTGCCCTTGAATAATTCCATGCTAACATAAAACTCCACCTGTCTGATGGAAAAAGATACCATGGCATTTACAGACAGCTGGTTCATCATGATTTATAAAATGTTGTTTAACTAACACATGGCATTTTTGAAATTTATTAAAAATCTTTTTGTGTTGATATTTACAAAAGCACTAATCATCCCTTACAAAAGTAAAAGGGAGTCTGCAGTGACTAAATGGAATATCAACAAAAATCCAATCACACTATGGGACTCACATTACAGTCACATGTGCACATAGACAGGCTGGGAGCAGGATGCATGCGGCTGTATACGTGTGTTGATGACAACATTAAGCTGATTAGTTTTCATGCAAGGCTAAAGCTGTATGAATAGTACATACGAAGCACACCAGATAAACGTGAGTAAGAAAGTACAACTCAGCAGCTGTTATACAGTATTATGCCTCAGGCACATGGCTGGAAAAAAGAGTCATCACCAGAGTTACACCGTAGAAGCCATCTTTATATCAAATGGAAAAAGTCAGCTATTTGTATTGATTGAAAAAATAAGAACACCTTTTTGAAGGTTTCTAGAGCTATGGGGTATTTCATATTTAATTATGATACACAATAATAAACAAGGGTATACTACACATGATATATAGCAGAGCCTAGGGCTGTAGTTCTTAGTCTTGGACTTCTTTTTGTGTGTGTGTTTGCATGTGTGTGTCAGCAAAAGTATGACAATGTTATGACAGAGAAACAGAAAATTAAATAGACACAGATGGAAATTAAGACAATGGCTTGTTGGCTTTCAGCATCTTTCCAATTTTGTATGGACTAGCCCAAATCCACACCCAAATCATGTTTCTTTCTAGGGATGTGCATGATTTGTCCATTATTCAATTAAACTCTTCTTCTCTCACTATCTATCGCGAGAAATTTTGGCACGGTCAAACAACAGCAATTCTGAAATACCCTAGGCATGTCCGGTTAATGAATCTAGTAACTCACTTGCCTGATCAGACAGGAGTTGATGATGGAAGTACCTAAGTAAGGGGCAACCTCAATTCCTCTCATCTCCATTAAGAGCTGCACATATTAAATAGCCCACTGATGAGGCACTCCTGAGAAAGCGGCTACAGAAAAAAAAAGCATATGAACTGAAGCGCAAGTAGACATTTTATCTTGGAAAAAGAAGTTTGGTGTGGCAGCCTTGGAGAATAGACGAAACGCAAACAAGTATTGCACAGTTTCCTTTGAGTTTGTTGAACCTCGAATGGTTATTTAAACTCAGTATTATTATTTCATTAGTGTACACATCAAAATTACAGAGTACTGTGCAATGTTTATAATAAACAGCACAAAGTGCCACACACAAACAGCAGCATTTAAAATACTAATTAATTATCACGGGCAGTAATTAACAATTTCAAATGGCTATAATATACACTGTATTATTTCAGAAGATGTTTAACCTTAAAGATTAAATTGTGCTCAATTTTGACTATTTTCTGAGTATTTTCTTTCTTCTAGATCAGTCAAATAATCAAGTTGTAACTTCCCTCCAAACATCAGAGAAATTAGTTATGAGAAGCATTTCTAGTCCTGACCTTTTAAATCTGGTCCTTTTACAGACATGTACAAAACAATCCCTATACGTTCTATCCTCTAAGCCCTCTAACAGTCCTCTAATTTTCATCTTTTGAGGTGGGCCGAGAGTATAACTGTGTTAACAGTTTGTAAGTGTTATGTTTAAGCAGTCATTTTGGCCTAAAAGGTTATAAAACAAATGAGAGAATAATTAAATAAAGAGGTAATTTTACAGGTCTTCAGATATCCTGGCAAGACATTTATCCTACTTTCTTAAATGAAAAGGCCACAGCTGTGTATAGCTACCACAACCCTGTCTGATGAATTAGCACAGCAGTTTCAAAGCATCATCTGAAGTTAGACCTGAGAATCAAATGGCTTTCTACACTTGGTGAAAAACAATATCAGTCCATTAAGTAAATAGTGACAAAAAAAGCAAACATCAAGAGGTGTACACACCAATCACAATACAGCATGAAATAAAGGAGCCAAGTGCAGATCTTTTAGTTGTAGCTCATTGCCTGTGGTAATTGCCCAGATTGCTTGAAATCAACCTCCCCCACTGGCCTCCCCTCTTTAAGCTGACACCACAAAGAAAAATCTTTGCAGGCAATTAGATCTAACCATTCCTTGTCAAGGCTATGAACTGTTGGCTGTCCCTGTGGCTAAACAATTAGAGCAACTGAATGAGAAACAACTCTTCACTATAAAACCTATGGACAACCTTACATCACGCATGCCTACATACAGAGAAGGTTCAGGAAATTAAATCCATCATCAGTGGCACAGAAAAATCAAACAATCAGGAATAACAACTATGTAAATTAGAATAATAAATGTGTAATCTTAGAACAGTTGGAGGATAAAACATTTATCTACTGTCTTAGAGTCTGACTCAATCATGGCTTCAAGTCACTAGCAGAGTTGGGGAGTAACAGATTACATGTAACGGCGTTACGTATTTAAAATACAAAATAAGAGTAACTGTATTCGGTTATAGTTACAATTGAAATTGGTGTATTTTGAATACATTTACTTTCTTTAAAAACGGATTACTTGTAGGGATTACTTTTTACCACACCACACGCAGGTTGCACTGGGCGGATGCAGGTGGCATTGGGTGCGCTGCAAGTCAATGCGCAAGAGCACGTTCCACACACAACCAAATGGCAACAATGTCAGAGGATGAGACAAACGACGAGTTGGCTAATTAGCGTTAGCTTGACGGTCAGCTAATTTTATGTACTTTTGCAAAGTCATTTAAATATTGCTGATGCTCTGTTTCAAACTACATACACGTTTTAAAATCGTGTTGATAGGCCAAGTAAAACCAAAGTTATGGTTAATAATTTACTCGTGTTTTTAGAGCAGCAGTAGTAGC
>JAQNCA010000001.1:15208567-15229736 GCA_029783725.1 Acanthurus tractus
GATTGTTGAGTAGGCTAAAAGTAATCCAAAAGTATTTAGAATACATTACTTTACTTGAGTAATCCAAGGGAATACATAGATTACATTTTAGGACATGTAATCAGTAATCTGTAGGGAAATACATTTTAAAAGTAACCCTCCCAACACTGGTCATTAGTGAATGTCACGTCATTAGAGACTATAAAATGAGAATTTTAATTGCCAGCTAATCGTGATGTACAACTGTTAAACAGAGATACATCAGGAAAATGATGCCTGATCCTAATCATTACAACCATCTGGAATAGAAGTGTGTGATATTATCTTATTATGACACAATACTGTAAGGTGTTTTTGCAAAAAGGTTGAAATGTTCTTTGCTATAAAAAATTCAGCCAGTGTGGTCAGGTTTATATAGTCAGCCACTCCAAGCAGTCAGCCACTCCAAGATTTTTACAGGGGCAGAGAGAGGGAAAGCTGTGCTAATATTTGAAGCAAAAGTCTTATTTTTTCATAATTTTTCCAATTTTGTAACCAACTGCAACTCATTATTAAGCAGATGTGTTGCGTATATGTATGACAATCTGACCTAGGGGTAGGAGATTGTGTGTCTATTGGGTCACAGGAATCCCGTTTTGTAGATGCAAATCTGTCTAAATGACCTGTCAGTAGACTGTTTGAGCATAGCCTTTTAAGACATGCGATGAGTGGTTAAATTAAAGAGACTCAAACAGCTGAGACTGAAAAGTTAGTTTGTCTAAAGCACACAAGAAGCATGAGCAATGTGGCTGCCACCTGTGGGCC
This sequence comes from Acanthurus tractus, assembly GCA_029783725.1. Lineage (NCBI taxonomy): Eukaryota > Metazoa > Chordata > Actinopteri > Acanthuriformes > Acanthuridae > Acanthurus > Acanthurus tractus. Next base: position 15,209,351 of record JAQNCA010000001.1, read on the forward strand.
AGCATGCAGTGAATGAGGTGCTGGTTAGTAAGAGGATTGTAGCACAACAGGGTGGAGCTAAGATGCACGTGAGGCCTAGACCAGCTGATCCACAGTCTGTCCTAATATGGGAGTTGCCCCCCCAGGGAGAACAGTGTCATCGTTAGGTAATCAGGCATTCACCCAAATCCTGTTTCTTCTGCTTCAGACCCCCATAGATTTCTCCCCTTAGACCGGGATAAAACCATGCCATGACTTTGAAGGAAACAGTCTATTTCTGTAATGTTGGTATGGTTTATATTACTAGATACAACTTACTACTCAGGTGTTGCAATAGTATGATCAGACTAGTTTACATGTAAAACAAAGCTGACTTTTAAAAAATCTTCAATATTTAATTCACTAGTGGTGTAACCTATTAATTATTCAAATCTAACATAAGCTTCCCTTGCCAGCCATCTTACACCCACTGTGACCATATTTAATCACATCTCACACACTTAATTCTTAATATGAACTAACTTGAGCTGGTTTTCACAAAAAAAAAAACAGATCTTACCAGGAAGCTGTTTATAGTGGAATATTTACTGTAACTACATATACACTAATATGATCATTGCCCTTTTTGTCCCACTATATAAAAGAGATTCCTGTTCAAGTCATTCTGATCACATTCTATAATACTGACTGCTATGAATTAGTGCATATACCACTAACAAAAAAAAAAGAGTGTGTGCGCGTGTTGGGTGGGGATTATTCTGATATAAAAAACTGATGATTAGTTGTGCAAGACCGCACGCATATGATCATGTGTTATATTAATTGTTAAAAAACTGTGGCTAAGAATTTTAGTAAACTGCTGATCCAATACTTCCAGAGTAGATTAGATTTTAAACACATGCAAACCTCAGTATGTAAGACCAGTACATAATAATTAGTAAGTAACTGTTTGTCTCTGGTTTGTTTAACCTACATAATGCTCTTACTGTCACATTTTGTGTGCAGCAGTTTGCTTCTCAGAGGTTATAAAGGATGAGATTTTCATAGTAGGATGACCAGTGCATTCAACTTAAATGGTCTCTTTTTCAAATTGGAGTATATATAGTGTTCTTTTTTAAATTTTTTTTCTTTCTACAAACTGATTTTCTCGTGTGTTTAACCCTTAAAAGTAAAATAAATCTTGGAGCTGTTTGACTAAGGACTGGTATAACTGCTCTGTCGACGGGTTACTTGCTAAAAAGAAGAGAAATGAGAGCTGAGTTTTTTTCAAAGGATATTTCTACTCATTGTTCTTTTCATGATACAAAGCAAGCTTAGATCTCTATTCTGATAAACTGGACTTAACATATTTATGTAAACATGGAAAGTATGTCATTGGGGTTATGAACTGGGAACTCCCCACCAGGAACAAAACAATGAATAAAAGCCAGGAAACATAAAGAGGTCCTACGGGTTCAGACAAACCAAGCTGACCACTGATGACCACTGGGCCATCACTGGGTCAGCATCAATAGTTGAACCCTTACCATCTTTTCTGTGACATAGTTGTCCTACATGGTTTGTCTGAGGCAGGCTAGATCAGTGTTGAACTGATTTAACAATGGATGACATAAGTGTTCATACTGGTAAAGCTGTGACGTCTTTGCTATGTTTTCCTTTTATACTATTGTTCCGGTTCATTTTTGTTTGTTTTTCTGTTATCCTTTGCCTTTTGCTTTGATTAGTCAAACACTCTACAAACACAAATGGCTGGGTATTATGTCCTACATCCGGGTCTCTGCTGTAGCCTTGTTAATGCATTTAAGCAAAGCTATTAACAGAAAGTTTCTAACTACTATAATGTACAGTGTGTCATATTGTTTTCCTCAACCCCCAGCTATATGCAAAACAATTTTTCTGGTCATCCATGTGGTAAAAAGTGAAATTGCAAACAGTTGATATCATGTGTAGCAAACGACTTCTTGAAATGGTGCCTTTACATTGGCAGATGTGTTTTCTTGTTTGTCTGTGAGTTTTGAAAAGGCAAGTGCTGTCCCCTCCTCACAGTACTGCATACTGGCTCTTAATCTTTTATAAGTATTAAGTACCAGACCATACCAGCATACTTTCACCAATAAATGCCATTCTGAGGATTAAATACCAGTATGTCCTATCGTGATAACTGTTTTGTCTTCTTTTACAATGACCGTGTGGTAAGCAAAATAATTATGCCATACAAAAAAATCTACATGAACACCTGTATGTATTTTTCTGTCTTAGACAGGACACACAGTCTGGGGCAAACCATTTGCTTAACAAAGAGTTCCTCACACCTGATAGAAACAGTCCTCCCTACAACTATATATAACTGTATACATAACAGTTATGTGGTTCACTGATGAGGAATAACCTTTCAGACATGATTTAATGGGGTTGCTGAATACTCCATAAAGCATGTAAATCCCAGACATTACCTTAAGGCTGACATAAGCACAGGCAATTCCAAGTTTACAATCATACTGTCCAAATCTGACGAATCACTGCAGCAGATCACATCCATACCCCGCAGCCACTAAGCATAATTGCAGATGCAGTTGAAAGAAAGAGAGATATGCAGTGTGTGTCTGAGAAACAGTCATGTGATCAATTACAAGAAAGATAACATTTTGTTTCAATTTAGCAGCATCCATTTTTAAACTAATTGCCTGGCTTGGAAACCAGTCTCCAGGGCCATTACATAATGAGCTGAGATGTAGTTAGCTATAAAACTGTCAAGTGGTTACACATCACAATGATGCCAGGCCAAAGAGCTAGATAACACACAGCTTTAAATTGTTATCATAGGAGACCATATTGCAGGTCCGTAACAAAGTATGCAGTTGCAAAAGAGGGGAATACATAGGTGCTCCTTATCAAACTAAACTATGATTTGGGAAATGTAAAATGCCTCCATATATTTGTGTTTGGCCGAAAATAAACCCACATATTTGCATTACAAATAAGCTGGAAGCTGATCTTCATTATACTTAGTGCCACAAAGCCAATTAACTATTGACAAAGGACATGCCTTTACCAATCTAAGCAGAAGGTAAATGTCAACTTGACCAAAGCCATGGTCTCAATGAAAGAGGCCAAGGCTACATCTTAAGCCCATATCTTGTATGAAAAGATATAGTACAAATATTGCCTTTTATATTAAGTTGATTTAATAAGATTCATTCAATTAAATTAAATTAAAATAGTAAAATAGTTTTAAATCCATTTAAAGGAACATACAAGAACAGGAAGTAATGAGTTTAATGTCTGTGAAAGGGTAGTTGACTAATCTGAAGGTGCTGTGCAGGGGTACATCAGACTGAAAAGGTTAAGAACCACCAACCTGAGAAAAACTATAACAAAAACGAGTCTCCCTGATTACCCCCTGAAAAATATAAAATGTAGTAATAGTAAGCAAGTGGTAGTCCAAGCATTAATTGACAAAAGTAAAGACTATAAAAAAGTCTTCGAATTCCATTTAGATAATCTGTATTAAATTTTTAATTTTTGATACTTATATGAGAAGGTCTTTGGTACAACAGTCTGTTTAACCCTACAATGAGAAATCACTACCCTGCTGCCACTAGAAGTAGCTGAAGGCACTTTTGATGTCTAGGAGACAGCTTCTTATGATGGAAAGATATAGTGATGGCGTGACTTTTAGCCTGGGGGAGGGTCATCACAGGAGGGGTAAGAGGGAGATACAGGGGTTGGGGATTAAGGGAGAAAATAAAGACAGCAGGAGATGGAGTAAAAAATAGCCTTTTAGCCTGACAAGCCCTTCAGTGTCGGTACCTCAAGATGCATGATGTGCCTCAACTTCAATGGCATAGTGTTTTTCCACAACCAAAGGGCATGCGAGTATTGAGTTGAAGAGAATCACTTACTTACCCATTATGTTTGAGTTCATAAAAGGCGTTGGAGACAATCCTTCATGGGACACTAATCGACTGTCACTCAAATGATCGCTGTAATGAGGGCTGTCTGTGAAACCCTGTGGGGGGAAGAGATCAGTAAATTAAGCACATTATCAGGCAACTTGGCTAATTGAGTGATATGGCATACCACTCATTAGTGAGAGAAGAGCACAACTGGTCCGTTATGCTGATCTATACCCATTCTTGTACACAATAGCAAAAAATAAATAAATAAAGAATAAAATCTATTTGTTAAATTTGTACTTATTTGTGCTGTTGAAATAATGTTGTTCGAATAAAGTTTGTTTAATCCATCATTTGTTGTTGTTTTTTTAATCATAAACAGTGTTTATTAATATTCTTTCTTTTATATCATCAAAGACTAGTCATGTCTTGGTGGTGTGAAATCTTAACTTATAGCCACACACACTGAATTTGAGGAAATTAAAATCATGGTTTTAAAAGCTTATTACAGACTCACCTTTGGTTGGTACTGTTTTTTGTTTTTTTATAGTATTTTATTTACTATTTTTCTTTTTTCTTTCTGCTCTTTTTATTTCATCCATATTTCACTATATACTATTATCCTCCCTTACTCCTATGAAATATTTTAACTGTTTTTCAAACATTTCAAATTCCTTTGAGTTGCAAATAAAAGGTTAAATGTGAAGTTTATTATTTGCCTAGTTGCTCTGATCATTTCTTTTGCATATCACACCCTAAAAGAGGCTAATGTTCTTTGGAACAAATTGTGTCAGTTAAATGGATTTTTTTAGGTGACACTGAAACTACTTTTCATGCTATATCTTTCAAACTGTTTGTCAACTAATTTTTACAAATGATTGCGTGCTCTCCTACAAGATGTCATTCGGTTCAAAACTTACATCATGGCCATTTTTTCAAAACATAGCCTCTTTTAAATTAAAACAACATGTTTTTACATTTATCTCTAGAAGGACTCTAAATTCCCACATATGGACTTCATGTTTCCAACTTATCATCATCAACAAACAAGTGAATGTTGATGCCATTTGGGCTGTTTTCTTAAAACTGGACCTGCAGAAGTAGTTGTTTAATCTTTAAAAAACTACATCTAAACCCCATCTAGTTACTAGAACTTCAATTTTGGTTTTCTTTTTGATTCTAGCATCTTATCTATATGATAACAGGTTTATAAACCAACCCATAGTTCATGAGAAGGTTTTGTTACATAGAAAAGAAAGAAACAGAGAGATTCAATTCCACATCATTCCCAGGTACCTGCAGCTTAAAAAAATTGTCTTTTTCTCCTGCAGCTTAACAGTGCCTTTTCATGACAGTTATCAGCTTCAGGGGGCTTAGGTCTAAATATCGGTCACAGTATGGTTTTTGAAAACTCAGGGTCCCATGTAATAAAAGATATTCCGTTACAGTGCTAATCCCAAACCCTGTGAAAATCCTTCTGTGCTCCAGTCAAATACATCTCCCCAAACTACATTAACTCCCACCAGAGGGACTGAGCAGCAGTGGGCTTGCATTTCTATAAAGCCATTTTCAACAACTCATATCCTTTGCATTCAACATACAGTAAAAAAAGTAAATCTTATTATCAATCTTATTTTTTGTGAGTGGATGGTGATGGAGTAATTTCAAAGGCAGAGGAGTGTTGTGCTGCGTCGAGGGAATCCTCAGAGATTCCCTATTGTGCTCCTGCCAGGCCGCACATACTGGTAATCACACCATGGACAGACTCAATAACAACAGCCCCATGGGAGGCTCTAGCAAACTAACACACGTGGACTTACAAGTGCACAGCCCACATAAGCAAGTGAAAAAACATTTCTTCTATTCTAATGCAAAATGAGGACAATATTTAAAACTACAGACAGAAGGGAATTCCTCAACCTTTAATAAATACACTAATTGACTTGACTGGTAAGTGCAGCAAGCCCCTTTTTATATTTATGTTGTTTGCTAGCTTGTTAGCTTGCCTTTACTGGCAGTGGCTGATACAAAACTGACAGGTCCGCTCTGTGCAGAAGGTTTCAGGGTTTTTTGCATCGGCTTTTACCTTTGTGAGGCACCAAATTTAAAACATTTCAGACTGAGAAGTTCTTAAATGACAATTTAATATTTTATGGAAGTTCTGTGCAGGACTATTTCTTGCCTGGGATAAGTAACTTCCTGGAGTCCCCAGTCGTTGTCTGGTAATTTCTTTCAGCCAAGAAATAGTTTGATTTTGTCCGAATTTTTCAAAAAAAAAGAGAACATCTTATGGAAGTTAATCAATTTGGATTTTTAGACGAATTTTTGAAGTTCAATATCACAGCAGTAGATTGGAAAAGGAAGTAAAGAAAGAAAAAGAAAACGCAAACACTACTGAAATTGGTGAAAGGTGGGTAGCCATCAGCTACTACCAAGTTCCACTGACTAAGATAGTTTGTAAAAAGTTAAATGAACGCTGATTGTTTGACCTTTAATGTGTTAATTGGTGAGCTTAGAACTACCAGTTTCTCCTTTTTTCACTCTTTACCATGGCAGTAGCCTGATATTTAACAGACAGACATAAGAGTGGTACTAATCCTACCATCTGTGTCCCTACCAGAAAGCAAATAAGCATACTCTCAAACATGTCAAACTATTCCTTGAACAAAATATTAGAAAGCACTTAATTGTAATGGACACTTGATGCTTTAATTGTCATGACTGTCACTGTCAGTGCAGGCTCAATTCATAAGTGTGCATGTGTGTATGTGTTTGTGTGTATGTCAGTGCAACCACAGTAACAGTTCCTCTAGGACTGCTAGATCATCAATCACAATTCCCTCATCATTCCCAAATACTGGTGGCCTACATCTATCTGAGACATTAACACACACTGTCATTGCAGCTACAGGGCTATGTGGCACTACTGGCTAAATAACTGTCAGATCACCATGGCAGCATGGAGGCCAGAGCTCATGCCTTGTACCCTAATCACTCTCCACAGCAATATAAGTCACCTCCTCCACAGTCTACGCTGCATCCCAGGTGAATTTGGGGCTGCATGAAGCAGTTTGGGAAGTGATGATATGCTTATGATGGATGTGTGTGGGGTCGAGTATCAAGTCGGGGCAGGGCACTGGGGAAGTGGGGGTTGTCGTGCAGTGGCGGTGGGCACAGCCCTGACTGTCAGACTGCCCGCCTACAGCCACAACTGCCCAGGATACAGCGGCTGGCCAGGAGCCAAGGTCAGCACGGCAGGGCTCAGGACTGTTTACAGTTGACTGATCACACACTCATAGCTCACCGGCTCAAACAAGCTCAGGGACAAGACTGTATTCCCTTTGTAACAGACTGAAAGATGAGGAACTGAGGATTTCTGTTGAGAGCCTTGGACAGATATTTTGAATAGAGCCTAATTTGGTACGTTTTAAGAAAATGGCTTTTGTTCTTCATTCAATTATTCAATTTCCAGTTAACCAATACTTGAAGTCAAACTGGTCATACCTTAAATCATCCCATACGCACTGACAATATTTTTAACACAAGAAAAGAAAATAGTCATGTAGGTTTGGGCAATGTATCAATAATATACAGACATCAGGACTGAATATCCTCTTACATTTTGTATATCGTTATATCCTGATATGGCAAAGTATTGTCTTTTCTAGTTTTAAAGGGTGCTCTACAGTTAAGTGATGTATTTTGCGATTGCTGAATTTACAAGGCTGTTGCAGCTGTTCCAATATTTTTATTTACCCTCTTAGTCATTCTATTTGCATTACAAATTTATCATTTTTCACTGAAAACAGTTACTGTAGACTACTGAGGTTCATAACAAATGCCACTCACCACTTATAGCAGAATATTATACAATATACAATATTTTATAGGCTACATAAATCAGGTCTGTGTCACTATAAGGTGTGTATGCAGCTGTGTGAAGAATGTGGCATGTGACTGTTTGTATGCACGCCTTATGGAGGTGCAAACAGCTGTCTGCTGGCTGATGCTGTTCCTTGCAATGTCAGAAACACTCATTTATATGCACCTAGAGCAAAGATATCTCAAGCGCTCTTTCTTATAATTCAAATCAAGCTGCCTATGTTACCATAGCCTGTAGATGTTCATTCGGGAAGGGCAGAGAGAAATAAACAAGGTAACGCAGCCCGAGTGTCTCTGACATTTAACTGAATTCTAATAGAAAGTGACAGGAGATTGACATTTAATGAAATTTATACAGGGCATCTAGAGCAACAAATGTGTGAGGGACAAACAAACAAGGGAGAGAGCTGTTCACACTTGTTCCCACTTAAAATGAGATGTTCTTACTTAAACACGACAACAAAGATGCACTTGAATATTTCCCCTTTAATCTATAGTATATCAAAAAAAAATTTTGCTTATTTTTTGATGGCCACTTGTTTTATTTCAACACAACCAACTGTTGTCCTTTACTTCATCAACAATAACAGTCAGTGTATTGACTACTTTTCACAATAAAAAAACAATAAACACCTGTAATGTGCTAAAAGTGAACTAATTTTATCTTCAAAATATCTGTAAATTGTCCAAAAAAGATAAAACCACTTCAATTATATAAAAGAAGTTTAAACATATCTCAAAATCAATGAAGTGCAGATTACATACTTTGATGTTTTATCAAGAGGAAATTATTCCCTCAACAAAAGAAAAACTGATCACATATAAACCACGTCTTAGCAGAGATCTGCCTCTGAGCAAAAAAGATAAACTTTCAGAGTGAAAATTAATGTTAATATGCAGTTTAACATATACTTTAAGCTAAAATGTTTTAACAGACTTCTATTACTAAAATTAAGTATCATCACCTACAACATACAACTTTGTGCACATTGTTTTCCCTGCCAGCTGCATGCGTACAAAGCATTGAACTTGATGAGTGAATCAATCCCATTTTGACATCAGTAACTGGTCCTCTCTTTCACCAAGAGATGTGTCTAGTACAGGTCACACAAGACGACTGGGATAAGGTGAGACTTAAATATTGTGAAATGTCTCAGTGGGATGTAATAAGTGTTTAATGATGTGTTGTGGAGCAGAAAGGCCATTCAGAGGTGTTAAGGTGTGGGTCATCTTACCCGGGAGGACTCATAGGAGGGACTGGACTCGCCACCTGGGGCCCAAGAAGCTTGGTTGGTCCGCTCCTCAATACCTGTCAGCAAGAGATACACAATTCAGTCAGCAAGTCAAGATTCCTTCATTGTACATACAACGTACCTACATTCTCTGTGTCCCTGTCACACATACAGACATCATGACGAAGTGGTAAAAAAACTGACACACAAAGATATTTTGATCATTAAATACTTCCATGTATTATACATGTTTATGCATTGTCTCATTGATTGTGTTCAAAAGTATTTTTTTGTGTTTTAAAGGGATGCATTGGTATGGTCTTGTCAAATATCACCATATATTTTTGTATTATTTTTCCTTGTTCTACATGGACAATCCTACAAAAAGAATAAGTAATGTCTACTCACAGGTTCCCTAAATGCTACTTTCAAAGAGATGAGGGAAAATGCCCTTTTTTAATGTTTAATCTTTTTAAATCCTAGCAGTATGAGTTGATTGAGTTGATTAATCAATTGACAGAAAAAGAATTGACAACTACTATGCGTTACATTTCCAGAAAACATACCAGACATTTTTTCTCTCTTGCTTTATATATATATATAAAAACAAAAACCTTGAATGGGAAATTTTGCAAAGCTTCCTATTAATCTGCACAGGCCCCACAAAAGCAGTCTGTTGTCAAATCGGAACACCCTTTAGAGGTAATCTGCATAAAAGTTGCCAAACCTCCACATAATTAAAGAACAGACTTAAGATATTTCTAAAAATAGTTATTATCTCACCTGAAATCTGCTGAGTTTACACTGTTTGAAAATGAATAAGAAAAATGACTTACTCATTTCTGCAAAAGTCAAGTTTCATGACACACTTGGATTTCCCATTGTGCCATTTAGTTTGCTTTGCATAACTCATGGCTGAAAGAAAACGGCATTTATATGCCTCAATGCACCAAAAACATCTGCTTCCAAGTGGCTGAGAACTAAAACTTTATAAAAATTGTTTAAATGAAGGAAAACCTCTATGTTTCAAAAGTCAAACAGATAAACGAATAAAATCAATAACTTCATCCAACTCTAAAGAGAGAGCATCTGGCATATATTGAAAACATAATATCTGATCTTTAAAATCTAATTTATGTCATATAGTCTGTAAATATATTTGACACCTTGATTCTTCTTGCTATTGGAAACAATATTGTGTTCCAGTAAAAGCCCAATTCCCCAACAAACAAAACATAAATGCAGAATGGTAAAGCATCAGTGTTCTCTAAGTTATTGATTGTCTCTGTTTTATTTTCTATCTAACTCAGCAAAATGCAATACCATTTGTTTTTTGTTTCTTTGCCTGCAATAAAAAATAACTTATTTACAGAAACTGTGTGGGCTCAGAAAAAAAATAATAATCCAGAAAACTACAAACAAAGCTTTTTCAATATTAAGAATTTTTAAACTTTGATACTTAAATAAAATCCAAGAAACAAAATTAAAATAAATATCTCTGTCTAAAGAAGAATCTGCACAGCAGAATGCAAGCAAAGTGTGCTATCAGATCAAAACTCGGAAGATGTGAACTGGATCTCTGATTTACAATATAAAGCTCAGCAAGCAGTTTAACAGACAGACGATTCCCCTTAACTAGGTTCAATGCAGCTTAATCCGTACTTCTTAATCACTGGTAAGGGTATTAATTTTAATCTGAGCACATCAATAATAAAGTGATAAAATGGCAATATGGTGGGATTTTCTCATACCTATCTGTCCACACCACCCAATCTGAGACGTAAAAATTACATAGACAGTGTGGATGATTCATTTCCAACTGTCATGCTGCCAATCAATTCTTAGTCAGAAATCTAATTATATACTTCACAAGAAAGTCAGTGACATTTCTCGAACCAGAAATCACACTCCAGTGAACAGTGTTATAGATAAGTTTCATCCTGACAAACATGTTTTGCTGCTAACACACTGCAGGTTTATTTCCTCCTAAAATGTGTCCACAAGTCAAAATTCTGGTACTTTGGGAACACTAATAATATATGATGGCCAACTGAGGCCTGTTATATACTGGATGTAACAATGCTCAATGTTCGCTCTCTGGGCCACTGGCTGCCATCTCGTAAGATTACCATCTCCTACCAGGGCTCAAGGGTCCCCCATCTTCTTCAAGCATACACAAGGCAGCACAATAAGATTACTCACTGACACAAAGAGGAGGAAAAAAAACACACACAAATGCACTGGCTATATTTAGGTCTAATGATTTGGGAGGATGCTGCTCTACTGTTAAGTACTCTTGAGGCCACGGCAAAAAAAGATGCAAAAAAAAACTACCACAAGAAAAGGACATTTATTCCTTCTTTCACCTGATGCTGATGTACAAAGCCATATTTTTTTGTGAACATTAAATTAAAACCTAACTCTCCTTCTCATCTGAACATTTTAGCTTCTTGTAGCTCACTGTTTTAGTTTTACATGCACACATACAGTATATAGAGTGTCCAAAAATCTAATGCAGCTAAAAAGCAGATAGAACTCTAATACACACTACCTTAGCAGCATCAAATTGCAGGTGGACAAGTTTCGCAAATATCTATGAAACGGACACTAAAATGATAGCTTAACAGGTGCTCAGAGACAAGATTAATGCAGTCCAATACCATAGTCTTGCAATGACTCCTTCTTCAAAAAAGGTTATAATAAGTTAAGCTTTGGTTGAAACTGTTTAAAAAAGGTTTTGGTTCAACTTCACAGTCATTTTGGAAGAAGAGGTTTTTGTTGTGTAAAATGAAAGATGATTATAGAGGAGATATGTGAGGAAAATGTACTCTTTTCTGTGTTGTTTGCTTATCATTGAGACTACTTCCTGACTGTTTTAGGATTCAATATGCGTTTTACTTGAGTTGAGTAGTCAAACAATCAAGTTTGTGGTGGAACTTGCAGAATGCAAGCCTATAAAAAAAACCAAAAATAAATAAATAAATCCTAAGCAACAAGAAAATAACATTCAGCAATTTTATTACAGGCTATATGGTGGATACATTTTGTATCCCTGAAAAATCCCTGAAAGTATGATGTATGACCCTCAAGAATATTTATATCCTGCATAAATGATTGTGTGCCAACAGTGTTGCTAGGGCTGAAATGTCAGGACTCAGCAAATGCAGGAATTTTAAGTTTGATTAATTAGATCTGTAACTAAAACTGCCTAAAGATCTATTGAGCTTCTTAAAAGAAACATGTATCACAAGTTAATGTACAAAGGCATCGTTTGAGTAGTGACCTGGATATGCAGGTGAAAGTATCTACTCTATGTTAGATAGTATTGTCTATAACATGATATGTGTACAACAGTTAAGAAATGTGTCAAATTGTGAGTACAATTCAAGAGATCGAGATGAACTAAACAGTTACAGTGAAGTCATCCTTGTCCAAACAGTTGAAAATGGCCTGTAAACCTGTGGTAATAATCTGGTTAAATGGACAGAGCAAGTACTTAGCTTTGCTATTATAACCGACTCTTCCTTTTCGCACTGTCTCTGCTGGGTCATTCATAAACAGCTGCACCCTCCCAAAGCTCCCAGTTGAGCAAAAAGTTGTTCAACAGACAGATTAAGGCCCTCTCTCTATCAACACTATAAGGCACCTTTCAGTAACCATAATGAGAAATCATGTAACACAGCTGAAACATTACAAAACCTTCAACTTAATGATATATAGCAAATGAAGGGGTAAATATCAGGCTGTTTAATCACTGTGTCTATATCAGTAATACCACCTGATGTCAGTATCCAAACTTTAATATAGAACAAAAAGTCCCACACTGTAAAGACAATCTATTTTCACCATTTGGGAGACAAGGACAAATAAAACACCCACCATTACGGCAGCACGAGACACATCTTTTTCATCCATTCTCAACCTGTTACTTATTATTCATAGCATGTAGTTGATGTACTGTATGGTAACACAAGAGGCTAAGGAGGCACAGGATTTTTGAGATGAAAAACTGAGCAGTTATTTTCTTCACTTCAGAGTGAAAAGGGTTTAAGTTGTTTGATTCTGAAATGTGTTTCATTAAACAATGATTGGAACTGCTGTATTTTCAAAAGACTGACCGTAACACGATAACTCTTGCATGTAAACACTGTAGACTGCACCTTGCTGCACTGCCTTTACAATTAGGTTCCACCTATGTAGTTCTGTCAACTACACCTTACTAACTTACATTTACAAAAACGATGTTTGACTTTTGTGAACTGACTAAATTGTAGGAAATGAGAATCTAGATTATAATGTGAATCAAAGTTTTCATTATAGTCTGCCAAGTCTGACTGATGACCATGTTAATGTAAACAAATCAAAACTTGCTGACTTATAGAGAGCCTTTGGCTTTCTTTGGCATAATGTTTCCCTACATAAATGAACAAAGAGCAGCACTGATGGGGAACAACTAATTGCATCCAAATGCATGCACAAATAATTTATGTGAAATAAAAACTGGACTGAGAAAAACCAAACAGTTTTTACAGAGATGCAGGGTCAGACGAGATTGATCTCTCCAAGGACATTACACTAACTGGCTGTAATTTAGAGCCATAGTCCTCTTATTTGGAAAGAGTCAGAGGCAGAGAGTGCCTAACGACATGTCAAAACACTGGCTATGAAACAAACGTGTGTTATGATCTATAATGACTTTATATTGAGCCAATAAAAGTTACACAGATCAGTATGTACTGCTCGGTGCAACTAAATCTACTTCCTTTCTGATATATAATCAATAAACTTAAACTCTTAACTTTATTATGGGATGACATACACTTTTGGGGATGACATACACTTGTAACTATTTTGGGGATGACATATACTTGTAACTTCATGTGCCTGAGAACAAAAATTATTTCCTTTGTACTCAATATGTGAATTGACTCACATCACTTTGGACTGCAGTCCAGGTTCCTCTGATGTGACAAGTTTCTGATTTAAACACCAAGTTGAACTTGAAGTGAGCTTGCACTGAAGCATTTTGTAGCTGAGCCCAGCGACAAAACATGTACAATTATTTTTGTTATTTTGGGATCTAATTGACTGCTAAAGCAACGCACACTAGCTGCTGGTCACAGCTAACAAATGTACCACTACATACAACTAAATGAAAATTACCCTTTCAACAGCAGCAGCACTGCCTCACTGCACTAAAGAGTCAATGGCCTCATCAAATTTGCATCAACAACACAGCTGGGAGGGAGAAATGATGAATCTCTGTTAGAGTCACTTTGGGTATTTTTTCCAATCCATCTTTTTCTGGCACACTTTTGAAGGGTCTTGCCAGTCCCACTCTGCCTCAATTATCTGGCTATGCCCAGCTGAGATGCAATAATCCAAACACTCATTCCCTGCAATTTCCACACTTCTGTCTGCACACTCACTTGCCTTATGTTCACAATCACTTATGTGGGTGCCTCTTCCCTACCTTGAGGATCAGACACACAGTAGCACATTCAATAGCCTGAAGGAAGGAGGGATTAACTCACTCCTGGCCTAGTACAGGGGCAGGTAAAGCAGTTCATTTTGACATAATTACTTTTGACATGATAATGTTTAATGTGCATGATTTACTTTTGTAACATTCTTCAATAAAAAAAAGATTAATAATTACTACAAAAGTTCAGTTTTTATTTAGGGGCAATACTTGAGATTTGCCAAAACATTGCAAACCATAATTCAAAGCACTATCATTGCATTGAATAATGACCTTTTATTTTACATTGCAACTCAATACAGAAGAGAAAAATAGGAAACTGATCATGTCTGAGAATTAAAATACTATGAAAATCTTGCTGATGAGTGTTTCCCTTAAAACAAAATGTCCACAATCATTTAAACCATCTTCTGGATGTAATATTGAGTCAAATAATCCAATAAGTATGGCTGCCTAGTAATAAAATTATCAATACCAATGAAGTTTAAGTCTCCTATAGCCACTACAATTAATATTTGGAGAGAAAAATAATTACGGCATAGGCTGATATTTGATTTTTACAAAAAAACATGTTTTTGACAAACTTATAGAGTATGTCCAAATATTTCACAATTGACAAACAAAATTATTGAAAGGAAATGCAAACATAAAAAACCACAAACGATCAACTTGATTTGAGCTAAGAATCTTTTTCAAGTAATGCCCCTTTTTACCTTTTTTTAAAAAAGGGTTTTTGGTTGAAATGGTGCAAAACTACCATCCAAAATCATACTTGTGTTTCAAAAGAACAAAGCTGATCATCAGACAACTCATGGCCATGACAATGAGCTCTGGCTGTACAACACAATTCTCTGAGCAGTTTTTACAACTTTTTTCTGCTCCAAACAAAAAGCACAATGCTGATGTCAGTTAATTTTATAAGTTGCAGGGTGAAGGGCCCATAAATGTTAGTCCACACACCACTATACTATATCACACAAGAAAAAGTAATACCTTTGCAATATAGCACATAAATGACACAGGTAGTTGAGATCGTTCTAATTTACAGTCAGTATATTTCAGTATCCTTAATTAGAAAATGTACAGCTTCCTGTTTATTTGGTACACCTGTATCATTTGATGTTATCCAGTGAAAGGCAATAAATCCTATCTTTAACACTTTGTATTGACACCATTTCACAAAGGAGTTGATTTAACTCTACAGTCCAGTCTACGGTTCTCTCTCTCTCTTTGCACACACATTATGCACTGAGCTACACTACTCTTATAACAACACGAACTGGAGGGCACTGAATGTTTCATGTTCTTTCTACTTAGTAGGTGGTTGCTAATTACAACAAAGAGAAAAGCTTTGTTTGAGAAGAGGCTGCAAGCAGCAAGTCAAGAGAAAGCTGAAAAAGAGACAGGAGAGTGTGGGAAATCCTCCATCAGAACACAGACGACAAGATGACTCTTGTGTCACAATTCTCTCCGGCCAATCAGTAGTCTACAGCGGTTTAACACTACCATCTACTATTGGTTTAGCTTGTCTGGAACCTTAAAAGAGTGGTAAGGAACAGAGGGGGAATGAATTTAGCGGCTGTTTAGGTGTTATCTACAACTTTCGGCGACGAAAACATAAAAAAAAAAAAACAAGAACAACATTCTAGCGTGTAACAAAGTGAACAGACATGGACTGCTTGGTGAAAATGCAGCTTAAAATTCATCCCCACAACCCCTATAGTTCATGTGTGACAGCTCTGTTCCACTTTCTTTGTCTTTTCGTTCAGTGTCCACAAAGTGTGTGTCTTTCGTTTCACAGATAACTGACTACAACGAGGCCTTGTGGAGTCACACAAAACAGGCTTTCAGAAAACATAATGCTTTATTGTTGACTTTCTCTGGTAGCACATCAGACAATAGATGTGCTTCGGATTAATGTCCTGTAGCATTTACAGTTAGGAAGTGATCCAGAAGCAGAGCATTAGAACTCCTCACATTACAAACAAACCATCTACAAACATACTGGCATTTGACCTTAAAAGTGCTCAAGAATAACCAACTAAGACATCCAATGTGTGCGGTTATAAGGTCTAATAGGGGGGCGAGACAATTAACAAAGTGCAAAGAACAAACACAACAGAATAACTGAATGAAAAACGATCTTAAATCCCATTCAACTACACTTTAATTCACACACAGCTCCAACTTGTTCACAGGAATCTCCTTCCAACATTAATTACCTGATTGAAAATTCCCTCCAACACACCTCACAGCAAACCCTGACAAGAATATACCATATAGGTTCCACGACACTTAACAACACACTTTGATCAAAGCAGTTCTGGATTATGTCTTGTTTTGGCCCTGACAGTAATGTTAAGCATTCACAGTACTTCACCATGACAGTGGATAGATCAATTAAATATTTACATATTCTTAGACCTAAACAATTTTTTGCTCTCCATCTTTCCTGCAGCACTCTAATATAATTCCAGGTGGAGAGCTTATGTTTCAAGCACCAGATGTGAATAGAGTGGACAAAAGTATCACAGAAGAGGGGGAAAAAATAACATACAATTTAAGAGTGAAAATAAGGAGCGTTTCAGAGGGTTTAATGAAATAGGTTTGAGGGATCAGGTCCTACCTGATGCACTGAACTGACTGCTTCCAAGAGTGGTGGGCCTGTTTTTTCCTCCGCTTACAGGAGGAGAGAACATCTGCAAGGGAGATCAGAAGCATTTACCTACAATTAGACTCAGCAGTGTAAAAGCAACCATTCAGATTATCAGATTCAATCATCCTGAAAGCTACTCTCAATTTTCTAAAAATCAAAGATAGTTTGTAAAATTATAGTAGTTACTACTAATTAGAATTAATCAACTAGTCATATTTCAGCCTTTTAATTCATCACACCTCTAAACCCTCTGCATGACACCAAGAGGTAAAAAAGAAAGCGAGAGAGGGGGAAAAAAATCATACCGCGCTAAAATCCAGCAGGTCACTTAATTCCTTGTCTGTTCCGAGAGCGGCAATCCGCTGCTGAGGATTCATCCTGGCGATCTAGAAACCTACAGAAAACATTCCATCATGCCACATCTCTGCTGGCTTTTTCAAAAGCGGGGACGATTGCCATAGGAAATGACCACGAAAAGGTATTTGTTATGGAGGCGGAATAAAGACCATCACTGTGAAGTAAAGTTGGTTCTGGCATTGAAGCATTCACAGACACTAACAGTTTGGCCGCGTTATGACTTACCAGTAGGTACAAAAATTTAGTTCGCACAGCTTTAATGTGTGTTTTTTTTGTTACTGTGTTGATTAAAAAAAGAGAGATGGGGTGGAAGCGCTCTGAATGGATGGTACAGCTTGTGAAAACCAGGACCTGCAGCATCGCGTAATTGCAGTTACACTATCTTTCCGTAATAGCACCGCTCACTCCTGGTAAAATGTTTGTGTAACTCCGTTATTACGCTGCAACTAACCATGTAAATGTCAGGCATATGTGAGGCAGTCTTTACGAGTATAATGATGGTTAACGTCAGCTGAGGCACCTAACGTTACTCAGCTAGCTGGCTAACGCTAGCTGCGGTTACTGATTGATATGGATTGAAAAGAGCTAGCGAGCCGCAACCAGCTGCAGCGGTTTTAGTCAATGTAGACATTAGTGCGAAAAAGCCGTTGTGACGAGAGAGAGACATAAATTACATGCTGATTCAAGGTAAGTAACATAGCCAAACAATGCAAATGACACTCCATGCCCACCAGCTCCAGAATACAAAACGCAATGATGGTCTTTCTCAACTCCCAACTTCTTTCACAGGTCCGAAAGCTTCTGGCAAAGTCCCCCTGATATTTTTACCTTTTTCCGATTAAAATCCCGACTAGGGTGATCTGGTGAAGACTCGGTGTCTTGAATTACGCCACAAAATAGCGAAGTAATGGTTTAAACGGCTATAACTAAGAAAATATCCCCTCTATATATCAGTTAACGCTACGAGTTTCCCTTAGGCAGACATTTTTGCTTTGCGAAAGCCTCAGCACCACGGTGACATTGGTTATTGTATCCCTCCGCCGAGCACAGTGACATGATGGTCCCACACAGCGGGAGATGCTGCGGGAGTAAGCACGCATTGTCGTGGGTCACACTGATGCACCACATGCATTTCTCTGCCTTATTACCAGTAAAGGTGCATTTAATGGATTCTAATGGACAGTGTAATCAAAAAATGCTTATTTATTCCAACTTACTTATACTTAAAACTCGTTATGATTGTTTGCTTGTTTTTTTTTTTTAACAGCTGCGCGTGTCATCTCTCACTAAACTGTTATTTTCATGTTGGCAAAATATATACATATGAATACATCAATTAATATTTGCATGTTATACAGAACGGAATAAAAGCATAGCTGAATTACAACCAGTGTTGCCAACTGCTTACAGGGCCTCAGACCTCAAGAGGCACCCAAAAAACCCACCCTTACTGCATATAAAATGGATTTGGTAATTCCATTAAATATAAATATGTGAGGGAACCTAACTTAATATTAATGTAAATATTATTTAAGGTGATTTTTGCATGAATAGCTAATTTTGCCTTGTAATTGTTTTCCCATGTAATATGAGTACTGGTGGCAACGGATTAGCCAGCGTTAATGTCCAAACAATCTCTTACACTTGGGGCAAGAGCTCCTTTTTGAATCCCCTCTGACACACAACCTAACTGCCCACTGTAGATTGTGCCTTTTCCTGTTCCACTGATCCTTTCACAAAATTCCTGTGTTGGCACTACTGCTGAAATGACCTTAAATTATTCTCAAATTTTCACCTTATAAACTAGCAATGGCAACCATGGGCCCTGTTCCCGCCTTGTATAAAAATCTGTCCTGAGTTATCCAATCCAATGCATCCAAGAAGCATTAAGGATGTATTTGAGTTCAGATCACTCAAACCTCGTTTGATTTGAGATCAGAGCCGCATGGGGCTACAGCTACAATCAGGCCTGGGCCACATTTAAGAAACACCTACTCAACTCTGTGTGAACGGAGATAGTGGTCACTGGTGTGACAACATCATCACAAAAGTGTGAGACAACAAGTGGTAGCCATAACAACTGATAACAATTCTGCAAACAATATTGAGAGAATTTTAAATACAACAAATACCTCAAACATCTTTGTCTACAGTGTTGTGTTCATTCGCATATAGAGCAGGAGAGTGAGATCCAATCACAGTTGGTCTGGAGGCGCATTTTTTTTTACACCGACAGAACTACAACAGCTTATGAATACAGACGGTTTGCTGCCGCTATTGCCACTCCTCATTTGTACATCTCAGGTGCTGAAAAGGCTTAGCACAAAGGATATATCTGTAGAATGTATCTCATAGTTCCTCCAGAAAGCCTCCTCTCTTCCCCTAATGCATCTTGGGACTTGAGACATTCAAGATGGCTTGCTGAGATCAGTGGTCAGGTCACAAGTAGGAAGAGAGTGGAGACAGTGAGGCACATAACAGACAGATGATAAAAGCCACTACTGTACTTTTTAGTGTTTCACTAACAAAAACACAAAATTGAAGCACATTTCGAAGGCAAGATTAAACATAGATAAGGCCAGCTTAAAAATTATCTCAAAGAGAGGGGAAAAAGTATATTATGTTATTGCATAAGTTTTGATAAGATCACTAAAGACATCTTCCTTTTTTAAACCTTTTCCTTTCTGTTAAGGGATTGTACACTAAATTGTAAATATATATCTAAATGTTTCATTTAAAGCCTGGATCCCAGAAAATGGTTAAAAAGTTTTCAAGACAGTGGATTTGCTTTACATGACAGCTCAGTCTATCTGCATGTAACGACACTGGTAAGGCTTGGACTCAGGTGCAGAGAAAACACAGGAAACTTAGTTATGTTCCAAACAAAAATCGCTGTCTTTAC
>JAQNCA010000001.1:15248895-15271139 GCA_029783725.1 Acanthurus tractus
GTGTGTGTGTGTGTGTGTGTGTGTGTGTGTGTGTGTGTGTGTGTGTGTGTGTGTGTGTGTGAGTGTGTGAGTGTGTGAGTGTGTCCCTGCCTGTCTGAAGCAGTGTTGTGTGTATTTGTGTGTCACCTGGAGGAGTTTTAAAAGGCACTGGTTCTGATAAAGTTGCAAATATGTACTGTGTCCTATACTAATATTTAGTATTGAACAGTATCTTTTAGGCAGATTTGACTGGAATTGTAAGAGGTTAAAATGCAGACAGAGGCAAGATGGTTTTGCTTAAAAGATAACTGTCCAGTGTCAATGAAGAAAATTTGGCCATCTCTGGCTTTTCTCCTCAGATGGATAATAGTATGAGTCTGTTTTCCCTCATGGGCCTCAAGATGAAAAATGATTGCTAGTTTAGGTGCAGTAAGAACTGCTCCTTTGATTAAATAACTTTGCCTTAGAACATGGCCAAAAAAGCTTCTGTAAGCTGCTTTTAATGGGGAAACACATTTGTACTGGAAGCAGTCTTTCACAGTCAAGGTCAGAGTTCAGTCACATGAAAATTTCTATTAGGGGTGCTGAGGCAGCAGAATTTTGAGGCTGAAAAATGGACTGTGCCTTGGCAGGGCAGCAGTGGCAGGTAGCTGTGGAGGTGCTGGTTGCAGCCGCAGCTCTACATCATTAGGCAAAACAAAAATCTTTGTGTAATTGCTGATATTTTAAAAGCCATTATATATGCTTAGAAAGGAAGGCACAAGAAGAGTACTTCATTTATCCTTAAAACCTTGGGGACCTCGAGCATAACTAGTGCATGTAAGCAGGCCATGGATATGAAACTGTACTCACCACCTGACGTTTATTTTGTTTTAATGTGTTTATTTTTTGCTTTTAAAAACAGAAACAGTCTTTAAATCACAGCAGATCACAAGCCCACAGCTGAGGGTTTTTTGTTATTTGTGTGTTTTCTCTCTCTCTCTCTCTCTCTCTCTCTCTCTCTCTCTCTCTCTTGTTTTCTGCTTTGTTTTTAAATTTTGATATAATGTTTTTATTATTGGATAAATTTGATTATTGTGTGCCTGTCTTGCAGGTTCATGAACCATATGAAACACCACCTGGAGTTGGAAAAGCAGAACAGTGAGAGCTGGGAAAGCCATACGACTTGCCAACATTGCTACCGACAGTACATGACTCCATTTCAGCTGCAGTGCCACATTGAGAGCGCTCATGGCCCGATCGAGTCCTCGAGTATGACTTATACTGCTTAAGTTGATCAAGTTGACCTGACAGGCTGGTCAAACACAGATTTGTAATTTTCTTTTCTAATACCTTTTTAGCCAATTGTAGGATATGTGAGCTGGCATTTGAGTCGGAGCAAGTTCTGCTCGAGCACATGAAGGACAACCACAAGCCTGGGGAAATGCCTTACGTGTGCCAGGTCTGTCCCTAAACTAAACTGTGGTTTGGTTTAAAGTTTCAAGGAGAGCATTCACTAATGCTGATATTCTGTGTTACTGATTCCACAGGTCTGCAATTACCGGTCCTCTTTCTTCTCAGATGTGGAGACACATTTCAGAAGTGTCCATGAAAACACAAAGGACCTGCTCTGCCCGTTCTGTCTCAAAGTTCTTAGAAGTGGTCATATGTACATGCAACACTACATGAAACATCAGGTATGTTCAGATCTATTTTGAATCTTGTTAAACTTTCAGAATCCTTTTTTGGTTAATTTGATTTTCTTTTTTCTTTTTTTTTGCTGAGAACCTTCCTGTAATACATAAAAGGCTGACCATAAACATTCACTTGTCTACAGCTGCCATAGAAAGGCAATAAAAATGGCTGAGTTGGAAACATTCAAATTTGATTGCTGTTTTACTTAATAGCACTGAAAGTAGTTTCTTTCTTTCTTGTTTTGTTATTTCAGTGACGCCAAATGAAATATCTTAGTAATTACCCTCTTGCCCCAGCTCCTATTAATCACTTTTTCTTCCTTCACCATGTTTTTAATTTTAGAAAAAGGGGATCCATCGCTGTGGAAAATGCAGACTTAATTTCCTCACCTACAAGGAGAAAGTCGAGCATAAGACTCACGTCCACAAGACTTTCAGAAAACCTAAAGCCTTGGATGGTCTTCCTCCAGGAACAAAGGTCTAAACCTGTCATTACAAAAACAGCATAGCATTAATTTTATGCTTAAAAATTCCTAGATGAATACAAATTAAATTCAGTATCAGTGAATTTTGTGCTCTCTCTCCAGGTGACCATTCGAGCCTCCATCACAGGAAAGTTACACTCCCTGCCCATCTCCCCTGATCGATCTGGCTTTACTGTCAGTCCAGAAACACTAAATTTCAATCAGCAAACTAGTCCCGTCAGTGTACCCAAGCGTCCAAGTGTAGCTAATGTCACTGGCGCAGGAAAAGTAAAGATGTCTCTAAGCAAGAAGCAAGATGGCCGAAATTCCAAGCACAATCTGGCTCTAAAGAATCTGAGGTACACAACTCATCTCAAGCACACCACTATACTATGTAGACAACATTTCTACTTAGGTGGATACTCGTGTGCCATATCTTCGGAAAGCTAGGAGACTTGAGATTTGATTTGATTTATCTATATCATTCTAGGGTAAAAGCACAACAGTACTTACAATCAATGCCTCTGGCAGACCTGCAACAAATGTATAAACAAAACTGAGACAACTCAACTATAAAGGGCTTTAGTAGTCCACTAATAGAGAACACCTAGACTCTTAATAGTCTGAATGGACCTCCAGAATCCTCACCATGTTAGGCTTTTGACCTTTTAAATCATTCAGGATCCCCACCCCCCTCAGTTTTTACATCAGGATGAAACCAAAGAATAGACAATATTAAAGCCTTCAAATACAAACAGTTGCTGTTTATCTTTTTAATTAATTTTTCAGTAACATCAATATCCGTTTGTCGGATCATATCTGTATGCATTTTGTGCTGTGCCTGTGTCTGTTCTATTTTGATATTTGCTTTTACTTTTCAGTGTTTATACTGTAATGTCCCCTTATTAAGTCTATGATGATATAAAACAAAATTTAAGTGTTAAGCATCAAAATAACAGTCTGATCCAGTAACATATTACATACACATCTGAACAAATCTCACAGATGTTCCCTTTGTCATGATACCTCAACTATTCAAATAGACTTTGTAGTTGCAGAGATATGCTCTATCAGTTACAGACATTTTTATTTTTGAGTAGAGACCCAAAACAGGCTAGTTCATAACAGGTTAGCTTTAATCTTCCAACTCAGATTATTACAGTTAAAATGAAAGGAATGCAATCATAAGCGTAAATCATGTAATTCAATCATTTACTTGTACAGAATCTCTTGTAGTGTCTTTTCCATTTCTAAAGCTTGTGTCTAAACTTTGTGTTTTGTTTTGTTTTTCTCCATCTTTCAGAGTGAGCGAAGGGGATTACACGTGCATTGAATGCTACTCAAAGGTTAATGACTTCTTTTCTCATTTCCCAATGGTTATAAATTGTGGTGCGTGCAAATATCGGACAAGTTGCAAAATTTCCATTGGGAATCATATGATAAGGTAAATAAAAAAAAAAGATTGGATAGTTTATCTTAAAATTGATTGTATATCTGGTGTATTCATTTGATAAATCTTCTTTTGGCCTTTGTTAGATTTCATAGTACTGTAACCAGCAAAAGCAGATTGATGAAAATGGAACACAAGAAAAATTCATCGGCGTTTAAGTAAGTATGCTTCATTAATAATATTTTGCACAACATTTGAAACTCTGTTTTTGTGACACTGAGCCTCAAAGACTTGTTCTCCCCCCCCCAAAGATCAACCCTGGTATGTCTTAACTGTGACCTCCTCGTGGATGTGTCAGGTGGTGACTTGATGACCAAACATTTAACCGACAGACCCAATCACATATGCAAAGTCATTCAGGAGAAAGGTACGTACCTTTTCTGCCAGTAGCACGTGAGTCACAGCCAGTGCTTACTGTTTCTTGAAAAAGTTCTCTCTTGTTTTTAATTCAGCAGATATGAAAGCCAAAGATCGAGTGTGAGTAAAAGCTACTACTCTGACTACATCTTGTTATCTGTCTATTTTTAAGTCATAAGAACACTCTTACAGAAGACCAAAGATATTTTTTTAGATGACCTTATCCTGCAAAGCCGGAAAATATTGAGCTCAGTGATTGAATTTTGCAGCTTTTTGATCTTCAAGATATTTTTCAGGCGAGCCTCTATTTAGTGGAAACAGAACATTATTAATAAAACTTTGTTAGGTTTCAATTTTCATTGTGAAGACTTTTACTCTTTTTCCTTTGTATGCTACTTATACCTGCACCCACTTGGGGTTTTTCAAGAAAAAAATTAATTTATGTCTTAAAATTGCATGAAGTATAATATGCAGGATTTTCTTAAAAACCAATGTATAGACTTATGAAAAATTTGTCTCCCTGAGTTATCTTTGATGACCCCTTAGAAGTATGTGGTTTTGTGTTTTTCTGCAGAGACACTGCCCTCTGCCTATATTTCTCATTTTCTTGTTTTTTTGTGTTTGGGTCATTTTTGGGCGGCAACCTTTGGGTAAAGTGGTGCAGTTCCCCCAGCCAATGGCAGCGTGCAGAACATAGATAAGTCCTGACCATTGACTGTATAAAACACTGGACAAACCCTCTGTGACGTCACCCATTGGTTTCTGCACAGCGAAAGTGAAGCCTGTTTTACAGTGTTTTATACAGTCAATGGTCCTGACCAACCACATAGCTGAGGATAGCAGACATGGCAGCAAAACAGTGTAAGTATAGTGAGGCGAAATGCAGAGCGGACCAGAGTTGTTCAAAATCCAGAGTGAATCTGGAGTTGGCCTGTTGGACTATCAGCAATTCTTTTGCAACATATGTAACGTTCACACAAGCCACTAACACTAACACACAAGCCACTCCGGTTGACACAAGCTACTGTATCCGGGCTGAAAGTTAATAGTCTGAGACTAAATTTACACTCCTTTGTGGTCCCCCCCGGGGGATCCTGCAGGTTGGCATATGTTGCTGTGTACTCTGCCTTTCAATGTCTCAGAACACTTTTGGCCATATTAAATATGCACTGCTCTGTTAATACTCATATGAGATCTATGACATGGTTGTGCCCAAAACCAGCAACCACTGCCTTAGCATTCCCATACCTTCAACTCTCCACATTATAACTAGGTAGCTTTGCTATGCTAGCTTTTGCTAGCTATGTAACTTAAACATGTTGCAGCATGTTGAACTAGAAACTAGAAACAGCCTCTGTGGAAGAAGAAAAGGACCAAATTGTACCCAGTAGCTTGTAAGTGGATGTATCAGAACAGGTAATGTGTTTTATGATTCAGTCTGAACAACTTAGAGTGCGACTGTAAATCATATTTTGACCTTATCATCATCATCAGCTGTCAACTAAAAAAGATTTGATGTAGAGCAGCCTCGCTTTGGCCCTCTGACGGACTGCTTTTTGTTGTAGGTGTTGAGCAACCAGGTGATTTTGTGTATTTAAACAATCCCCACCGAGGGAGGACCCAATTTTCTGTCAACAGCTTCAACATTTTAATGAATGAAGGATAAATTCCTGAATATAAGTTAAGGAAAAAGTGTTGTCACTCGCACTTCTTGCACGTCTTCCTTGATCATTAACTATGTTCAAGAGAGAGCAGGTAACTATGTTTGGGGTCTGGTATGCATGATGTATTTGTGGTTGAAAGCCAATATCGTGCTTAGAAAATTCCTGCAGATTTTAATGTCTCAGTCACAGGTAATATTGAGAATGAACTACAAATTCAAAGATAACTTTATTATGAACAACAATATTTTACTGTCATCAGAGTTGAACTAATCACATAATGTAATCATCTGTAATCACATTTAACAGATTATAATGTGTAATATTTTGTATTCAGGATTTGTTTTTTGCACATTAGCTTAATTGTACTGATTTGAGACAACTTGGGCATAGGGGGTTTCAAAATGACATTGTTGGAAACTCAAGCTGCTTAATAAACAGTGGACTTCACAGATTTGAAGTCTCCTGTATTACTTAAGTATTCACCTGTCAATCTGTTGTTAAAATAATGAGTGAAACATCATAAAAATGACCACTCACTATAAGTACTAGTATCCATCTGTGTTTTCTAACTAACACCTCATCAAAACATGTAATAGAGAGCTGTATGCATTTAGTTGAGAAAGATGGACACATAACTCCTTTTACAGACACAGGATGGAAAAAATTTACTGATTCACTGTTTCTTTGAAAAGACCTGGAAACCAAAGAAAAAAATGTGGCTGAAGAGGCAACCTAAAGCCCAGTAACCTGTTGCTATAGCAGCTAACCAAGGATGTTACAGGGAATTTCACATTTTACTAACAACAAGGTAAAATCGAGCCCAGAAAAAGGCAGAATGCAGTTTTATTTAAAGACAAACTGTCAAACAAGGTTGGTATCAAACATGCACTGAAATGAGTGTCGAATTGGATCCTGAACCTCTGATTTGAACGTAGAACATTAAATCTGCAGAAGAGAAGACATAAAATTCTAGTACAAGTCACACTAATATATCATCAAGTAATTTTTCAGAAATTTTTTTTAAATTATTTTTTATTATTCAAAGTTAATGTGTGACACACTGTCACAGCACAAGCTCCCTTTTGCCTCAGATATCAATTTAAAGCAGAGACAGAGCTGACCATGAAGGATTAAGAAGGTGATCTATTGATAAATCACATCCTTGAATCCTCACCCTCCCGATGGTGGCACAGAGAGGCATGTCTGCATCTAGTTGCAGTGCACACTGTTAAGGTCGAGACGAAACAAAGTATTTAAAGCCTTCATCATACACACATTATACACATATTTATTGCAATGATCTCTAAATTGTGGTTATAATACTTGTGACAAAGTAATGACGGCTGTGCATTGAAACCCCAGGCATCTTTTTATGCATTGTCTTTTTTAAATCCAAAAGAGTTTTTATATCTGCTGATATTGGCAATATATACTGATATGTCTGTAGTATGGAAATATTGGCCAATGATACATTGGCATTGGTCAGGCTCTTAGTTGAAAATAACAGAAGATTACAAATAAGTAAAAAATGTTGGCAACACTGCACCTTCTCCGGCTACCATCAGTAGTTTTTGGGACAACACTCTAAATATAGTAGAGGAGCAGGCAGCCATCACGCTCAAGTGTAAAGCCATGGCTGGCCAGTGCCCAGAATCACATCTGAACTTTGAGTTGAAAAAAAACAGGATGCAAAGAGATGAGGCTGATATGACAAACTTGATGTCCACTATCCAAGTTATGGTGAATGCTTATGATACTTTGCCAAATGGAGAGTCTTTTTACCATAACTCCCCTGGCCAGCAGGCATCAGATAACATTGTCAGAGATTTGCTGGGGGCAAAACAACAAAGTTTCCAGGCTTTCACTGAGTTCTTTTAAAAAAAAGGATTGTCAAGGGAGAGACATCTTTCCATGAAGCAATGAAAAACATGTTACGTACAGGTTTGGCCTTTACACAGACTTTTGTAAACTCTATTTTTTGGAAAAGTACAAACAAATAAAAAATATTTAAACTACTGATACTGAATTTGTATATGGGAAATTATATCTCTTTGTTATTACCCATTATTATAGCCCGGAATGACTGTAGGTTCAAGCATTCAAAGGTTATAGCCTTTTTATCCAATATATATGACCATCAAAAGGCGCAGTTTTAAAATGCCTTGTTAAATCCTTAGGGAAAATACATGCACAATACTCTTTTAATGTGTTAAGTTGATTTATTTTAAGCCTAATTAGGTAAGGCTTGATGCTGTGGTCCCATTGTGTTCTCCAATTCAAAACTGTAGCCATCTGCAAGCACATATATGCAAGAAAAATACTCAGACAAAAAATCCCCCCTTCTATTTCAGTGTTCAAACTTGTATTACTCAATACCAGCAGCACTTAGATTGATTCTGACTTTTAAAAATCGGCCTAAGTCAAAAGGAAAGAACCTCAGTGTTGCTTTTTAAAATGGACCATAGCCATACTTATGCTGGTTCAATAGCAGCTTCAAATTTGCTTTTGGTGTGTCATTTTGAGGTCTTAAGTAGATTTTAGATTTAGATTTTTAGAGGTTTACAGTCTGATTGAAATTAAGTTGCATGTTTGTTTTTTGCCAGACTTTTGGTTAGATACCCAATATCTCTTCATATACCAGTTGAAGTGCCTTTAGCTTCATATATATGCCAATTGAGAACTTAATTTTGTTTTTATTTTAGCCCAATCAAGTAATTTCATTTTATACCATATTTGAATTAAGCAGTGACATAACAGTTGTACACAGACACAGTGACTCACTGCCAGTCTGCTTCATAACAGAAGAGCCAGACTTCATGCAGCAGTTTCCTTCTTTATTTAATATGTGTTTAATATTTTTTGGTGGCATCATCTGGATAGCTAACTGATAAGAGCATATTGTTGAAGGCTATAAATCTAAAAGACGGTTTAACAAGCATGTCCTCTTTGTTTTTTGTTTTTTGTTTTTTTACAGGCATCTCAACTTGGGGCAGCCAGCAGAAGTCTTCTACCTCTTGACATTAGCACATGCTCAAAGACCTGCTCAAGACTTGAAACTAGTTCAAAGTGTCACATCTCAAAGTGTGGATTTCGCCACTGTCGCCAAACCAGTATCGAAACCGATGTTACCAGCAGGTGATCAAGACAAGAGTTCTACAGAAAAGTTGGTAGTCGCAGGTTCCTCTGAAAGACAATGAGAACTGTTGTTATTGCTCACTTTACTGTCTTCTTTACATCAGATGGGGTTTTGGATCTCTGTGATGAGTCAGTCGGTCACTTTAGAGAGACTTGAGGTCAGAGAGCAGCTCCTTGTCTCAGTGAATATTCCTTAGGATAAGACTAGGAACAGCAAACTAATGAGGATTGAAAATGTTCACCCACTAAACAATGGACATGACACATGAGAAGGCAACACAGTTACCATTTTAAAAAAAAAATGCATAAGCAGCCGGACTTTAGCATTGCCTTCTCTATAAATATTGAATGTAAAGTCATGTTGCTTTGACTGCTAATATTTCCTATTAATCCTACAAAAAAACGTGTGTTTTGCAAGCCAATTTTCTCTTTTTTTTTTTAAAAAAAAAAAAAGTTTTTTCCTTCAGTGTCAAACTTCAATAACCCGAACAGATGTAAAGTATCTTTGTATTTCAAAAAAACACGCCTCGACTAAAATCTTTTTTTTTTTATTTTATATCTATGTATTTGAATGTGCATAGTTATACATTTGAACATAAATAGAAAATATTCTGCACCTTGCCAGATTCAAGACCGCTTATTGTTTATAATTGATCTGACTTTCATAACCGTGGCTTGTTTTGTAGTCCTTAGGGGTTTCAAAACTAGTTTAATTCATCTTTAAGGAAACCTCATCTGCCATAAAGAGGACAGTCTTTACTTCTCTTATATAAAGTATTCTATTGTGATAAAAAAAGTGTAATATGACCTTTCATTCAGTTCTGATCAAGCAGTTTAGATTCCATTTCAGTCAGAAACCATTTTGCACTGGTAACTTACAGTTACAATGTTTGTTTTAATTTTTTTTTTATTTAAATTTTTATCTTCCTTTTTTCTGTGATTTGTTTCCATTGTATTGAATGTTAGGTTGATAAACCAAAAACAAACACTAATCAGTGATATAATCTCTTTGTTTACAGAATATTGCTGATTTGAAGCATAATTATCTAATATGGTACGGATATATGGTTACATACTAAAATTAAACATTTCCTAAGAAAAGGGTTTCAGCTTTGTGAAGTATGTGGCTTGGATTAAATAGAAAAATTAAGCAGTGATAGGGTCACTAAAATGACCATATATATATATACAAAGAGTGAATAATATGTACACTACCATTCTCAAATGGAGTTTATTGTCTTACTTTTAACTATTTACAGTACCATCGCGTAAAAGAAATTTTCTTATATTTCTGTTGTGTTGGGACTGACATAACACTTGAGATTGATGACATCTGGCAACCAATTTTTTTTCTCAGTTACTGGTTAATTAAGTTGCCTTTTAACTTGCTTTTAGGGTTAAAAGGGCTTATTCCCTGTTGTGTTGGGCATATTTTATACCATAAAATATGTATGCTTTGTGTGAGTTATTATCTCAAGGCATTGTTAATTTCATAGGTTATCGAAAAGGGATTTCAATTGTGTATTCAGTATCTGTAGGGCAAATCTGTAAGTTCCTCTATGTCTATGATGGGACTGTAAATGTAACCACCTGAGTCTGTTTTGAATGCTATATTCTAAAACTATTGTGCTCCCTTTACAACACATTTACAATAGAGATCTATAAACTGTTGGGTTTGGATCATTGTTATCCTGTTGTTTCTTATGTAAATAAATCTTTACTACAAGAGGTTTGAGTCTTTAGGTGTTATTTTTTTGTGAGTTGTTGCATTATAAAGTGGTCAGGCTTCAAGGTCCTGTAGGTTAACTGGGAGCTTCTGAAAAAAGTTTTAAAAACTGAGACAGGTTTTCTTCGCAGGTTTATGTCATTTCAAGAGAATTTCAATTCTTTCAGATTAAAATTTGAACATAAATTAGAACATTTCTTCTTTTGAGAGAGAAATCCAACAGTATTGTGATGGTTAATTTGCCTATGTTGAGTAATCATACACATAATCGTATCTTTCAGCTGCCAAATTCAAAGTACAGTTTTTTGCTAATATGCATCATAAAAGCCCTTATAAAATGAACGATTAGTAGTGAAAATACTGAAAATTTACAACAACTACAATATATGATTATAAGTTAAAATTAAACAAACAAAAAAACAAGCATTTTCAGAGTATTACAACTATCTATTGCCTCAGACAGTATTTCCTTAGTGTTTTATTATTTTATTCTTAGTGATTATCGAAGAAAAAAAGAAGACTGGATTTTGTCTGGTGTGTGTGAAATACCCGATTAAGTTTTTGAAAAATGATAAAAAAATATATATATTACATTTAAACCCATTAGGATGCCTCTTCTCAAATGTAATTTATGTAATCCTTGCAATAAATATCTTATAAAGAAATGAATTTTTGTGATATGATATAGCATTTCAACGAGTTGGGTTTCCCGGGCCTGACGTCATCATCAAGACTCATTTTCATTGGCTTAGATTACGGAGACGCGGCGTTCCCAAGACAACGAACAAACGCGGACAACTGAGACGACAGCAACCCAGCGATACCTCAGGAAAACTCCGGCTAGTTAAGTGCTCGTGTCGACTAAAACGGAAACTCTAATCCCAAAGTTGCTCATCAACTGCAAAGTTGAGAGGATTCAAGTCAAGAAGGAATACACAAAAAAGCACCGCAAACATGGTAAATGCTCGATGCCAAACCGTTAACCTGGTGTTAACGTTAGCTTCGCTTCTACAAACAGAGCAGCTTAGTAACCACACAGGTAACGCAGCACTTGCTACTCCCTCTTATTATTAGTTATTGTTTTCTTGTGTGTTTTCTGCACTTTGGCAGACTTGTAACTGGACCCATAGCCAGCAGCTCAGGTTAATATCTCAGCGCCAGAGTCAGGAGCACCACAGACAGCAAGAGGCCAGGCGTCTGGACAGAGACAGGCAGCTACAAGCATGCATG
This sequence comes from Acanthurus tractus, assembly GCA_029783725.1. Lineage (NCBI taxonomy): Eukaryota > Metazoa > Chordata > Actinopteri > Acanthuriformes > Acanthuridae > Acanthurus > Acanthurus tractus. The sequence goes on from JAQNCA010000001.1 coordinate 15,260,574, forward strand.
CGGGACGAGGAGAGCTTTGAGAGGAGGAGACACCTGCGACAAGAACAGGAAGAACTCCAGAAGAAGGAAAAGGAGAGCGCTCTGCTGAAGGTATGTTTTTCTGTCGTCGAGGTATTGTTGGTGTTGCTACTCTGAATTATGTTTTGTTTAAAAGGCGTTCTTCTCACCTTTAGCAGGCACAGAAGAAAATTGTTGCCCCTCAAATTTCTTTTTCTTGACTGGTTCAGAGTTGAGAAGACACACATCTGACCATTATTCTTACACATGCAGCAAATGTGTAAATTAGGATACAAAACAAGAGCAATAAAATATATATTTAAAAAAAATCGAAAAGAAATGCTTTAGATATAGTAGCTTTAGAAAAGCAACCTGGGGTTGTTGATAGTGGGTGAGGGGGTTGTCTGGACGCAAGATGTATGAATAGTTGTTTAATTTCTCTTTTGATGATATCCACCATTAAAACAGGTAACAAATTTGGCCTTTGACCCAGACATGACCAGAGATCCAATCTCCAAACTTAAAATAGCATTGCCTGGCACAACACAATGCTGTATATTTAATATATTAGCTGTAACTTATCTAGTGAGATGCATAATTATATTTGACTTGCAGGTAAAGGAGGAGAAAAAAATCAGAGAAAAACAACTTGAAGAAGAGGAGAGAATGGCAACAGAGCTGGCCCGCATCAACAATGAGAAGCAAAGAGAGGAGAGAATGAGGCAGCATATTATAGAGAACAGGTACACGAATACTTCATCACCTTGGCTTATTCTGGTTCAATATACAAATGCAACATTTACTGCTTTTGTCTCTTTTTGTCTGCTTTGGTGTTTCCCTCACTTTTGTTAATTTTCAAGAGTCTTTTAAAATACTTTTCAGCATGGAGCTTCGAGAGCTGAAGTCAAAGCTGAATACTGCATACATGTATAAGGAAAGAGCTGCACAGATTGCAGAGAAGGAAGCCATGAGGTTTGAGACAATGGTGAGCACTCTCTTTATATTATAGTCACAAGGCGGAGTACTATAAAGAACTACCTTTATCTACCAAAGTTCTGAAAATCAAACTTGTCTCAGTTTTGGAGGAACAGGTTTATTTCCCCTCTGATAAGGAATTTTTGACTTTGTGAGACTTAAATTTCAAGCCAAAATTCTGAATACAGAATACATCTGAGGTGAAAACAACATGATCTATTCTGTGTATGTTTTTTCTCTGAAATTAGCGGGAGGAGGCTGAATTTGCTAACAAGATGAAAAGCGAACTTGAACGAGCAGTCACTGAGCAGCAGAAGCTGGAGCAGAGACGCCACGAAGAGCTGATGCGGAATCATAGAGAGCTGGAGCAACAGCTTATGGAGAGGGAGCGTCAGAAACAAGAGGCATATGAGGAGTTCCTCAAAGAAAAGCTCCTGGTTGATGAGATCATCAGGAAGGTTTATGAAGAGGATCAGATGTGAGTCCCTTATTATTACTTTTTACTTTCTTTAATATGATGGAACAGCGCACAAAAACATATTTTTCTTGCTCAACACAACAATTAGAATATTACCAGATGAGAATTTTTTTTGGATTTAAATTCAGCTCAATACAACTGGTTCAGTAAGAATCCACATTTTGAATTAAGTGTTCACTAGCATGTTTAGACTGTGATAGTATGATGGATTTATTATAAAATCATGTTTCCTTGAAGGGAGAGACAGTTGAAACTGGAGAAGGTCAGAGCCACTCGGCAGCACATTGAAGAATTTAAGAGACAGCAGGCAGAGTGGAGACACATAGAGCAAGAAAAGATGGAGGCTGAGAACAGACGCATCATGGAGTTTGCAAAACAGCAAGAGCGCACAGAGGAGACCAGAATGGCGAAGATCAGAGAGCAAGAAGAAGCAAAGGAGCATCTTCATAAAATAGTTAAAAAAAATTTTTTTTTTTTAATGCTCATCATGTTGTCTGTTTCTTCAATGAAAAGCCTTTATTTAGCACTGGAAATCATTCCTCTGTTCTCCTCTAGGTGTCTCAGAGGATTGTAGAGGAGAGGCAGCAGCGTGAAGAGATGGAGCGAGTATTTGAGGAACTTCATTTAGAAGAGCAAGAAGAGGCTAACAGGCAGAGAGAAATTGTAAGTATTACTTTTTAAAAATTATTCTCAGTCTTTCAAACTATAATAAAGATTATAGCTGAGACTATTATAATGATAAAAGACACCGCCAAAATTAATAATTAATATCGTAATTGGATATGAGCTAAGATTCAAAGGAGTAATTATCAGTAAATTTTTCTGCCCTTTATTTGTCAATTGTTTAGTCTATAAAATATCAGAGAACAGGGAAATGATCCCAGAGACTAAGATAACATCTTCTAACCCTTGTTTTGTTAACCAACTGACCAAAAATAATTGATTTACAATTATGTAAGAGGGTGTAAAAGCAACAAGTTGCAATTTTTGAGAAGCTTCAACCAGAGGTGCTCAGCACTTATGCCTTGTAAATCAACTAGTCAACCAATTAAGGTAGCAATATGAAGATTAGTTGTGATAATACCAATTTTTACATTTTTTTGTAGTGACATGTCCAATTGCAGTTTATCATTACACCACTGAACATATTTACTGCAAACCTCTGAGGCAGTAAATCTAAGTCTTAAAATCCCAATTAATCACAACTTTAGTAATTAATAAAATCTGACCACACTATTATGCCCTCAGTACATACACTGAGGTGAGAGGTGATATATACAGAGTCCTGTGCCTTGGGGGTACTAAAATGTCTTCATATTGTCTTTAAATGAACAGAAAGAGATGGAGAAGAAAATCAGACAGAGGCTGATGATGCAGCGGGACTGTCAGGAGCATATGGCTTTTAAAGAGATGCGGAGGCAGGCAGAGAAAGAGGAAGAGGAGGCTTTCAGGAAAATGATGCTGGCTAAGTTTGCAGAAGACGATCGGATAGAGCAGATGAATAACCGCAAACGGCGCATGAAGCAGCTGGAGCATAAACGCGAGGTGGAGAAGCTGATCGAGGACCGAAGACGGCAGCATGAGGCTGACATGGTACAAACCATTCTCTTTGAGCATAATTACATGATTATTACAGAGTGATTGTGCTACTATAGTTTTACTGTCAGCGGTTGTAATGGTAATATGGCACTGTGGAAGGCAACAAAGGTGCAACCAGGTTTTGCTTCCATGATAGTTGTTCTATTTGTTTAATTTGAACCACAAAGCTATCAGTTTAATCAAAGAGCATAAGGTGTATATAATACATTGAACTGCTTTAGTGCATCACCTTTGATTGTGAATTCCGATTTGAATGACCTGATTTGAAAATTAAATGTATCTCTTCAAGGAACTGGAGGCTAAAGAAAGAGCGATTGAGAAGGAGAGAGAGGTGCTGCGTCGACAGATAGTTGAGGAAGAGAGGCACCAACTTCTTAAAAGTCACGCAACTAAACTACTGGGATATCTTCCAAAGGTATAAGGCTGTGCATCATAAATCATGTTTACAAGGTTCATAACTTCTGTAGGTTGAACAAGTGAATAACCGTGACTGTATATTTTCTCAGGGATTACTCTGTGAAGATGACCTGGGACACCTTGGTGAAGACTTCACAAAACGTCGAGCAGATCTTGTCTCTGAAGACAGCTGGGAAGGCGATGATTAGATTTTTCTCTCCATACTACATCATAACATCATACTGTACCACTGTATGGTAGTTTAAGGTTATATTGAGCTGAGCAGCAGTTTTTATTAAGTGATTTATTACTCAGTATACATCATAGCACTTGATTAGGATTCAGTAACATCACAATTATTTAGAGACATCTTTTTATTAGAACTGTACTGACAGGATCATCCCAGAAAAATATGATTAGAAATTAGAAACCAATCTCTTTATCTAAATTCACTGTAAAATTAAACCCTAAACTAAAACAACAATTAAAACAACAAATACGGTCAACTGATATTTTAACTCAATAAAACTATCCAGACACCTTAAACCAATTTTTTTTTACACGAAAATTTCTCTCAATGTTTTTATGACTTCCCCCAGTCCAGAGCTTTCATGAACTCCTCCTCTGTGAATGACAGCAGCTTGGCAGCTTCAAAATGCATCTGCACAAAAACCAAACATAGTTGGCTTACATGTTATTTAAAAAGCTCAACAGGGTTTGTATTAACAGGGTGTGGTAAAGAAGCTGACCTTTTGCCTTTTGAGAATGTCAATCAGCTTAAGCTGCTTCTTGAAACCAACGATGAGCTCTGCTTTTTGTTTTTTTAGCATTTTGTTTTCAGCAAGTAGATTTTCTTGACTTTGATGCTCCTCGCTGATCTTGTCCTTATTTAAGGAGACTTCAGTTATTTTTTTACGCCCTTTTTACAGCACATTAAAATACGTTATGTAAAATCATTTATATATTCAGTATTTTTTTAAACAAAACAAAAACATGTGTATGACATTTGAAATAAGAACAGTTTAGAAGTCTGCAACAATATTTTTCCATAAAACCCCAGTTAAAATAAAGAAGAGGACACTGTGTTAAACATGAATTGGATCATTTGCTTATCCTTTTTGACATAAAACATAAAACAAAAACCTAACCTACCATATAGATTATTTTTAATATATGCTTATACTGATTTGAATACCAGCAACCCAATTTTAGACAAGTTGGGATGAGGGGGCAAAGGACGTGGAACCTTGTGGCCTGGGAACAGTTAAAACATCACTAAACTCTTTGTTTGCCTTTATTTTTATTTAGGTTTTACAATGTCCCGACCCTTTTGGAATTTGATTATATAAAAAGCCGGTAAAGTGTAATAAAACACAACTGAATATTTTTAACATTTAAATCAGAGTTTTAACCAGAGTTTTAATTAATTTAATTAAGCACCCCTCACAGTACTGTAAGTTGCTTACCTTATTCATTTGTTTTGTCTTGTTCAGTTGGGTCTTTAACCTCTCCACCTCCTCCAAGGCTCTGTTCAGACGAACCTCCACAGTGTTGTGTACACCTGCTGCTTGTTTACTGGATCTATTCAAATTTTCTATTTCCTACACAGAGCAACACCAGATAGTAATCACAGGTGTAGTTCATGAGACACTGGTACAAGTCTTTACATGTCAGACTAGAAAAATAATCTCCCACCTTTTGTAATGAAGACACTTGCATTTGAAAACCGGAACACTTTTTACCAGACTCCTCTGCTAAAGCTCTGTGCTTCTCAATCTGTGTTTGCTGGATGTTTGTTGTTTTCTGCAGTCTGGCTCGATCCTCCTCGATCTCCTTTAGTTTTGCACAGAGTTTAGCATTTTCATCATCCTGCAAAACAACGAACACAATGTCATTTAGAATACAGTCTTTCATTTAAATTCAGAGTCATCATTCAAAAAAATGACAATGCAAACACCAGTGTTTTATATTCTGGTGTTCAGTGCATCTAGAAATAGAAACTTCATTGATACATGATTGTTTCAACAAATTGTCAGCTGAGGCTTTGTCTCCCTCTGCTGATATGAAGGGGCAATAACAGCGCTAGTTATTTTATTTTTTATCTTAAAAAAATTGTACATTACCTTCTTATAATATTCACACGAGAGTTGATCCAGTTCTTCTTGCATGATGCGTAGTTTTGCCTTTAGGACTCGAATTTGTGCATCTGAAACGCCTTAACAAAACAAAGAAACTAAAACAATCAGAAGATCATGAAAAAAAGCTTTGACTTATCCCAAAAATACATTCAAAGCCAAAACAATAACGTGCTCTGTTAAATTGACATATTATTATTAAATGTTAAAGCTCTAATTTAGATTTTATTTGGGGTTATAAAGTGACAAGATGTTATAAAAGAAAAGCCCATGCTGACCCTAAGAAACTGGTCTTCTTTACGAAAAAATTTAACAAACAATAAAACAATATGAATATAACAGAAACATTTATTAGTATAGAATAAATCCAGAACATGTGTATCATACTTGTAAAAAGAGAGAATACAGCAAAGTTTGCCAATTGGTCATTCTAAGTTAAACTAACACTCTTTAAATGAATATTTGCAGACATTATTACTCAATTATAATTACTGATTAATAAAAACTGGGCTTTCATTTTGAAATGTGTCTTGATTTGCATTTTAAGTTATTTTCTGTCTTATTTCTTTCAAGTTTTTACTGTTACTTCCTGTCCTTGTTATTTTCCTGCCTTTTTGATTACTTTTTGTTTGACCGTTTTTGATTACCTAACCTTTCTCTTATTAGTTCTAGTGTATATAGTCTCTGTGTTTCTCCTCTGTTTTTGTCGATTCATTGCTCTTTCTTCATTCCCTGATCCTGTTTCTGCTCCCTCATTTTAGCTTCTGTATTTTCTTAGTTTTTGGATTTCATTGTGCTGCCTTTTGCTCCCGTGGTTTTTGTTTTGTAATCATCTTTTCATCAAAACTCCCTTTTGGCCTGTTAGTCCTTGAGTTGCTGTTATGTGTTTTATTTTTGGGTCCACCTTTTGTTTACTCGTGTCAAAAAGTCACATCAACATTACCTGATCCTATGTTGTCTGCAATGTCAAGTACATCGTCTACAAAATTGTCATGGGCGATGGAGTTGTTCATCTTCTCCTCCATGCTACGTATCGTTTCTGCCAGGAAATTGTCAGCTGAGTCTCGTGCAGCTGCTGAATCAGCTTGAGATGCTTTTGAGGATCTTAAACCAAGAAAACAATGTGAAAACTTGTGAATAATGTTAATGTAGAAAATTTTTTAATGAAATGTATGACCTTCACAGTGTTTTGTTATAAATAAAAAAATGATGTAAAAATGATGTACAATCAAACTCACATGTTTTTACACTGATGCTCTTTCTCCTGTTTTCCAGCACACATGTTTTGTGATTTTGATTTGACTATTTTTTTGGTCATCGCCTAAGAGATGGCAAACAAAAACAGGGAACTGTAGTGAAGACCTACAGAATTAACAAACTATACCTGGACATTAAGTAGCGTCTGTTGAGCAAAGTGTCTGCAGAGTCACTCTAACTTAATGTGATCAGATATCAGATACCTTCACACCAGGCTGCTGCACAGAGTACCGATCAGACTTTACTGTCCTGTAAGTCAGAGGTAAAGGGAAAAGGATGAGTTTGGAGTTGTTTAGTTTATTGTTTTACTTAAAAATTAGACTTTTGCAGTGGTCACAACAAAATGAACACCTAAAAAGTATACCGTCACTGAATAAAGAACCTAATATATTTATTACCTTGAAACTTCTTCATTTCCAGTGTCTGTGAGCAGGACAGTAGATAAGGGTTTTGACAGAACTTCATTGTGTTCTCTCTAAAATCAGATTAACACCAAGAGCCACGTTCAGTCTTAATTCCCCAAATATAAAAAACAAATGAGCTTCTCAGCTAACTAATGGAAACATGTTGATAACTGACCATAAGCTCTTCTGCCTGTCTTACTAGATCTGCTGTTTTGGCCTCTAGCTCTGCATTTAAGAGTCTGAAGGAAATAAATGAAGATTGATTACATTATATGACAAACTGTTACAATAACAACAACTACATGCTACATGACATACATGACAAGAAGAAATAGAATACATCCACCATGTTTTCAGTAATATTTACAGCATCATCATCAATTGCTTTATGGTATCTTTAATGAATGGAAACCCCCGTTTTGTTAAGTAATTTAGGAGTATCATGTAAGTTTTTATAGGAGGACTTTATCCTCAGTCTAATAGCGTTCAACAAGCGTAAAAGACTATTGTCTCAACTCACTACTCGTGAGCTTGTTTGATGTTTTTCTCAATATGTGGATCATTGACTCTTGAAAAGAGTTAAGAAATCAGAGGTCTACTGTCTTAAAAAAATAATAAGCTAATGAATCTAGTCAGGAGTGGTGGTCTAAAATCCTTAAACACAGATTTATACAAACCGAACCAATGAAAAGCAAACAAATATTGAAGCAGGTAGTCTTACTTGTATTGCTCCTCCTTAACGAAAAGATCATCTGTGTGCTGCTTTGCTGGAGCAGAAGAAGATTTTACCTGCGGTTGTACTTCAACCCTCTTGGACCTCTCAGGCTTACTGCAAGAGGATGGCCGTTTCTTGAGCTAAACAAGAAAAAGCAACAGTTTTTGTAATATTAATTCACGACAGCGAAATCCATATTTCATGAGCTAAGATTTTATTAAATCAATTTGCATTTCCACCTTGTTTTTCCCCTGAATAAGTAGGTTTATGATAGACATACCAAAATAATATATAGTCAAGGCTAAGATGTGTCTGCAGTACTTCTGTTTGTCCACCAGGAGGCACTGACAAGAATAATTATCCATTCATTCAACTTTAAAATCAGTAGGTACCTTAAAAACACTTGTTTGAAAACTAGTTTTGAAGAGTAATTGTGTATGAGAGAAATTACAACTGATCATCATTATCTGGTTTTTTAAGATCTTACATTTCTTAAAGATATAGGATAAGCACACACACCAGAACTTCTCTCAGTATTGCTCAAACAGAGTTGCATGGATTTTCTTGGTTACATAAGGCACATGAACTTGCTGTAAATTGCACCGTAAGTGGAAGGACTTCTACATTGAGACATGTTCGTACATTGAGAATAATCCTAAAATTAGTGATAGAAGACGTCTAAAAAATCCATATGGTACAAATAAGTTCTTAAAATAGAGACGTTTTTTGTTATTGCACATTCTCTGCATCTGAATACAGACTTTTGTATTAAAAAAAATGTAAGTACCACAGTTTGGAGTCTGAATAAACTTGTAGCAGATTTTTGTGGGCAGAACACCACAACTGCATTGGATTATAGCTTGATGTCAAAACAATTTTCCAATTTTTCAAACTTTAACTGCCATACCAGTAAAAAACTAACTACCTTGATTTAGCCTATTTCATTGACATAAAGCTGCATATTTTGTCTTTCGCTTTCTCATTTTGAATATCTGTCCCCTGAGCTGTCGAAGTGATTAAGCAAATCAACTCAAATAATAGAGGAAGCATCGTTAGCATTAGCTTGTGTTGCTGTTTGTTGACGGTTTGCAACTTTAACTGTTCCACACAAATTAGGTTCAGAATTCGATTGGCGGCACAAAAACGATTCTGTTTGAATATTTGAGTGACTAAAATAAATACAAATATGATAAAATTACGCCACTGACTTGCGAAGCGACACGCTGGGACGGAGGGCCCTTTTCATCAGAACTTCTTGCAGCCATTTGACATACAGAGAGACGACGCGGCTCCTGTTGCATAGCAACAACTCGTTCACTAGGAACACAGTACGGTAGCCCTGTAAGGACAACTAAAGGCCAATTTTCAGCAAACAACAAAACTCGTATTAAAGCAAGGTGTATTAAACTTTAAGAAAAGGTCTAATGCTTTAGGGTAAATATTTTACCTTGGGACAAAAAAACATTTGAACTAAACAATTAATCGCCATTACCTAGTTAAAATGTTTGTAATTTTTTAAGTAAACATATGTATGAGGGAGCTCTGAATTACCTTTATATGGAGGGATACTTTCCCCATCAACTCTACTCCTGCAATTTAGCATTTTAGCAGAATTTATGTATTTAGTTTGGTTTCTATTTACAGTGAAAGGTGAGGGAATTTTATTCAAAAAGCACATTTCACCCTCCCATTTATACTACCAAAAAGAGCTGATGGTGCTAAACCCAAGTCTAGGTCAAACCATCTATTCCTCCAGTTGTTCATTGACCCTAAGTACTGTGCCTATCCTAGTTTATCAGTGTGTTCATGCACTGTTGTGCACTGCAGGCACTGAGAGCCAGTTCTGCTGCAGTTTTGAAACTAAGTGAGGCATACTCTGGGAGATTTATTAATCCCCCACTCTCTGTCCTCGGGGCACAGCAAAGGCAACTGCAGAGAGACACTGCCACAAATAGACTTTCTGAATATGGAGGGCTTCAGTCAAGAAAAAATGCATGATTGAATTTTAGGCCTCTCCACCAAACAGCCTCTATAAAAAGAAGGAGACATAGAAGTAACTGAACAGTTGATGACACTTTCTGCTACAATGTGTTTCCTGTGTTTGGATCTGTTTGTTATTGTTGGAAGTGCTTCTTTGCACCTGTGTGTATATCTACAGTAAAAGTGCAACTATGCTTGAAACTTTACAGCCTTGATTTTTAATTTTTGCTTCAATAATATGCATTTGCTTTTCAGAATAGTAAGCTTTTATGCTCTTCTCCATCAGTGTTTCATCTGAAAACAAAATACACAGAAAATATAAGAGGCACTGACATTCATGCATTGCTGTTTAGGATTATTTGAAAAGTAATATGCTAGTCATTTAAAGTTACTTAATGTAACTTTTTATTCTGTTCACTTGATAAATTCAAGTCAAATACTCATCCTTCTCTATTCTTATTTTAACTGCTGAGGTAAATATCTGGCTTGTTAGCTACTAAATGCCCTTGCATATAAGCTCAGGTTAGCTTAGGTTAGCTTAGTTTATTTGTCTCATGTTTAGTACTAGGTATGAGTGGGTTTTGAGGTTTTACATCAAAAAAGTCGCTTTCAGGGGCTGAAAACAACACA
>JAQNCA010000001.1:15271239-15300860 GCA_029783725.1 Acanthurus tractus
CAAGAAACACAAGGAATGGACATTAGACCAGTGGAAGTCTGTGCTTTGGTCTGATGAGTCCAAATTTGAGATCTTTGGTTCCATCCATAATTTCTTTGTGCGACACAGAAAAGGTGAACGGATGGTTTCTACATGCATGGTTCCCACCATGAAGCATGAAGGAGGAGGTGTGATGGTGTGAGGGTGCTTTGCTGGACTAGCATGGCAACCACAGCATCCTGCAGTGGCGTGCCATCCCATCTGGTTTGTGTATAGTTAGACCATAATTTATTTTTCAACAGGACAACAACCCCAAACACACCTCCAGGCTGTGTAAAGGCTATTTGACCAAGAAGGAGAGTGATGGAGATGACCTGGCTTCCACAGTCACCTGACCTAAACCTAACCGAGATGGTTTGGGATGAGATGGACTGCAGAGTGAAGGCAAAAGGGCCAACAAGTGCTCAGCATCTCTGGGAACTCCTTCAAGACTGTTGGAAAACCATTTGAGGTGACTACTTCATGAAGCTCATTGAGAGAATGCCGAGAGTGTGCAAAGCAGTAATGAAAGCAAAAGGGGCTATTTTAAAGAATCTAAATTACAAAACATGTTTTGAGTTATTTCGCACTTTTTCGTTTACTACATAATTCCATACGTGTTCATTCATAGTTTTTACATGCCTTCAGTGAGAATCTACAATGTAAATAGTCATGATAATAAAGGAAAAACATTGAATGAGAAAGTGGGTCAGTCTTTTGGACTCTCATTGGCTCCTGAAATATTAAGAAACTTGAACTATTCTAGAGCCAGTATTTACTCGTTGCTCCTTCTTATCAAAAAGGTTGTCTGTGTGCTGTGTTTTGGCAAAGGAAGATTTTACCTAAATCATACTTAAACTCTCTTGGACATCTCAAGCGTTTCTTGGATTAAACAAGACAAACCAGTAGATTTTGTAGCACTAATTCACTACAGTGAAATTCCATGTTTGATTTGATTATATATAATTAAATTAATTTGATCTTTTCTTTTTTTTCACTGACCTGTTATTTTGTTAACAGATATCAGTGTTATGTATGTTGGCTGATAAGTATCAAGAAACTGCAGTACAGGAGTGGCAAAGATATGTTTGTGGTAACCAAGTACGCCCACCAGGGGGGCCTGACAAGCTATATATTTCATTTGTCAAACTTAAGATCTATAATATCAGTTTCTAGAAAAACTATTAAGAAGTTTATAAAGTTTATTTTAAGTCTGCCATTTAATTTCTTACTTCAGTAAAAACAGATTGTCATTAAAATACACCAACCAAAAGTAAAAATATACTTGGTGTATAATTATAAATTTTTTGACCGTGTCTAAAAACATTACTGCATATGTAGAAATTTGTTGTTGACATAATGTCACAGGTCAAGGTAATTTGGGATTACTGACTTAATATCATGCATTGTATATTGTGTGTTTTATGGTGCAATATTACTCTCAAAACTAGCTGGGCTAAGCTACCTCGTTATTTTATAGGAAAAAAGCATGCATCATGAGAGGGGATACTGTGCTTATGCGCTTGAGCAGTACACAATTATCATCATCATCATCATCATCATTATTATTATTATTATTATTATTATTATTATTATTATTATTATTATTATTATTACTATCATTATTATTGTTGTTGTTGTTGTTGTTGTGATAATGACGGTAATACTGCTACTGCTATGAATAAAAATGTGTATAACATATTATTAAAATCATAATAGGCTAAATAAATAAATAAATTCACACTCATAGTGACGTGGTCAGTAACGTCCCTGCTTACATGTTGTTTTTAATACTGGGGGTCTCAGTGCGCATGCGTGTACCCAACAGCTACTACTCACCCTGCACATGCACAGAAATCCCACACCGTGAGGGGCACAACACACCGGAGGGACTATCTGGTTGTTTTCCAGTTGTCTGTTTATTCTGTCCACTTGCCTTTACTTGTATTTATGCATTACCTGCCGTTTGACAGGAATACGTAGTCTTGCTGCACAGACTCTTTAATTCACCAAGTGTTGGCACTTGAAGCGAGCGATGTCGGAGGTGGACTGGGTGGCAACAACAACAACAGGGCGCGCTGCTGTCCCGTTAGCATCGCGACTTCCTCCGCTAAATGTTGCTTGACTCTGCCGGGCGAGCACACCCGTCCACGCCTCCTGTCCAGCCCAGTTCAGTCCAGCACCGAGGCCCACCGCGATGGCCGAGGAGGACCCCCAGCCGCAGCCGGAGCGCGGGGCGCGGAGCCTGCCTGGCCTGCTTCCCGGACTTCAGGGCGCTGAGGCCAGTGCTCTGCAGGTCAGGATCAAGAACTCCATCTGGTAAGGAGGTGTTCATATACTGCTGTGCATGAGTAGTCTGATGCTTCTGGGCCTAATGACTTGAGGGTCAGTGTGGTCTCAAAGTCGGTACCCAGAAGCTGTCGTGTTGGGTTCACCACCCTTTGGCTATAGAGTAAGAGTAGATATACCACAGCATACTTCATTGCAAGTGATATTGTTGCATGCAAAACTAAATTAAGATTTATATCAGCAAATTGTATGAGAAATTTTAAAAGTAAATTTGATATTTTATTACTTATTCATGGCAAGTTATATCATCACACTGTGTATTGTAGTTTATATGGTACTATTATATGTCGTTAATAGACGTTAATAACACTTGATGAGCATTTTAACATTTTTGCTGCTGGAGATTTAGCTTATTGTAACTTTTGTACGCTGTCTGAAGTTTAATTCATAGCAAATTATGAGCTTCAAATGTGAAATATTTATCTCCAGTTTATAGTGCTAATAATATTAACTGGCAAAGTAGTAACTTCCAGAAAATTTCATTGAGTACAAAGTACAAGATACAAAATACAAGTACTTCAAAGTTGTACTTAGGTATGGTATTGAAAACGTACTTAGTCAGTTTAGGTATAAATATATGTTTATATGTAGTTTGAAGTTATGAAGTCAAGTCCAGTGCACCTATATTTCACTTGATGAGTCTTCAGAGTGAGGAGTGACGACTCTCTGAGCATGAAAACTTCCTGTTGAAGTGAGATTTGTGTGAGTAAGTCTACAGTCTGTTGAACTGCTGTTACTCTTCAGGAGATGACTGCTTAGATCAGGGATGTCAAACTCGTGCCATGGAGGGCTGAGGGGCTGCAGGTTTTCTTTCCAACCAAACACTTTACCAGCTGATTTCACTGATTACCTCATCTTCAAGCAGAGAGCAGGGACTAATTAGTGAAATTAGCTGGTGGAGTGTTTGGTTGGAAAGAAAACCTGCAGCCTCTCGGCCCTCCATGGCACGAGTTTGACATGCCAGGCTTAGATGATCGGCCTTTTTAAAACTGAACTGCAGTATTATGGCAGTATGTTGTGACTTGTAGCCGTCTGGGCCGGTGGTTAATGCTGACAGTGGGCCTAAACTGTAGGGATCATCATAGGATCAAAATCTGTTGATCAAGTTTCAGGCGGTACTTATTTAGGGTCAGATATTGATAGTGGTGAAAAATAACTATATGCATGTTCCTATGTAAAGTGTAAATTTTTAGGATACTTGTACTTATCTTGGTTTTATACTTCTTGACCACAAGGCACCAGAAAATGTTGTTTGTCTTAATCCACTGCATTTATCTGACTGCAGCAATCAGTTATTCAGCAGATAAAGACTTTACATTCAAAACGCATGAGCAGATTAAACTGTCCAGCAGGATGCATTATGATACACACTTTGATACATACTTTAATGCACCAGTAATGTCTGAGAAGAAAACATTTGGAGTGCAGGATTTTACTTGTAATGGAGTATTGTTACTTTTACATGAGTAAAAGCAAAACACAAAACAAGAACAAAGAAGAATTTCGGTAATTTTAAGCCTAGGCTCTATTTTTACATTTTTTTGTTTTGCAAATGACCACTCCTCACCAAAAGTTTTGTATTTGTTCCAGTAAATAGCCTCAGAGGGGAGCTGTGACATGGCTACAACATAGTCCTTTTGGGCAACTGCGACTGTCTTTACTGCGTCCACTAAAACTTTTTTTTCCACTCACAGGCTTCAGTTGTTATCTTAAGTATATAATAATGTCATGTAACATCTCTACAGAGAGAGACTGTTTTCTTAGAGTAAAATCCTTTTTGTTTAACCAAAACAAGACTTGTCTAAAACCTTGTAGAATTTCAAAGTTATTTTTTTTTCTTAAGGTAGACTTGTGTTTCCAGTCAAACTAAAAGGATTGTATCTTGGCAGAAAGGTCTATATCTGTGAAGACAGGTTTTATTATGTAATCAGAAAATTAAAATAGCAATCGCAGCCAGTGAGTGGCAACAAAGCAGTTTTAGTGGACATACTCAAAATGGTCCTAGTTGCCCCAAAGGATTACATTGCAATCATTGCAACCATATAGCAGTTCCCCTGCCATCTCCTGGAACTATTACAAAACTTTTTGTAAGTACAAATCATTTGCACGTTAAAACATGCAAAAATAGGACCCAGGTTAAAAAATACTGGAATTCCCCTTCAATCTCTTCTTCCCCTCCCAGCCGCCTTTTCATCTTTTGCTTGTTTACTGATTGTCAAGTAACCATTTACACTCTTACTTGGCTCCGTCTCTCCTCTCTATTTCCATCATCAAAACACTGATGGCATGTCAACAAACCAACAGCCACAGCATGTGGTGCCTGTTACAGTGAGTGAATTCACTTGAAATAAGTCAGCTTAACTTTATCTTGCAAAGAAAATAAATTCCAAATGCTGTATTTAACTCTTGAGACATCGCTTAAACCTCATTTAATCACTAAGATGTATTTTAAAAATGACTGATTCGCACCAAACAGGCATGACCATGATGTCACCAAATTAACCAAATGGTTTTTATTTTTATATTTAGTTTAGTTCAAGGAGCTCAGAGACTTCTTTGCCTGGTTATAAGCTACAAATAACTTTTTCCAAAAAAAGATTAGAAATACTAATATGACTCTTAGTGAATATGAAGTATATTCAGTGGTAAATATTATGATATCTGTATTATAGTTACGTACAGGTGGAAAAAGGGAGGTCTGGCATAAAAGACAATGAATGGAAGCCAAATGTAAATGTTAAATAAATACAATTACAATGATACAAGGAATGCAAAGAGTGTGTGTTGGTGAAACTTGCTTTTTGAGAAAAAAGGCAAATTGATTTTACAGGTGATGTCGTGTGTTGTTTGTGGTTTCTGTTATCTAAGGCCACGATCTGACCGGAAATCCCCTTTTTGTGTCTGACTGTGAATGAACTCTAGAACTATCATTGAAATATCACAGAGCCACAAAATGTCAAGGGGCTGAACCACCAGAAACCACGAGAGTTCAGGGCTGAAATGTCTGCAGGACAAAAAAAACTCAACAGTCGCTCAACATCAGTCCATTGAAGCCAGTTTGTCAATAACATACTGAGATATCGAATATTTGTTCTGCTCCCTAAGTCTTTGACCTTTAAGAGGATTAGAGCAGGAATATTAGCGTTCACCTCAGAGGTCTGCTGCCGTGTGACTCTTGGTAGAACGAGTCCATCTTGGTTGGGGTCAGCAAGTTTATCTGCAGCTGCATCATCACTATGTCTTCAGATTGAGTGATAGTTAAAATTGAAGTGCTCTGTGCAAGGAGCTCCTCCTGCTGGTTTTCATTACTGACACTCAGTCAGAGGCTAAACTATAGCTGGGTATATATTTGAATGAAAGGATCCCTTGTATCAGTTCTTTATTCCTTTTTCTAATCTAAGTTTCAGGTGTCATTTGGTGTACCTGCCAAATCCACCTTACAAACAGCTTAATGACGGCCTTTCAGCAGTGGGGAATCCTTGGCCACCTAGTAACAGTGAATTAAAGTGAACTGTTCTCGTCGTGGCTTAGAGCATCCGCTGATTCTTGACCTGCCCCACGTAGCAGAGTAAGAGTCTTAAGGTGCGATTCACCCTGCTGTCTCGCAGTAAACAACAACCTGACTTGTCTGCAGATTAGGAATTAGACCTGAAGAAGTTATTCATGTAACCGGTCAGACTAAGCAGTGATTCATTAGTTTGAATCACTATAGAGCTGTGGGCTGAGTGTCTTCTAATGCTTGTTTTTACCATAATTAGTGCTCTTGCATAAGATGTTGTCATTTATCTATTTAATTGTCATTTTTTGTCATTTCTTGTTTTGAATAAGAGTGAATGGCTTAAGATAATTTGTTATGCACCTTTGGTCCAAACTTTGCATGTGCATAATATGAATGGGACTTTTAACTATAATATGTGTGACTGTATAAATAATATCAGAAATCATAATAAACTATTTGGAAATACTCTGAAGGAATTTTAGTTTTTTGCTTAAAATATGATTTGGTCGGGCTGCCGTTTAGCTCAGTCGGTTGCGCGCGCGGCCCATATACAGCAGGCTCAGTCCTTCACGCAGCGATCGTGAGCTCGACTCCGGCTCCGATCTTGTCTGCATGTCACTCCCTTCTCTTCACCCCATTTCCTGTCTACTCTTCAGCTGTCCTATCAATAAAGGCAAAAATGCCCGAAAAAATCACTTAAAAAAAAAAAAAAATATATATATATATATATATATATATATGATTTGGTGTTTATACAATTTATTAGCAATTTCCTGATTAAAGAACATAGGTCAGTATTTTTTAACATGTTCTTCCATGACAATTTAGTCCAATTCAAAAACTGTAATGTAGACTCTAATGAGCAAATGAATTACTGTACTTCTGTCCCAGACAATGTTAATGCAGAGCCTGTCTCCCCCACACTTTTTACATATGACAGCATGTGTTCCTGCTGGTGGGATACATGACCTGAGTGATGCTGAAGGGAGGGTCATCTCATACCAAACATTCCTCTGCTTTATAAATAAATACACTTTAGACACACACACACTCGTGTTACACAAGCTTCATACTAATTTATACTTTGTCTCTAATTTGCAGCAAATCTGTTCAATCAAAAGTGGAAAACATTCTGGTGAGTACTCTTCCCATTTTTTTTAACCTACAACACTTCAAAGAGAAAATTTTTATTCTACTATATAAAGTTTTTTTTTTATTTATTTGTTGTTTTTGTGAATCTAAAACACTTTTCTTTTCATTGTTTTTTAATTGATTAATGGATACATTTTCTTTCTGATTTAATTACAAAAAGTAGACAACAGTAAATCTCTCCTCAGCAGCTTTTTAGATTAACCTATAGGGGGCGCATCTCAAGCCAGGCAACTTTTCAGACCACCTGACGTCTACTGGTCGGCTAAACAAAGTCAATAGCTGTATTACTGTTATTTTTAAGTTTCAAGCTATAAACATTTAGTATTTGTGTGTTACCCTTAAACCCTGAAGAGTTATTCTTACACAGGAAATTGCCCATTAAAGTTTTGCAGAACGGAACGACGGGTTTAGAGGCAGAGATACTGATGTGCAGTGGACTGCAGTGAGCCTCTATGACTGGTGATAACAAGGGATTAACCTCTGACTTGAATGTGTTAAATAAGTTTTCAGTAGACCAGCATCATATGTCTGTCTCTTCTATGAATGGAGTACAAATGAGTTTGTTGCTTCCCCCAAAGGTGGGAAAAATATGTTGTTATGAATAATTACAGCATGAATTTTTCTGTGTTAAAACACAGTCTCACAAATATAATCACAGAGAGCAGGAATGGACTGATCTGAGGTTTTTGGCCTCCTTCATTTTTCTCCCTCACTAGTTCTAGTACGTTAAGTGCATCATAAAAAATTCATGTTAAGGCAATTGCCAGTAAATACAGACATTTTTGAACATTCACAAGTAATTTTTTTGCTTCAATGATGTGAGCAGCTCTGACAGCAGGGACCCAGTGGACCAATGCACATTGACATGAATAACAGCAGATTGTCTGCAGCAGAAAGGAAATGACCTGATGCTGTGTGCAAATGACTGTAAAATCTAAAATGATTAACTATTCCTTTAATTAAATAAAAAAAAAACAAAAGCAAAAAACGCTGTCAGTGTACTAACTCTTAAATACCAGGAGCTACACTTCATGCGTGTTTGCACACTGTTAATGTTTTTGTGTTAAGGTGAGGTGAATTGGAAGGGGGAAAGGAGTTCACTGTGCACGGCTGATGACACACTAACATACAGACACTGACAGCCCAAGTCAGCAGAGCAGGAAGTGAGTCACATTGAAAAGGCCAGCAATGTCCTCTGAATGATGTAAAACAAGGTCTTTAGCGAGATTGAATATTAATGTAGCTCAAAGACAAAACAAATTGCGCACCGGTTTAACCCATTTTTTGGAATGTTGTTATTTCTGACATAACGTGTTTTTACTTACACACCAGTATTACTAATGATGTTCAGTGTCTCTTCCCTTCAGCTGTGGGTGAGCTGTGGTTCCCTCACAACAAAGAAGTTAATTAGAGAGAATGACGTTTATTCTTAGGAGCCAATTGAGAGAGTGTATATAAATATATATGTATGTATGAGTAAGGACATGTGTTGGCAGAGTGTTGGATGTGTGTACATACACACACACACACACACACACACACACACACACACAGATAGCTGTCCTAAGAGGAGGGTTAACAGCAGAGGACTCACGTTCATCTCACAGGCTGCTGTGCAGAAGCCAGTCTGTCTCTGTGTCTGTCTTCAGTATATTTCATACCTCTGCACTTGCAGCGGTTCAAGTCAGAGAAAAATGTTTCTGATGTGTGGCTAATCATCAAACATCTCACATAGTTTGGTAGCTGTTAAGCTCATATTTCAGTTTGGACCACAGTGGTGAATCATTAGACCAACAGGCCTACAGTGATGTCCAATGCAGCTGAAAATATAAATATAGAAAGTTTCAGTCATGTTTATACTTTCATGATTGTGAACTATCCACTCCCTCTGTCACAATGTGTAGTGAAGCAGGACTACCTCTACTTTAAAATCCTACTATGTGTTAATTAATATGAAGAACAAATCGTAAAAATCTCCTTTTTATTTCAACAGCAAGATGTGGAGAAGTTCTCGGACATTGAAAAACTCTACCTCTACCTCAAGTTGCCTTCTGGTCCCAGCAGTAACACTGAGAAAAGGTAAGAATGCACCTGCTTTCTCACAGTAATAACAAAAAAAAGAGTGTTTCTGAAATATTTATCTAACAGGAAACCACTTTAAAGGTAATTTATTATTAGTGGCAGACATTTCTGTTTACTCTTGTCTTAAACAGTTTATTATGTGAGTGGTTTAGGATGGGAATGAGTCAGCCAAGTGTTGCTTCTTTTGCTGTTTTATTTGTTTATTAATCAGTGATTCACATCTTTTCTCAGTGACCAGAGCGCCCTGTCATCGAGCCGCACACAGCAGATGCATGCATTCAGTTGGATCTGCAATCATTTAGAGGAATACCCAGAGACCTCACTGCCCAAACAAGAAGTCTATGATGAATACAAGTAGGTAGAAACAGACAGGTGGGGAATTTTTGCTACACAAATTTCAAAAGAGTTTGAACAAGAATAATGTTTTTGTCACCATTGTAACTAACCAATTTTAAGCTGAAACTGCATATTTTTCTCACCACATTTCTTGTCCAACATGAAAAATATATAAAACAGAGAATAAACCACTTTTTTAAGTCTCTGTGTCAGCCACGACCATGGCAGGATGCAATATGTTTTTGGGTTGTCCATCCATCAGTCCCAGTCTTGTGAATGTTGTATCTAAGGAACGCTTTGAGGAAATTTCTTCAAGTTCCTCTTAAACTTCAACTTTGCTTCAAACATGGACTGAACGGAATTTGATGATCGAGGTCAAAGTCATTGTGAGCTCCAAAACATATTGTTGGCCATATATCAAGAATATATACAACATAATTTTTCAAATAGGATCTAAATAATGAGGGCATGATTATTAATATCCAAGGTCCAAAGTAAACTTTCCTGTGACATCAATATGTTCTACATAAACACTTTTCTGGCCATGATTAAATGTCTGAACTCAGGAACAGAACTAACTTTTGTACCCATCTTGAAACTGTGCTGATTGTTTTTATCTTCTGTGTTAAAAATGCGCGTGAAATGTCCATGTTTTAGATTTTGTAGCGTCTTTGCAGCAACATCCATATCTGAAGTATTGTAATAGATATTGAGCTTCTTGTCAGTGCTGTGTGTGATGAAGCTCTCAAACAGTCCTCTGTATTTCTCTGTTCAAATCACTGCAATCTCACACATTAATGTTGTCATTACTTTCATTTTGCCAAAGAATACAATCAATACTTTTGATTAATTTCCTTATAAGTCTTCAGTCTTGTGATTCTGGACAGACATGGTTGTGAACAGCAATGTGGATGGTGCAGAAAACTGCTAGGTGATAACTCTAGTTTGCTATTACTTAACAACAACTTTCACTTCTTATTTGAAAAGGTGTAGTTGCTGTTCACTTTTTGAATCGATAACAGCGACCAATGTTTGAGATTCTTTCTCGTCTAAATCGCTGCCTGCTAAAGCGTCAGTATAAATAGACGCTGCAGGCTCGGGAATCACAGAGAGCAGCATGTGTCGGTAATATTAGAATGGAAAGTCTGAGACAACCATTGAAATGCTCTGGCAGTGTTATGTAACTGTCTTTTTAACTCTACCAGATCAAAAATACAGTGGCCCCCAGAAATATTGGCGCCTTTCAGATAGACAGGTGAAAAGGCTTTAAAGAGACGCAATGTGCTTCACTTTAAAACAACAGAAACATTTTGTTTTGTTCACTAGGGACAATCTCATTTGTGCCAATCAATTTTTGGCAGCTGACACTGAAATTTAATTTACATTTGATAGCTTAAAGGTTGGCTATATATGTAAAATTTTAGATGATTGATTTGAGGTCAGATTAGTTCTCTGTGCTATATGTGAAGTGATGATGTCTGGTTTGAACTGTGCTATGGAAGTACAAGAGTGTAAGGCAGTGCAATGAACGCTGACATGACAGTGTTCCCACACAAGGAGATGAACCCGGGTTGCCTCGGTGGAAAAAACAGAAATCCTGACCATTAGACCATGTGGGACTGTTTAGTTATATACAGTGCACTTTGTATTGTGGCCCGCCAATCATGATTGGATCCAGTAATTCACAGTGGATTTGAGCACAATTTTAAGACACATTTGATCAAAGTGAGGGATTGTTCTGGTGAAAAAAAGTGACCTAGAGCACCTCTAAATCTAAATACACACATTCACTGACAAATACTTCTCTTTGGTCACTAACTTTGTCCTGCTGTTTGATGGTGAGCAGGTAGTATGCAGCAATATTAAAGTATTTATAAGACCAACAAATATGACCACACCTCGAGGACAAAGTCACATTGAAGTTTAGAAAAGGAAAAGTATAGCTTTGGAGATTTTAATCACCTCATATTTACCAGAGATACTAACATAAATTGCTTAAAACATAACTTGCTTCATGAGTCCTTCTTATTTAATCTGTGTTCTTAACTTCATTTATTCTGTGTATTGCCTTTCAGGAGCTTCTGTGACAATCTGAACTACCACCCACTGAGCGCTGCAGACTTTGGAAAAATGATGAAAAATGTCTTCCCGAACATGAAGGCGCGTCGACTTGGCATGAGAGGAAAATCTAAATATCCTTCACTGGAAATGGATTGTAACAGTCTGGCCTCTGTCTCTGGTCACAGACCATCTGCTGTTGCAGTTCATAAGCTCTCTAAATATAGATGTGAAATGAAATAAAGTCCCCCTCTGCCTCAGAAGCACAAGCATAATACAGAGGCCCCTCAGGGGAGCCACTGTGATCTTGACCTTCATGAAACTGTGACTTGGTTTATAATTATGACCTTCAGCCATTCAGGCTAATGAATTTATCATTGTTTAGGTTTAGATCATTAGCCATTAATAGTATGGATTATGATGTAGAAAAACCCTAAATATTATGCTATTGCTTTAAACTCATATGAGTAAACTGTCAAAGAAATCGAAGATTCATTTTAACTTGTACAATATTTCCAGAAATCAATAGAATAAAGGAATAAATGCAGCACAAATTAAACACAAGCAAATCATCATCAGAAGTTATTTTCATTCTGTTGGCTTAAAAGTTTATGGATCAATTAATTTCCTCAGTATTTTTTAGCCGCAAGTTGTAAATTTAACAACAAAGTGAGCAGAATTTATTGAAGAATTGAAAAGCTCATTCACAGTTTAAAGAGCTCACAGCAGTCTATTGCTTAGAAAACTGCTTTGCATTTACTTGGAATAACTATTTTGAGTGCAAGATGCCACAGTGTCCCTGAGTGGAGGTTTTACACCCTCTGTCCCACACGTACAGTATGAAATGTTTGATAGAAAGCCATTGACATAAAGCCACGCTGGGACAGTTGGACTGAAGGGAGGTGTTCTGTTATTCATGGAGTCAAGTGTCGGTTTACACTTTTCATTACAAATAGTGAACAGTGTTTTAATTTATTCCAACTGTAACTTATTGCAAAGAAAAGTTAACAAAGCTTTAATCAATATTAAAGGAGTAGTTCCGGTTTTTTAAAAGTGTATTATCTAGAGTAGATATCAGTCAGCAAAGCCTGAATTTGAAGAGAGCAGGAGTGAAGGTATAGGAAGCTTGGCAATGCTGCTGTGGATGGGACCAACAGCAAAAAACACATTTTAGCTGTCAAAAAAAGTCAATTCAGTCCCTTTTCAAGCACAGCATCAGTTTGAGCCTTCAAATTTCCACCTCGCTCACAACAGACATGAGTATTTTAGCATGGACTGCTACTTCAATGTTAATGTATTTAGACCACTGCTCTCCAGTTAAAAGCTTTGTTATAGGTGCTTAAACAAAGATACATTTTGTAATTAGAAAACATTTGTACAAAAAGTGTCAAGAAGCTCCCCAACTGAGAACGTGCCTCAGTAAATGAATACTGCACATTGGCAGAAGCTTTTCCTTTGATTTATCAGTGACTATAACCAAATGCTATAATGTAGATTTTAAAAGTGTCTTTAACTTCAACTGTTGTTCTGGGCTGATAGTTTTAGATACCTATAGATTTATTGAATGACCTGTTATCAACTAGATGATAAGCAAACTGTCATTCCAAGTAATGTCTGTATATTTCAAGTATATCTTACTTTTTTGAAATCATGTGTTTTGATCTTAACATCAGCTTACATATTGTTATAGTGGACTAAGGAAGAGGCCTTTTGTTCACATGCCATCCTTACCCACTCTGGATCTCCATAAAACAGGCGATGGAGTAAGCACATTTACACATTTAAAATAATCCTTAATTTCTGTATTCTGACTACATAATTGCAACCATTCTATCTTGCATTGTATAATGTATATAACCACATATATATTATTTGCAGCTTCAGTGTGATGTCTTAGAGTCGGCGGGCCAACTGAGTGGCATTAAAGAGGACGTGCGATTTGCAGCATGTGATCTGGTGTGTGAGTGGGCCCAGAAGGTGTTGAAACGCCAGTTTGATGCTGTGGAAGACTTGGCTCGCTTCCTTATCGACAGCCACTACATCAGCAACAAGTCTTTGGCAGCTCTCACTATCACAACAGGCACATCAACAGGTAAAACAGTTTATGTCAGCTTCATACCCCCTTTAGGTCCAAAGGTCCATAGTGGCATCTAGTGGCAGTTGCCTGCTGTTACTGGGCTTTTAGTCCAACCAGCTTGTCTTCATGGGGACGGCTGTCTTTTAGGTTTAAGTATCTGAGACTTCTACAGCTTTACCGGAGTACTCTGATCAATCCCTTCTTACATATAAAATGCTGAGTGTGCAGGTAACAAATCATTAGTTATCCACTAACCCTTGAAAAGTATGTGGAACCTACAGTTACTGTGTGTAAAGGACTTCTACAGAAGTTACTCAACAGAAATTCAACAAGTTCTTTTAGAAAGGAATTACATTTAATGCAAGCTATATTACTAAGTATACCGTACACCATTACAATTAGAGTTTTATAGCTGGTTTTAAATATTAGTCTCTATCATCTGTGCATGCTTGGCTCTTTGCTGTCATTTGCTTATCTTAAATGTAGTCATTTAACCAATTATCGAGGGTTTTGACATTCACTTGTTTTCTTTCAATTCATTATTGTTTAATTTTGTTTTTTGATTATTTTATTTTGGCTACAGTAAAATAACCCAATAAAGAATTCAGTTATGGTGTCATCTTAAACATGTAAGCCACACTTATATAAATACATATTTACATTTTATGATGATGAGGTCATTACCATGTAACGACATTAGCATGATTTGTATCTGTGTCCTCTTTGTAGAGATTAATCCTCCACAGTCAGTGTCAGCTTTCGTCCCCACCGCTGAGGCTCACTCCTTCCAGCCTCATGTGACCACCCTGTCCTCCCCATCTGTGGATGCAAAGCAGCAGCTCCAGAGGAAGATCCAGAGGAAACAACAAGAGCAGAAGCTACACTCTCCTTTACTTGGAGAGGCACATACCAAGAGGACAGAAGATGGTGTGCCATGTGCCAGCCCTGCCCCTCCATCACCTCAGCCAACCATAGGCATCATGGTGGCTGCTGTCCCGAGCCCCATCACGGTGAGAGTGGGACCCTGGACTTAAAATAATTCATGGTGTAATTTTATTAAGGTTACATCAGTGTTTAAACATTTCAGTGAGTAATTTTGTTCAGGTATAAGTTGTCACTGCCATTTTTAGAAAAATACATTCCTGATTATTTTTAGTCCTTAAATCTAAAAAATCATCACAGATGATACATCAGAACATAAAAAATTGATTTGGCTGGACTCTTGACAGAAACAGCTTTTATAGTGAGTGTATTATTCATTTACTTTCAACAAAATAAAAACTAAGGGAAAGAAAATAAATGAACTTTTTGTTGCTCAACTAATATAATGTTTCATATATTAAGACATCTTAAACATACATCCATGTACATAGTTTATTCAGTGTAATGATGTCTCCTATTTATTATTGTTTTAAAACGATGCCATTTATATTTCAGATTTTTTTAAGTTTGTAGACTGCAACAGGACTCTCTTTGTAGGTAACAAGAGCCGAATGATAAGAAATTAAAAGATCAAACACAAAGTTTAAAATTACTGTTTGAGAATCAAGAGATAAAAAATATGTAATATGTTGTCTTGAGCCTTGTGTGTTTTCTAGTTTTTCTGATGGACCTTTCCTCTCTGCAGGTACAGAGAAGCAGGCAGCTGATGTCCCCCAGTCCTTTGGGAACGAGAGAGAACAAAGTTTTGCCTATTAACTTCAAAATGGTAACCCATCCAGTTCAGGCAGTGAAACAGAACCCCAAAACCCCTCAAAATAATCTTGTCTGTTCTGTGGGAGAACGCACTGCACGACAGCGCTATGCACAAATACTGCCCAAACCGTCAGCTGCAACCGCTATCACTTTGCACTCACCCTCCACCGTGATCATCGGCAATAATCCAATTAAGACTGTGATGACTACCTGTCATGTCAGCCCAGTCAGTTTGGTCAAGATGACAGCCATATCGCTTGCATCCAGCAGCAACAATACCACTACTACCCTCACAAACACCACTCTACGGCCGGCATCTGCAGGCATTAGCAGTTCTATAGTCACAGAAGACATCAGCCACAATCAAAACATAAGGAGCACGTCTGCACTCCCCATCCTGGCCCCAGTGGCCAGGACAGAGCAGCCTGACACCCATAACATTGATGTCGAAATGGAAGTTGAAGCTATACATAAAAACAGCCAAATGCAAAATCCCAGCAGTCTAATTTTGACTCGGGGAGCACCAATAAACAGGGCTGGAGAGGCTGTGCAGAGAGCTGCCAGTGTGCCCATACCTCAGACCAGAGGCTTTTTGGGTCTGGAGGAGACTTCCAGCACTAATTGCAATGAAATGTCCTCCTCAGAGACCAATGCTGTGGCAGCAATGGAAAGCAATAATAGTGCGAATAAAACATGCACTTTGCACTTGAGTCTGTCAGCTCAGAATACCAGTACCGTTTCTCTTTTAAACACTGGCAGAACACCTTCATATGGGGAAAGCAGCAGTTTATCATCAGCAAAGGAAGGTTTCTTGTCCACTAAGAACCTCAGGAAACGCTCAGGCCTTAGTCCAGACCTTTCACCAGTCAAAAGGGTGTTCATGCCTCAGCAGGCAGTGGAGGGCGCTGCTGGTCTTCAATTTGGGATTAGAAGTGCGGTCGGGAATGTCCCCAGACCAGGAGCCCCAGCTAGACCCGAGAGTGCACCAGCCTCCAGGGAGGTAGAGACGAAAATGAACTCTGGCCGTACGCTCCGCTCTTCCTCTTTCAGAGCCAGTGGCTTCTTCTCTGTTGCCAAAACACAGAACTCAATGCATAGGAAAAACATTTCCACTGTTATGGAAACTAGCACCTCAGTCAGTCATGCATTCTTACAGCAACAGCAGGGGTACACAGTGGCTAACATGCATGCCATACCTAATAACCCAGGCCTCCAAAGACAATCAAGTGTGAGTGATGCTAGAAATTCAAACTCCTCTGCAGGGAGCCTTGAAGGGGCTCATCAGCAGACCTACACTCAGTCAAACCCTGCAGCTGAACCCTTGGACTTTTTTAATCAAGCCTCAGCATCCAGTCAGCTCCCCATGCAGCCAGACACTGATTACTTTCCTTTTGATGATGATGTGACTCAAGACAGCATTGTGGAGGAGCTGGTGCAGATGGAAGAACAGATGAAACTTAACAACCTGCAGGAATTTGGAGACTGTGTCACACTGCAAGGCCAACAGGCAATGATGCAGGACAACATCATGTCAGCCAATCAGACCATGACTACTTTCAATCAAGTCACAAACAGCCAAAACAACCCAATCCAAACTCCAACACCCACTCCCACACCCACATCAGAAATAATGGGAGGAGCCCAAGGCCTTACTGGAGAGAGTCCGTGCTTTCGCATCGCCTCCACTACCCCAGTGGACAGTGCACTAGGAAGCAGCCGTCACACCCCAGTTGGTACTCCTCATTCCAACTGCAGCAGCAATGTGCCACCCAGTCCAGTGGAGTGCAGAAACCCATTTG
The DNA here is from genome assembly GCA_029783725.1 of Acanthurus tractus. Classification (NCBI taxonomy): domain Eukaryota; kingdom Metazoa; phylum Chordata; class Actinopteri; order Acanthuriformes; family Acanthuridae; genus Acanthurus; species Acanthurus tractus. The sequence goes on from JAQNCA010000001.1 coordinate 15,288,305, forward strand.
CATTTACACCCATCAACTCCAGCATCACTGGTTTCCATGATGGCAGCACTGTTTCCAGCAGTCCTGTCAAGCCCATGCAGAGACCTATGGCCACCCACCCAGACAAGACCAGGCTGGAATGGATGAATAACAGTTACAACAGCAGCAGTGGGATCTTAAACAAGTCAAACAGTGGGGTGGGAATCCTCTCCAGCTATCAAGGCTTGATAGGTGACCATTTTCAAAAGCCTCATGCCTTTGCCGTACCTCATGCACGGCACCACGACAATCATTTTGGCCGCTTGACTCCCATCTCGCCTGTGCAGCAGCAGGTAGCTAACATGGCTAACATGACCAGGCAGGAGGGTTTTGCTGTGCCTGCCCCTCTGGATAACAAAACCAGCAACACACCTGCTGCAACTTCTCGATGTCGCAGTGTGAGCCCTGCGGTGCATCAGAGGAATATGAGCGGAAACACAGGAAACCTTCCCTATATCCCTCGTTCAGTTGTGTCTCCCTTTAACTCACCTGTGACACCTGAGGTGTTAAACATTTTCGCAAATAGCCAGACAAATCTTGGAGCAAGCAGCATGGCTCAGAGGAGCCATTCTGTGCCGCTCAGCATCATGATGCAAACTGAGGTTCAGCCTGCACCAGGGCAACTGTGCAACAGCAAAAACATCACCAATGTCCTTCTAAACAAGCTGGATGGGGACCATGATGACAGTGTGCGGGGCCTAGGCATCAATAATTTACCCTCCAGCTACACTGCACGCATGAATCTCACCCAGATCCTGGAGTCCGACTCTAATCTCTCCTGCAGTGACAACCACCTCAGTCTGATGACCTCTGACTCCGCCAGCACACGGAAGCTGCAGAGGCCAAGTTACCTCAATGAAAATGCTATTAATGAACGTATGATTGTCTCAGCAGATGACAGCCAAGCCTCTGGAGAGCAGCATCGACAGCAGGCCCAGTCTATGCTGTTATCATTGAACTCACGACAGCATCAAGAAAAACTACAGCAGCATCAGCAGTTGGATTTCAGTAGTACTGTGAAAGACCTGCTGACAGACAACAGCCTTACTGCTGGACACCACCTTATGCAACAAGTGTCAGAGTTAAGTACAGGTGGGGCAGATTTCCCCTGTGATATCAGGATGACATCGGAGCTGTCTAGCAGCTTCAATGACCTCAATGCGCTGGACACAAACCTTTTGTTTGACCCCAACCAGCAGCAGGGACAATATCAAAACACTGCTGCGGAAGAAGAGTTGGCGAATGATCCACTGTTTCAGCAAATAACCAGCGAGGCGGCACATTCAAGTGGACTTGACTGGCTGGAAAGCAAAGATCATCCAACAGTTGGGTTGATGAGTTGAAAATATTTTTTTGTCATGTTGAACATGTTATTTTGTGGGTACTGTTTCTTTATTTATTCTAAGGCATTTGAACTTTATGTTGCAATACTGGATACATTAGGACTTGTCCAGTTTAAGTGCCAGGTTGGACTGCAAAGATGTTGCAACACTCTGATTAAAATGCTGGTCATTTCCCTTTTATCAGAGAAACTCAGCTCGTGTTGTTTGATCAAGAGCATTTCCAACAAGTAAACAAAGGTTACTAAACAAGAAAATCAAAGAAAAAAATGCAAAAAAAACCCTGCTCTCAAACCATTTTTATGTTGTGTTCAGTGTTTCACTGATGAGTCAGTAAAAAAGTAATTTAACAGTAAAAAAAAGTGTAAAGAAATGTGGAAATAAGTGAAATAAGAAAGGTATTAACATGCATTTTACATTAATATTTGTTTATATTATTCCGTCTAAATCCTTTCAACTGAAGTCATTGTTTTCTTTAAACTCAAAGTAAAAAATCACAGAATGGATTAACTGCTGAACTAACAAAATAGAAATTTGTATGCAGTGTGGATTAACTGAAACAAACCTCTAAAAATCACAAGTTATCTGTGCAGAAGCTGTAGGCATCAGTATGGTGCTAAAAAATTATTAACAAGATGTGTAAAAAGCTCAGTTTATGGAGAATATCATTTAGTGACAAAAGTAAATTGTCAAATTTATCCATGTAAAATCCCTTTTAATATATAAATATCACTTGCCATTATTGATGGTTCAAAGTTGTGCTTCAAGATTATTTGTTCAAACTTTAAGCAAGCCAGGTCAATGGAAGGAAGTGATACATTTCAAAAGTGTCATTTACAATTTTTTAAAAATATATCCAGTTGTGTCCATATTTTTAAGCTTTGAAATTTTATTATAATAGTTATGTTAAAATTCTTAATATATGGCTTTTCTGACAATCACTGACATTTAAAGAGGCTAGTGGTAGTCATCTCAAGAATTTAAACACTTGTGCAATATTGAAAGAGCTCAGAGAGCTCAAATATATTGATATCAGTAATATGATCAAGTTTCTTTGCACATTGTTTTGTTCATTCAGCCACATTTTGCAAAAGTTTTTAAAAAGGTAATTGTCTTCTATATTCTTGACTAAAATGTTTTAGAGTTCAGTTGAATCCCTTTTATTTACATACACATTATGACTTTGTGAATTGTTTACTCTATAAATATATAAGGAAATACCAGCAATACACCAAATGGAAAAAACAACAGTTCTGTTAGTAGTTTTGAATTGTTTTGTGTGTGCACTCTTTGACTTCTCTTCTGCAAGAACGCTGTAAAAACGGCTTTAATTCTGCACTGAGTATTTCAATGACATTATGTTTGTCCACACATTGCGTTGTGGAGGACTGTGGGATTATTTTCATGTTAAAGTGGTTTGTATGGCAATAATGGTGCCCATCAGTCAAGCAGTGAAAGATGAGGGCCCAATTTATTAAGCACTGATAGTAGAAAGGGGATGAAATGTTTAAAAGAAACAATTTACCTATGAATTAAACCAGCCCCCTTGCATTGGTTTTTTGCACTTGTAAAGAATTAACCTTAGATGAAAGCATAATTAAGGAATGCTTAAGTTAATTAATTCCTTTTCACTTAAATACATTATTTGTATTGTTGGCAAATTACACCTTCGTGTTAAGGATGAAGGTTTTCATCAAAAAATTAATGACTAAATAGTTTGCTTCCTGGTGTAGCACTCATCATCCTGCACTGACAATCTGTTATCCTTTTGTTTCTTCACATAAATGCACTGTGTTTGGTTTGGATGTCAGAGGGGTACTTTGCACTGCATGCCCTTAGGTACACACTTAATCACTGATCAAATGTGAAAGTATTGCTTTCGGCCGATGAAGAGCTGTGTGTATTGAAGGCATGCAGCCACAGATGACATGAGACTCTGAGGGCTTTGGTTTCTGAGCCTTACTGTATGTCCATACCAAAGACTTATACTGTTTAACAGAATCTGTAATAACATGCACTAAGATCTCGAATATCTATTATCGGTCAACTACGTGATGGACATAGCCATAACAAATATATCCTTCATTATGAAGGATAAAAGGTGACATTTGCCACATTGGAAGTTATGTCTTTATAAAATCACATACTTCAGGACAATATTAAGGATTTCTTTGTTTACTGTTGTTGATGCTTTTGTAAATCAACAGGTTAATGTTTTTATGGAGGCAATCAAACACTGTAATGAATTCATGTGTTAGCATTAGATCCTTTGGTGTGTTTGTATTGTTGGTATGTTAACTTTATTTGTGGTATAAATGGGAGGAGGGGAAGGAGGCATGGCCCATTTGCCAGTTTACTATTTATTTTGTGTGTTGATTGTACAGACGATGTAACCTTGCAAACCATATAACCTTGTGATTTCACAATAATCTGACTTGCACTGTTATGATGTTTTGTAGCATACTTTTAAGTGTCATAGTATATTGCCATGTATCATATACTTCTCATTTTTAAACTGATTTGAAAAGTACATTGTGGTAAATAATGAAAACATATAGAGAACTCTCACAGTTCAGATTGCTTTTCAAAACCCATCAGAACTGGATTTTGAATGGAAAATATTTGAACAGGAAATGTGACTATCCATAATTATGTGTAATAAAACATCTTCTGTGAAAGCAGTTTATATCACTGTAGTAAATACTCTCATTTAAGCTTTTGTTATTCATGTTCAGTTTTGGAACCTGTTTCTCTCAGTTTAGATGTTTCTCTTTACCGTGTCTGTGAAACATTTGCATTGATTTGCTTAGCACTGACATTTGTGTTGAATGAAGACTTTACCCTTCCTCTTGTTGAAAGTGGCTCAGAGCTGTAGAACTGCCCTCCACTGCTGTGTTGCTGTGGTCAGTGTACAGAGGGTTGGGGTTTCTTTTTATTTTTAGGAAATGCTTTTATAAGGGGAAGCGCTTTTTGATTCTGGTTTTTAAAGACTTTCTAAAACTAATAAACATTTTTAAGTATATCAATGTCCCAGAGTCAATGTTTCTTTAATATTAACTTGAGTCAAGGCTTGGCAAGATACTTTGGAACTGCCTGCATAAGGAGACAACATGTCAAAATGTCATGAAAAAGGCCCTTTGATTAGACAGATACAAATATTGTTTTCCCTCTTTTCCCACCTAGTGTCAATGTCCACAGCATTCTGACCAATGTGGTAACTTTTTTAATGCACAAATATTTAGGAGAACGACTGCCTTGTGCTGTGTCTATAATCTTTCACTTGTCTACTTAATAGTAGGGTAAAACCCACAGAGGACGTAATGTGTTTACTAAGCACTAAGCTGACATTGTAGTGTAAAGAAACATGCTGTTCGATGGATTTTCTTATGACATTTACACACTGATGGACTCAAGTCATCCAAGGATTCCTTATGTTTATAGAAAGAAAGAAAGAAAGAAAGAAAGAAAGAAAGAAAGAAAGAAAGAAAGAAAAAGAAAGAAAGAAAGAAAGAAAATGCACTTTTGGTAGATAAAAAATTATCATGTCCATTCTAGGGGTTTACTTCCTGTGGTAAAAGCATGATGGAGAACCCAAAAGGCTGCTCAACATTGCTGGAAAACCATTGGCATTAGTTTTCCAAGTATTTTACACAAAACATTAACACTCTTAGCAGGATCAAGTGGGATCAGAAATAGCTGTACATGAACAATGGAATGTTTTGAGACAAAGGTTGGTATTCACATGCCAGTAGTGATCCTTTGACATTTACCTTGGCTCAGTCTCCTCCAATATTATATGACAACATGAAATACCCAAATACTTCATGCTCACATGCTCATCATTCACTATCAGTAACTACTGAGAATTTGTATATTAGCTTCTCTGTATGTAGAAGTGTGTCTTCCATTTTCTAACCGACTGCTGCTTATGTTTCTCCAGATCTCCTGTGTTTGGACAAGAAGTATTTCTGCACATGATTAGACACAGAAGCAGCGTGCCAGACATGGTGAGAGCATGAGTAATACTGGTTCTTAGTCTGAGCTTGTGTTTTCCACTGTGTTCTTGATTTAAGCTTAAATTTTCTGAACAGGTTCCTAACTTTAAGTCCACCATTGCTTTTTTAAATGTTTATTTCGGTAAATTTAGATTCAGTGATAAAAGTCCCCAGAATCTATATATTTCTATTATTTTAGAGTCAGCTCTGGTATTGTGTCTCCAAAAAGTCTGTCCTTGTCAGACAAACACCTTTCAAACATGGAAGCAAGGAAACACATTTTCTATATTTGAAAGCCTCAAATTTATTATCAGATTTTTAGAAAAAGTTTCCTCTCTTAAATACTGATGAGGGCCTATAGGGTTATTTATTGGTTTGACTCCTGTTAACATTTTACTACACATATGTGACGAATAGACCGACAACCTTCATTCAAAATAGTTTAGCTGATATTTCAGTGCGGTCACTTACTGGAGAGACATAACTAACTTTACACCTAAATAAAGTTATAGGGGAAATTTGTTGTGTATTTTCATTTTGAGCCAGTTTTCTTGCTGCAAAGGGAAATATTGCAGTTTCTACTCCACTACACTTATTTGAAGAACTTTACAATTACAAATTCAATGTTGTTACAGATTAAAAGCACTCCTGTACTTTTAAGTAGCACTCTGAATGTTACTTTTACTGCTCTTGAATAAAGGATCTGTATTCTTTGACCAAAATTTATAAGATTGATGAAGCATTGACTTTTCCTCTAAGTGTTTTTAGCCTGAGTTTTATCATGATCAGCAGTGAGACAGGAACAAGAGGAGGAGGAGGAGTAGGGGGGAGGACTGAGGAGGAAAAGGAGGAGGATGAAAACATAGTGAGTAACGACGGTGTCCCAGCTAACCACTGGGTCAAGTTCACGGTATCTAACTACCAGCGTAAACACACGGAGAGCATAATAGAGGCAGATAAGTAACTTAACACCACAAGAGTCTACTGTTAGTCGGACCACTGTCTTCTTGTTGTTGTCGCTCGCTGGGAGGAAGAAGGGCGAGGATATTATGGCCGCAGTTTCTCCACAGATCCGAGGACTTCAGGCAGATGAGGTAAACTATCGCTCCTATCACATTTACCAGCCGTCAGATGGCTCATGTGATCCCGCCGTTAGCCAGTCGGCTAACTAGGTAACGCTAACTGTTGCTAACTAACGTTAAATTGATCAGTCCTGGAAGACACCTTACTAACTAGTATAACTGAGTAGCTAGTCAACTCGAGATAATAGGAGTTTTGTGTCAGTTTAAGTGTGTGTTAACTATTAATAGGAGATCGATATGATCGATCTGCTTTGCCACTTCTCAGCTAACGCCAATGCTACCTATCATTTCCTAATTAGAGAGTCCTGGCTGCTTACTTTTTTCAGCCAGGAAACACAACAGGCTCCTGGGCTGTGAACGCCTCTCTGTTGGCCCGTACTCAACAAACACACGTACTCTCACACACACACACTCACACATACACACGCGCTCAGAAAAACAAGAATCAGCCCAAAACTCTAAAAGATATTGCTGAAATATTCACACTGTCACAGATGCAAGTGGTAGGGCCCTACAGTAGTCTTATCCGCCAAGCCAGTGTGATTGATTGCGAAATCTTGATGATGATTCACCAGCTTGACAGTAAACGCATACATAAAGCTTGGGTTATGGTGGGAAATGAGCAGAAGTGCCAAGCATTGTGAGGATGTTACATCATCTTGTAAAAACTTGCCAACACTGCACTGGGGGTCTGCACGGCGTGCATGGGAGAGGGAAAACAGATCTCTGGGACTCTTGAGATAACAGAAGAAAGAAGGGAAATAGTTGAGTTTATCATAACTGCTATGATGTAATACTTTGCTTTTGATTCCAATACCGTACTTACCTGTACATGATTGTGTGTATGTATACACTATCTAATTTAATTGAAGTAATTTGCCATACCAAGACAAAATTCATAATGTAATGTGCTTGTATTCATGTACAGAATAATGAAAGGCACCATTGTAATACTTATATCCCTCCCTCTTCTTGGCATGATCATATTCTTTTTTTTTTTTGTTATTAATTTTTCAGGATGAATCCAGAATCCTGAAAGTTAAAATCGTGGCAGGAATTGGGCTGGCCAAAAAAGACATACTTGGAGCCAGGTAACACTCACTTGTATAACTAAACTTTTAGTCAAATGTATTATTTACCAGCCAGTTGTTTTCTCAATAAGACAATTATGATATTGTTAAATATCTTGTTTTTTTACTGGTTGGGTTTTTGTTTATGTATTCTCATATAACACTTTGGTTGATTGGAAGAATTGAGGGTGTAATTGATCAAAATCAGTTTTTACAATGGAAAATTTGTAAACAAAGGGAAAGAAGAATCTTTCATGCTCGGAAAGAGCTTTTTTTCTCTGTTAAGTTTATGCAAACACCCCTGACTTTTGCAACACTGGCACTTCCTCCAATTGTATAAATTCTTAACAAGTGCTGACTGGGTTAGTCTACAGTATTGTGGCGATTTTGTGGAAATTTTAATTTAAACCAAACCAACACAATACTGTTAAAATGAGCAAAATGTATGCCTTCATTTGTACTGAATGTGAAAGCCACTGTTTCTGTATTGGTATTGAGTGATACTTTACTGATGCTACAACATTGCTGAAGGCCTAAAGTGGCATTGAGATAAGGTAATTGATAATGTGATGTCATTGATGGATACGGTTTTAATGGTTGTCAAAGTGCCTCAAACTACTATAAATTGCTAATTAATCGTAACTGTCTGTTGAGCATGCACAAGCTTTCATCCACAATGTGAAAATTGCTGAATTCGATGCCTAATCTGATTTGTCAAAAGCATAAAGTGCTCTACCTCACTTGGAAATAATGTGCATACTCATGGCGAGAAATCCTCACTAACCACTTATGCACACAGAAGGAGGAAGAAGATTATAATTGTTTAAATCTTAATAGATCTGCCCCATAACTGTATCTAAATGTGTCTCCTTTTTTCTTGCAGTGATCCATATACAAGACTTACCCTCTATGACCCTGTCAATGGGGAGCTCACAAGTCTTCAGACTAAAACAATTAAAAAAGTGAGTGAGTGAACATCTAGATTTGCAGTTATATGCATATTTTGTCTGTTTCACTCATATTTAATTTTTTTTTTTTTTTATCTTACACTTCATTAAGACACTGGATCCGATATGGAATGAAGAATTCTTTTTCAGAGTAAGTAAACTTAAAATAAATGAACATTAAACAACTTGGAATGCATCTCTTTATCTCTTGTGCTGTGTGCATTTTAACACTTGCATGTATGTGCCTGCAGATGATTTGTGGCATTTCATAACAGGAAAATGGAAACTTGAATCAGTTACTGTAAATTTTATCATGTTTAACCATGAAAACAATGGAAAAACTTTGTGGAAAAGCTCCCGCAGAGTGTCTTGTTTATTGATAAAATCTTTTTATATGAATGGTCACGTTTGTCTGACCTTGATCAGGTACAAAGGCAGCACCAGAAGACACCCATATACAGATTATACACCTGTGAGCACAGAATGGTGTACTTTTTTGAGAATTACTGACTCCAGTTAGTGTATTCTGGAGTTTGGTATTAACAAACTTCATAATATCATAATTTACTTTTTCAAATTTCCTTTTCATTAAAAGAAATGCAGTATATGTGTTGATTGAGTCTATTGTTGTTTTGCACTATTTTTGATTCTATCCTCTTGAAAGTTACTAGTAAGTTTCTCAGACTTTAAATTGGAACCTAAAATGAGTCGAGGGCAGACTTTTATTGGGTTCCGAATTGGCAGAATAGACAAATTTAGACTTTTGTCAATAGCTACCATCCCTTTTGAGTTGTTCATGAATGCTTTTAACATCTTTAATAACAATGTAATATTCATTCATTTATTTTCACTTTTTCACTGCTAATTTTTGAATCTTTAGAGAACTTAAGGATTCCAAGGGTTCTGATTAATATTATGAATTTTGAATATTGAGTCATTTTGTATCTGTCTAATTACTGCTGTGTTGATGCTCATGCTTTGTTTGGCTCTAGGAAATTATCATCAATACCAATTTCAGTAGTCCTCCAACTGAGTGATTTGATGATAGAAGTAGCTGCTGTTTGCAAATTTATATGAACATTTTTTGGAGCTGCCCTTATACCTGATTAATGTCAGACAGAACAAAGCATTAGTTCGTTGTTAAAGATGTTAACAGTGACAACAGTGATGGTATGGGAGATTCCCACAAGTTTCTTTTGTTTTTGAGTTCCTCTTTCATCTGAAGTTCCATTACATTAAGGTTTGCAAAAATATTTTTTAAGATATGTTTTAACCTAAAATTCTTAAAATCACTGTGAGCCTTGTTGACATCGGCTCGTTATTGAACCCAATATCTATGCGATTTGACTAACAGTCTTTGTTACCTGTCAGGTTGATCCCAGGAAGCATCGCATGCTGTTGGAGGTCTTTGATGAGAACCGTCTGGTGAGTTTACTTTGTTATGCTCAATCTTTATTTATTTATCTTTTATTCTATTCTCACTAAATAACTTCACACTTTTTTATATATATATAAAAAATTGCCTTTTCTACCCAAAATCCTTTTATTCTTTTTCAATCATTTATTTGAAAAAGTGCATAATAAAAATGTATTAATCATTTAGACGGTAAGTACCAGAAACTGCTAAGAAATGCCTGTGAATCCAAGAAGAAAATTGCTTGTTTTGTCGAGCCACCAATGTTAAACCAGAAACTATTTAAATTTACTCTCACATGAGCAGAGAAAACCTTCATATCTGCTCAAGAAATTACCACAGTGATGAATGGCTAAGCAAAGTATTTTCCAATAATTTTCTGTTGATCAACAAATCTGTTATTTGGCTAAAATAAAAAAGCCTCTATTTAATTTAGAAGTGTTGTAATAGGATGAATATGCTGCTCCATCTGTACCTGTACATCATGGATGTGAGTTTATTATGGGGTTGGGGAATGTGTTTTTTTTTAACTGTATTGTGCTTAAACAGGAAACTGGATAGGAGAAATCTCTGATTATGACCAAAGTATTAGAAATCAATTTTAAGAGCTGCTTGGCCCCTTAGGGACATGTTCTAATTGATAGTTGTTGTGTTAATAGTTGCAACACGTTTAGCATACTGGACGTAGCCCAAAGATGTTCAAGCCAAGAAAAAGTCTCATAAATGCCAAAAAGATTTTAAATGGACACTGACTTCCTGTGCCTTCTATTAAAGCTCTTGAAACAAATAATTTATTATAAATGTTTGTAGACCACAAAACACCATTAATGGCAAACAAAGGATAAGTATATCCTCCAGAAAGTGCAAAGCTATCTTTGTCTTCCTGATACAGCTGCCCATATTTTGCCATGACATTTGTGATATTGTTGGAAAATTGAGATGCCATATTAGTCAGAACTGTAAATATGGGCAAATCTGGCTGCCTTAAGGGCATCCTAACACCTATTGCTTGTTGCACAAATGTTGACAGAGACCAGAAGTGTCACGTATCACATTAAGTGCTGAATATTACAGAGATAATAGAGATATTACAGTAGTAATGTGAAGTGAAATAGTTTCTGTTGTGATGCAGTTGCATAGAGTTCTTGTGTAGGAGCAGCCTGTCAAGATCCAAGGTTTTAGTTCTTATGTGGTGGCAGATGAATTAAGAGACTGGAGATGGCAGTGAATTTAGATGCCAGTGTTTTTTGTTCTCTATTGATAACCTAGTTAGTACACAGCAGGTCCTGGGTCACCTGATCAGCTAGACCACAGTGAAGGCACCACAGCTGTTTGGGACTTTCCGCCAACTGTGACATCTATGTGTCCATATAAACTGCTATTTAAAATATTTTATTACATTTTTCTCTGACATGTTTTGCAACTGCAGCTGTGATTACATTCTGTTCTACTTGAAGTGCTTGTAACAACTATAGAATTTAGCTCTTTATTGCCAGTCCCATTATTTTTACTATGTTTGTGTAGAAAACTAAAAAAGCATATGGTAAACAACTCAAAAAAGTCCAGCTTAGAAGAAAAAAACTTGCTAAAGAAATCCAGAGGGAACCAGATATTGTAGTTCTGGCTAAGAACCACATTCCTCTATCATATATTTTTTTAGTTGATTTGCATGCATCCAACTTTGCTTTCTAGATTCCGAAAGAAGTTCACTTGTTTTCTATATAAGCTTGAAACGTTACATGAAAAGTCATTGGCATTTTCTCCAAACATATTCAAGTTTTAAGCTATTTTCTCCACTGCTTTGTAGTAACTTAACACAAATATCTGTTCTTAGTTGAGAAAGCAGTTGTCATATAAAAAATTCTTGCAGTTTTGGAACAGAATTGTTGTTTTGATGACATTTAGATGTATCTGTACCTGTCACTGATCCATCAACCTGTCCTTACTGGTATAGTCAACTTAGTGAATATAACAAGATGTGGCACATTAGATTCTCAGAAGAATCAAGTCAGTGTGTGGCTTTAGCTCTGTGTCTTGCAGCTGTTTGTAACCACTTATTCTCATGGCAACTATGTACGTCAAATATCTAATCATGTGAGTCTTTTGTCCTGCACCCTTTCAGCTATTATATTTCTGATTAGTGGTTGTTTATGTAGGAGCTTGTTAAACATTGAATGGAAGGTTGTTGCAGATGAGCGTGTTGCAAAAAATTTGGCTTTATTCGATTTTTATCTGCAGTCCCTTTATAAGGTCACAATAAAAAATAAACAGTCCACACATCCACTTAAATTTAGCTTCTTCTTTACTCTGCTGTTATTTACTGAGTAGTTTGACTGAATGTTTCTAGAATGTGTTATGTCACAGATTGAGAGTCACATGAGCAAATAAACAGGGGTGTGACTGACTCAGGGCTGCCTTGTCATGCCCAAGGAAGATTTGGTAAAAATTTGGAAGGTGTGTCAGCTCTGTGAATGTGCCTCTCTGCACGTGTGTGTTACTCCTACTCTGACACACAGAGGAATGGGGAGAGACCTTTGAAACATTCCCTTTTGTCTTGCTAGCTTTAGGATCTATCAAGCACAACAATAATTATAAAATGAACAGAAAATTTAATTTCTTGTTTGGGACAGATGGACTGCTCTAGTTCAATTCCAACAGTTTTTGTGATCCATGGTTTGACCTTTCACCTA
>JAQNCA010000001.1:15301276-15319370 GCA_029783725.1 Acanthurus tractus
TTTCTTGTTTGGGACAGATGGACTGCTCTAGTTCAATTCCAACAGTTTTTGTGATCCATGGTTTGACCTTTCACCTAGTGCCAGTATAAGCTTGCTTCCTTTATAAATATCCTGTTTTGGATATGTTTGCACTCACATACAATAGCAGACAGTAACAGTTGGGCACTATTATGTGAAAAGGGAGCAATTTAGTACAAAGTCTGAACTTTGTCATTTTAATTTAGCAGCATTGACTATAGAAGTGTTTGAGCAGGGCTTGCTGTTAGCAACCAAGTATGCAACTGTAACCAAGAGTATATGTACTGTATGTAAGAGTTTTCATACAAATATGTCTTTCTAGCAGTACTACAACAGCAGTAGAGCATTTTTTTTACAGTTCAGATGGCTGTGTGGTTTTTAAAAATCATGTTCTATTTTCATTTAGATATGGCCAATCTCTCCATTCACAGCATATGTAGCAGATTTGTTCAGCCACTGGGTGGTGGTGAGAACATCGCAAACTGATGTGAACACATACAGTTGAGCAGCTTGCTAGTTTAACTCTTTACGGCTCCTGCTGTCAGAGTGAGCCCATTTCTGTGATATCTTACATCCTCTCTAGCTGCAGCCCACTGACACAGTTCGTGATGACGCTCAAGCACACAAAGAGTGTATTAAAAATAGCTTGTCCTTCAGTGTTTCCCTTGAGTACAATGTTAATTTTTGGTGTCACTCGTGTGTATTATTGGTGACTTTGCTTTATTATTGGCGTATGACATTATACTGACTGTTTGACTTGGCTTGAATGTGTTGTGTGCGTCACCAATCTTATCTCACAGCCTACGCACCACCATTATGTGATCCAAGGTTTGACCAGATGAGTGATAGTGGATCATAAAGTGTTCCGATAGTTTGTCATGTTGGTTTAAAAAATAGGCTATGAGGTCCACTGCAGCAGTGAAGAGTCCGCTAATGAATCATGTCTTTATCCTGGCTGTGTCTCCTACTATTACACCCTATGCTGAAACTGATTTGGATGCAGAGTAATGCCCTGAAATAGGCCATCCTGGCTCACAATGGGCAGCCATTAATAAATAGGACTGTCAACAGAGAGGAAATTAGACCAGCACTGACTGTTACATGAGGTTTCATTTAACAGATGTCATGTCACTGCCGAAGCAGTTCCAGTTCTTTATGTTCTTATCTTGTTGTGTTTTCTGTACACAGGCAGATAATATGTCACAGCTTATTTTTTATGTGTGTCTCTGTTTAACAGATTGTTTGTTTCTTTGCAAGTAAAACACAGTTTCTAAGATATTTCTCCGTTTAAGTGGTACTTTTGCATAAAATAAGTTGCAATTTACAATCACTCTCCTGCATATTTTCATAGACTAAGGTGGTTTTATTGAGAGCTTTGCTGTTTTGTGACCCAGTCCTCAGGTTTATGCAGAATTATGTTGAAAGTCATTCCCTTTGATTTCCTGTAATTCAATAGCAGTGGGTAAAAATATTTGTGGGGGCACAGAGCAGCAGAAACATTAGAAGCATAGCTGCAGCAGGAAGTAGAGTCTTGAGTGAGTGGCCTGAGGCAGATGTAACAGTTTACCAGTGCTTCAGTCTGAGATGAAATGAGAGGGCTTCCATGTTTTTGCTTTTTCCAAAGGGGTAAACAAGAGTGAGGTGACTGGAAAAGACACAAGGTGTTAGATGTTAGTCTGACTGATACTCAGGAGGTACAGTTAACAAGAAGCTAAGTCAGCTACGCTAAGGTTATAAATCAGGTCAGCAGTTGTAAATTTTTCCTTTAAATTTTTAAGTAAATTTGTTTTCTTTATAGTTTAAACTCCCTAAAGGAGCAAACCTTGAGATCGCTCTAGTTTCAAAGGTCGTGTGTTTGGGTCATGTCTCCAAACAGAACCACTGACCTCCTCTGACTAAAAGCTGAGATCAGCCTGGAGAGGAATGTAGGTTGTCACCAGAGCTATTTTGGCAATGTACAGCCGCTAATGATTGTGATCACAGAGCAGAGCTCGGAGCAGTTGCTTTGCTTTCCTTTTTTCCTACCAGCAAGTTTGATCATGCAGCTCTCACCGGCGCTGCAGGGATTAGAGAGTTAAACGGATGGCACGTCGGCTGCGCTTACATTTTGCGTCAAGGAGAAGCAACACGGACCCTCTGTCAGAGAGCCTCAGCAGCCATGGTGAGGAGAGCGGAGTCAGTGTGCCAGCTCGTAGCCCCGCAGAGATTCTGGCGCACAGCTCTGTCCACTTGAAGGTGACTCCTCTGTCACCAGACTATGCTAATTTACAGCGATACTCTTCAGTATTTATACCCAGGGTTAATACTGGAGGCTGTAATAAGAAGAGCATTCTGCAGATCTCGCTGCACCCCTGTGGAAAGCACAGCGGGGAGCTGAATGGGAATATAGAGGATGGAGAACCTGGGGGCGGTGAAGGAGGAGCAGGTAGCGGCTCTGACGGCAGCTCGTGTAGCAGCAGCATGGCCAGCGATGCAGGTTACTGCAGCAGCAACAGCATCTTTGAGCCAGAATCTCCAGAAAAGCAGAAGACCAGCCAGGAGAGGAGTCTACTCTGCCACAAGTCCAAGGTCCCGCTGAGACGGTGCTCCTCCTTGGTTATATTTCCAAAGAGCCCATGCAGCACCCCACCTGCTTCCCCAGTTAGTCCTGTGGCTCTACCTGCTCTCCCACCAGCGAGGGGTTCTTATCATTCATCTCTTCAGACATCTGCCAGTGAATCCTCACAAGATGATGAGGATGGGACTAGCAAAGGGTCCACCTCAACAGCATTAAGTGGCCGGCGTCTCCCAAAAGGAAACTGCTCAGCTGAGTTCAGGGACACCAAACACATGGTGCAATTTAATATTCCTTTACAGGATGAACCAAAAAGCAAAATGGAGGATAGGAGTAAAGTAATGGAACTGTCATCAACCCTAGACAGATCGAATCGTCACTCTAGCAGCGTGCTGCTGCATTTTGCCCACCAGAGACCAATGATACCTGGGAAGGGAGTTACAAACACAGCTACAGTCAATTTGGGATATCCTGAGGTTCCTAACCCAGCTACACATTATGAGGGTGACAGTGACCCTCGCAAAAAACTCTATCGTAGTACTTCTGCTTGTTTGTTCTCCTCAACCAAGCCATCAGAGAAAAATCAAAAGATATGTTCATCTGGAAAAGGCCAGGAAATACCTGAGGAAAACCACTGTCACCGTGCCATACAAAGGAGTTTCTCCTTGGAGGTGCCCTACGCTAACACTGGAATTTCATGTCACGTTTCGAATCCAAAACTCAGTAGCCCTGGCTCACCACATGTGCACATTCACTTGTCTCCTTGCTGCCCAGCTAAGTTGCCCAGTTCTGTTACTGATCTAAGCACAAGCCACAAGGGGATTTATTCACCAAAGAGTCAAAACATTAAGGTGAGTGTTAAGTTTCTTAATGGGAGTTACTGCTTGACCATCAGGAATGAGCTGAGATGCCTGAAACTTCGCAGTGAAGTGAGAGGCTAACAGCTTTCAAATAAGCATTTTGTCAAGATAGCTGACACATTCAGGCCCAAAGAAGAACAGTTTCAACACAGATTAGCTTATAAAGTTGTTTAACTGGTTCAAGTAGATTCCATACTGCTCCTGTTTGACTGCTCAGTTGACGCCCCTTTGACCTATGCTTTCATGTACAGAATAAAATGAAAGTTGAACTGCATTAATACTACGAATAACAAATATATATAAATATAAATAACGGCTTTATGCTGAATTTTGCATCTTTAGAGTATTATTATGAAAATAATGTTAAATTTTAAATTAAATTAAATTATTTTTCGACACAAACATTTTGATAGAACTGGGAATATATATGAAGTATAATGCTGCTCTCCTTTACTGCAATTGCTGTCCAAATCCTTACAACTCTGTTTACCCAGCGTCAGCCATTAGGCTCACCACAAGCTACAGAGAAATTCAGTAACTGAGAAGATTGCTACAGCTATGTCATGCAATTAACAAGCCCAATGTGGACAAACATTCAGAGGTATTCAGTTACATTACAGTAAATCCATTTGCATATTGGTTTCCAAGAAAACGTTGAACAAGGAAAAAAAAGTTACCCGTCTTTCATCTGGAGAGTCTGTGTGTTTGTTTGTGTGTGTGTGAAGACTTGCAACTTTAGAGTAGTTCTTCATTTTTATTATTCTGTTAGCGCTATGAGTAATCGACTTAAGTATTTACCCGGGCTAATTTTAGTGGTGGGAAAAGCAGTGCCCCTTGCTGATATAAATAAAGCGCCTCTGAAATATTCCCCCTGACTCCAGATAGTCTGGTGGTCTGTAGCACTGCCCAGTCCCGTGGATTCAAATTTAACAGCATGATACTAGAGCAGCGCACAGTCATGCCAGCCATCTGTGGACATGGTGTGTGTGTCCGTGTGGTGGGGGCAATGTAATGTAGTCGGGATGAGAGCGTGAGCCTTTCCCAGTAAAAGGCTGGTGCGTCCCTTCCCGATGTGTCCTCCTGCCAGGCAATGTTTGTGAAGTATCAGGTGTCAGCCTCCCGCCTGCATTTAGCAGCTTGTCAAGTAAGAAGGTCTCCTCCAGTAATTAGCCAGTCTATTTACTTATAAAGATCTAAATTTGGTTTGTTACTTTAGTTTTTATTTTCTTGCTTTAATAGATAAGTCATGCCTCTGAAATTGCAGTATCAAGGATATTGTTTTCTATAACTTTGATGTTAAATGTCCTCTATGCTTATTTTGGTCAGTGTCACATCTCATTTCTTCTTTTTGTACAGCACACCTTTGTTTACAGTCTTATCATGTCCACCCATAATGGAGCACCAACAGTGCTATTTGCTATCAAAAAGTACATCATAAGTCAAATAGGAAAACATAAGTGTAAGGGTATCAAGAGTTCCTGTAACCCCAGAAACTATTTATATTTATTAAAACAGGTTGTGATTTTACTGACGAAATATGACCGATGAGCTTTGCATTCACCGGTGACCTTCCTTTTACAGGAGTTGTAAAGAGGAAACGCCCTTTGCTGGCAAACAGGCCCAAATGATAATGTATAAACCCTGACATAGCAAGCCGACTGTTGGCCGAATGCTTTAAAACATTAACAACAAAAAAGGTAAAACCTATTTCCTGGATTCACTCAGGTTTTTTTATATTAAGTATATTTTAATACATTGTATTGTAGACTGCATCACAAGTCACAATGGAAATTTTTACAACAGTCTCAGGTCAGCTGTTCTTATCTGCAGTGCCCTCGTAACCCCTTATGCCTCGTCACTTGAGTTAATGAACAACCAGGTGTGACCAAACAACACAAGGAAGTGGAGAAACATCAATCAGAAATCTATTTGCTGTATTCAAGCTACCTCATATCATGTCTTTATGAAGCCATAATTCTTGGCATAATTCTTCAAAAACATTCACGTGATAAGGAACAAAGATGTAGCAAACAGATACCTCACATTTAAGTAAAACATCAACAATAGTACCAAGAAGTTATACATGACTGTTGAATTGCCATCATAAACTGTCCAGTTTTCGAAGCTGCCACCGTGTTTGTTTTTTGCCATTTTACATTTCCTATTTTAAGTTAGATTCTTTCAGCAGTGATGACATGGTTTGAATCTTTTACCTATTGTTAAAATAACCCAGCAACAACAAGCTCAACTTTTAGGCTCTAACTGTTTAATAAGTGGAATATATCCTGCAGCCAGGAAAAAAATGACCTCATTCTTTCTTTGAGAGTTGAAATGAATGTGTTTTGGTCAGATGTTCTCCTTCAGCTGCACGAATTAATAATGCAGGTCATCAGAGGTGTTGTATCTGTCCTTCACTGACATTAAAATGCTTCTGGTGTGTAAAACATGGCCATCAATTCTCATTTTACAGCTTCAATTTAATTTTGTCACGATAATTTAATATAGTCTCTGCAACCTTAGCAGCCTATTGTTGTTTCTTAAGTTTCTCTGCCATTAAGCTTGTTTCAGCTTCCATTTTTGTCTGTTTTATTCACAGATTTGTACACAATTTCTGAATCAGGATGGTTAATTGTCACACTCTGTTTGCCTGTGCCACTAACATTAGTTAGATGGATCTTCAGAAGTTTAGATTTAACAAGCTTCGTTCTTCTTAATACTAGTTTGTTGTTGTTGAGCTTAGATGGATAGCCAAACTTTCTCCATGCTCTGAATGGATATTTATCTTTGGCACTCATGTGTCCCAAGTATACACATCCTCTTTGTTAAGCTTGGCCTCACCCTACATTCCAAAAGTTTCCAAAGGAGATAATTTCACTTGATACTGAGCTGAGATCAAAAATACTGTGTATTTTTAAGAGTCAGGATAAAGGTCAGTCTGATTAGAGCTGACAACTAATATGAATGTGACACTTAAATGATGTTCGTCTGTAGATAGAATTTCAGCTGTTTTATTTCTAATTTATTAAACACACCAACCAACATAAGAATTTTTCAAAATAAAGCACAAAATTTTTTAACACTGGTGACTGAATCTTGTGCTTAAAAAGATGTATTAGATTTATTGACTTAAGTTAACAACACTACAGTATGAGATTATCATACAGCATGTTGTGATACAGGACAGTGAAGTTTAGAAATGTCTTTTAACTCAGTCTTGTGTCTAGTGCCTTGGTGAGTATATCATTACTTTACATAGTGGAAACTTCTCATTTTCCTCTCTACCCTCATCAGCTGTTGTAAATATAAACACAAGAGGAAGATAAATAGTGGGTTTCCATACATTCTAGTAAGTCCCCAGTATTCTGGCTTATGTAAGGACCATATATAAACAATAACAAAAGATACACAAATCCTGTCTTTCTCAATATACCATGGACTGTGCTGTGTAAATAAATAGAACTGGCATACTTTGCTGTCTTTAGCTCATTGCTAATTATTTTGATGTAATGATTAATTATTGAGTTATTTTCAAAGCAAAAATTCCAAACATTGTTACTGTTTCCCTGTTGCAATAGTTTGCTGCTCTTCTTTGCCTAAGTTGACAGTAGACTGGATATTCTTAAGTTTTGGACTGTTTTCAAATGTCATCATATACAGCTCTGGCAAATTGCATTTACTAATTGTTTTGGCATTTTCTCACATTGTGTTGATTTAAATAATGAATTAATCAATTTTGAAAAATAAAGCAGTAATCTTGCTTTGTACACTTTAGCCAGTAGTCCTTATCCAGTGTGACTATTGGTTAGTGTTGCAATTAAGCAGTATTTGATTTCTAGATCAACAAATTGGCAAGCAATCTGTAATAAGACTTTATAGGCTGTAATGTTTTTTAAAGCTACTCTTTGTTTTTTTTAATAAAGGACCCACTGTTGTCGTTATAGTCTTTAGAAGGTTGAAGTTAATACTAATTTATAAATATTAATATAATCACAGGTGTGCATTTAGCTGTTTTTTTTTTAACTTTGATTTTACTGCTTTTCTTGGCTGCACTATTAGGAGTGCAAGGGTAGGATGAGGGGGGCGTCCATCTATATTTGTTCATGTAAACACTCTATACTGCTGTTGAACAGTCTGACCTGCTGCGGGTGTTAATTTAGTCACAAAGCTGATTGCGACAGCGTAGTGTGCCTTTGAGACTGTAACGGCTGCAATTAAGGCACCCAGTGGATGTGTTAAGTGTACAAAGAAAAGACATTTTATACTAAATAAACACTGAAATAGATTAAGGTCAAATTACTTTAATTCTTTTTTTTAATTAGAAATACAGTGCAGTACTTGTGCTGGTAAAAAAAGATGTTTAATCCTCTAATGATCTAGTCGTTTATCTGTTATTTTAGAGATATGATAGGAGACAAAATACTGCTAAAAATACACTCAACATGTTCCTATGAGGATACTACTGTGGTTCTTATTACTCCAAAGATGACTGAGAAGCAAAACATGTCTAGGCCAGTCCTCTGTGTGTGTGTGTGTGTGTGTGTGTGTGTGTGTGTGTGTGAGGAGAAGGTTATATTGTCATGATCTTGACATCCTCATGTGACTCCCTCTCTCTCTCCCCATCAGACACGAGATGACTTTCTTGGACAGGTGGATGTTCCTTTAAATCAGATACCGGTGAGTTCTTTGGTTGCAGAATAGTAGGTTGAATGTGTTTTGTTTTTACTGTAGTTTTTACTGTACATGCTCTTGACCCCAGTCTCACCATTTCACCATGTAAATGTAAACACCCGTACCTTTAACTTAGTGTCTGTTCCACATCATTGTCTATAGTTTTGGAAACACTGTCCCTCATGTTTTTGTTAAGTTCCTGCTTTGTTTCATTATAAATACAGAACCCACAAATGAGCCTTCATGGTTCACTATCAGTATCATCTTAGGTAATAATATTTTTAAGAATACCGTGTTATGATACACTGCGGGACGGTAGATTTGTTCATGAGGCTGTAAAAGCATTTGAAGAGTCTAAGATTTTATTTTTATTGTCTTGTTGTGTTTTTCTCAGACAGAAAATCCTAACTCAGAAAGGCCATACACATTCAAGGATTTTTTGCTTCACCCACGAAGGTTGGCATGATTTCATTGTTATTTGATCTTTTGTCTTTTCCTTGTTTACATTCCATTTTTATTTGCAGAAGAAATGATATGCCACAGTTCATACCTTATTTTCTGATATTCCTGACAGTATTTCTTTTTTCCTGCTCAACAAAATAAAAAAACACTTCTTGTCTGTCGCACAGTCACAAGTCCCGAGTCAAAGGTCACCTGCGCCTTAAAATGACCTACCTGCCAAAAAACCCGGGTTCAGAGGAGGAAACAACAGATCAGACTGAGGACACGGATGTAAGTTTGAATACTGTATTTTTCTGTAAAATGAAATTCATCATGGGGTTCAAAAACTTAACAAATTCTCCTTTTAATTTGCCTGTGAAAAGCCTAGTGTAAACTTGTTATTGGCACTCCTTTTCAGCATGGACAATAGTTTAAATGATAAAATTTATAACTGTAAAGGGAGTTCTTGAGAAGACCATCTCCTTAATATAAGTCATAAAACACAAATTTTGTAAATGACATTAGGAAGTTATTCTGATGATATTTTCAAAATGGTTTCTGCTTTGGTGTGTGTAATGAAGCAGCTGTCATTGCAGCTCTCTCAATCCTGCTTTTGCTACCTTTTTTAAACTTTTTGTTTATGTTTTTCAGCCTGGTTGGGAGTTTCTAGAGTCTCAGGACATGTCAGGTCCCAGACAAAGCCAGCTGCTGCCTGCTCTGCCCCCTGGCTGGGAGGAGCGGCAGGACAACCTGGGAAGAACCTACTTTGTCAATCATGAGAGCAGAACCACACAGTGGCAACGGCCAACAGTGCAGTGAGCAAAGACTCCTCAGCAAAGTTAAATCATTTTTTCTTATAAGTGCAGTACTGAGAGTGTGTGTGTATGTTTGTCTGTCTCCTTAACAGGGACTGTGCTCTGGAGACGCAGAGACAGAACAATAATGTGGAAGTGAATCATGGTTTTATCACACGTAGACAGATCTCAGACCCCGATGAAAACACCACACGAGAATCTCCTGAGGTAATTTTAGCTTTTTTTAAAAACAGCTGTTGCTTATTTAACAAGGCAGCAAAGTAAATTGCCTAATATTTAAATGTCTTTAGATTTCAGTGAAAATACAGATAGGGTTAGACAACTTAAATATCAATATTACAGGTGTAAGAAAATCATACAGACTGTCCAAAACAGCTTTTAAAAATGCACTGAAGGTGAGTGGGTTCTTATGGCCATTTACAGTAGATCCCATGTTGAAGCCAGATGTTGGTTGTTGTGCAGTGTTATTCTGGCTTGTCCTCTGAGGGCTTTGGCATAAACACTCCCATTTACTCTAAACAAACTAACTTGTGGGTTTTTAAAAACAAACACTCTGTGGTTTACACTGTATATTTAAACTGAGAAATTTGGCAGAGAGAACCTTAGACCAGTCTCCCACTGTTTTCTTGATCTTCTTTTTGAGTCTCTTCTGTCTTATCTTCTAGAGCTGGGAGATTATTACAGAGGATGAGTCCACCTTGTACCACAGCAATAACCAGGTCACATCGCCATCTTCCCGCACGCCTGCTGAGCTCCAGTTGTTCTGCGACGAGCTGAGAAACGTTCACGTTTCAGGGGCCACAGCTGGCCAGCTGCACACTTCCCAGACAGTGAGTCATTTTCTGTGCAGCATAAGGTTCTAGTTACCATAAGTCAGGGGAAGAGAGACACCTAATGAGATCAACATGAACCACTGGATTTTGATGAGAAAGAGAGGTGGAAAGCATAAACAAATGAATGGCCAAACGTCCATTGTTGTCTTTGACATCCTCTCCCTCTGATGCAGGATCATGCTAGTAATTCAAGTCATTCCAGTCTCAGAGGAAGTACCCGCACTTCAACAGGAGAAGAACATCCCGTTAATCCTGTGGTGAGTATTTCACTCCCTTTTGGAATCACTCCTTCATATGTTCAATCAAACCTGTTTTGCATCAGAATGACACTGCACAGGGGTCATTGCCAGAGATTCACAAGTGTATTCTTTCATTTCCTGTGCCGTGGAAGTAAGGGAATAGATTTAGTCAGGGTATATGTTTCTTTTTTGTGTTTTGCTTCTCAAAGAGCTTGTGGTTTCCAGTATTGATCTTGGTGTTCAATTTTTATGTCATTCATTAGCTGCTTCCGACCTCAGCTGGGCTGCCTCCAGGCTGGGAGGAGAAGCGAGACAGTAAAGGAAGACGATACTATATCAACCACAACAGCCGAACCACATCATGGACAAAACCCCTCGTTCAGGTACAAAGCAAACTGTCTCATTGTTATTGTTATTGATAGAGAGGCAAATGTATGTACGCTAATGCAACGTGTTCAGTATGAAGCCTAAGTTGAGTCACTTGTTCACCACCAATATCCTTCCATGCTTTGTTTTTGTTGAATAGCAAACCTCAGAGGCACCAACAGCAGCGGCACAGAGTGGTACAAGTTCATCCCAGAGCCCCTCTCCGCCCCAACAGCTTGTCCCTCCTGAAGAGTCTCCTCAGCAATCGCCGAGCCCTGAGCCCAACATTGAATCTGGCTCCCTGCCAGCTGGCTGGGAGGTCCGCAGTGCCCCCAGTGGAAGACCCTTTTTCATTGACCACAACACAAAGACAACTACCTGGGTGAGAAGGCAACCGACTTTAGATGTACTTTTACCTCAAATTGGAACCAGTGACCATCCACCTAGGGATGCATTTCCACTAATGGCCAGTAGGGTCTGATACTAAAAAAGCCAACATTTTATTTTGGTAACAATGAAGGGCTTTAGTCACTTCCCTTAATTTTTTCTCATGTGTGTCATGATGGCAACTCAAAAATGTGGAAAAAACCCACAGTTAGTGTCTTTGTGTAAGAATTTCCTTACTGATATATCCTTGATTGTTTTCCTCTGAACAGGATGATCCCAGGCTAAAGATTCCTGTGCAACAGAGGAGGAGAGCCTCACTTGACCCGAATGATCTCGGCCCTCTGCCAGTAAGTTTGTCAGTAAAAAAATTATCTCTAAAAAACACTGTTATAACCTTTAAGCCTTTAATGTCAGGGGGAAAAAAATCAAATATGCTGCCTTAACTGCTCTATAATTTAACGTAAAACCAGAAGTGACAGTGCCAGCTATTGTGTTTAATAGTGTGAAGCCAAATTATGTAGAATTATGTAGAATGTTTTCTCTCTTCCTAGCCTGGTTGGGAGGAACGGGTCCACACTGATGGGAGGATATTCTACATTGATCACAGTGCGTATGGCATTCAACAGCAAAAATATATCTTGGACAAAATGTTCACATCTGTCAGAGTTTTCATATTAATGATTGGGCTCTGATATATTTAATAGACACCAGGACCACACAATGGGATGATCCCAGATTACAGAACTCAGCCATTACTGGACCAGTGAGTATAAATTGTGTTTATCTAATAATGTCTTTAGTAACATGGTATGTGAATACAGTAAAAACTGTTTTTCTACTTAAAGCTCAGGTCTGTTTGATCACTGTGTTGGTCATAAGGTCAATTTGTTTCCACTGACCACTGTTGTTTGTTGATTACAGGCAGTGCCTTATTCCAGAGATTATAAACAGAAGTATGACTACTTCAGAAAGAAGCTGAAGAAACCGGTGAGTTTCCTCTAAGAACAGCTCTAACTGAGACTGTCTACTTTCCCAATTCTTGACATAACTAATTTAATGATGACTGGTGTTGCTGTTACCTCCGATTTCAGTTCTCTGATCTCATTTTTTTACATGTCCTGTACATGTTTGACTAGAAGATGATCACAAACTTGTCTGCCTAATAAGTGTAATATGTTATAATACAGGCTGACATCCCAAACCGTTTTGAGATGAAAATGCGAAGAAATGCAGTGTTTGAGGACTCCTACCGACGCATCCTGTCAGTTAAGAGGGCCGACCTGCTGAAGGCACGACTGTGGGTGGAGTTTGAGGGTGAAAAAGGACTGGACTATGGTGGCGTGGCCCGGGAGTGGTTCTTCCTCATGTCAAAGGAGATGTTCAACCCGTATTACGGACTGTTTGAATATTCTGCCACGTGAGTGTCTCTTCAGTTGGAAGATATTTGTTTGTTTTACACAGTTCCAGACTGCACAAGACTCAAATTGCTTATCTTGTTTAGCTGTCCAAACAAATACAAATGTGGTCTGGAAAACTGTTATCATGAACTGGAAAATGAGTTTGGATTTACTTCTTCATGGTGCAGCAAATGTTAGTTATATAACTTGAACATCAATGAAAACTCAAACTTTAAGTCAAAATATTATATACAATCAGAACTGCATTTTTTATAACAACATAATAATTGCACATGAGAGAGCTGTAATCTTTGGCAGGAAGCAGGACAGCTGATCTATAACAGTGTTTGTTCTTTGACTTCCTTGTTTTGAGATTTGTGTTTTATGACTTATCCTACAGGGACAACTACACACTGCAGATCAATCCTAACTCAGGTTTATGTAACGAGGACCACCTGTCCTACTTCAAGTTCATTGGCCGTGTGGCAGGCATGGCCGTATATCACGGCAAACTGCTCGATGGTGAGTGTTGCCTGACTGTGTGCCACTTGTTTCCATCTTTGTATAAACTTAATTCAGACAACTATAAAGGAGAGCAAAGGCGTCAGTGACAAAGTCAGAGGGATTAGAGGGATTAGAGCAGATTGTGTGGTTTAATTGGTGTTGACATTTCTGTTTGTGTTCTTCAAAGCTTTCTTCATTCGGCCTTTTTATAAGATGATGCTGCAGAAGCCGATCACTCTGCAGGACATGGAGTCTGTTGTGAGTGTCACTTTGATTCACTACAAATAATGAAGACCACACTTTGGATCTAAGGATCTTCAAATTTCAGCAGATCTTAAGTAATCAAGTTATCCTTAGCCATCAGTTTGATAAAATGCTGTCATTTC
The DNA here is from genome assembly GCA_029783725.1 of Acanthurus tractus. Classification (NCBI taxonomy): domain Eukaryota; kingdom Metazoa; phylum Chordata; class Actinopteri; order Acanthuriformes; family Acanthuridae; genus Acanthurus; species Acanthurus tractus. Next base: position 15,314,745 of record JAQNCA010000001.1, read on the forward strand.
AGGACAGTGAATATTTCAACTCCTTGATGTGGATTTTGGAGAACGACCCAACAGACTTGGATCTGATGTTCACTATTGATGAAGAGCTGTTCGGACAGGTCTGTTTAATGTTCTGTTCTTGCCTCAACAGCTTTCAGTTTGCAACATAGAATTCTTCTTTGGAATTTACATGGTGTTTTTCCTACTTTACGTGTTCAGACTCATCAGCATGAACTGAAGGAGGACGGTGCAGAGATTGTCGTCACTAATGAAAACAAGAAGGAATACATCCAGTAGGAAAAAATAAAACGTTTTGTTGCCTTCAAAGTGATGAAATTCAGATTTTATGTTAATATCCTGTTCCTTGTCTGGCAGTCTGGTGATGCAGTGGAGGTTCGTGAACAGGGTTCAGAAGCAGATGAGTGCCTTCAAAGAGGTGACGATTATTTGATATGTTTATTGAAAGATCGTAGACACCATTAACAAAGACAAAAAAAGACTAAAAACCAGTCACATTTCTGTATTTTAGGGATTCTTTGAGCTTATACCACAAGATTTAATCAAGATCTTTGATGAGAATGAGCTTGAGGTGAGTTTTCTAGCCAATGTGCCAAAATGAACCAGATTTATTTATTTTTTGTCCAGAATGATGAATAATGCTCTACCTCTACGTTCTCTTCTTTTCTCCAGCTGCTCATGTGTGGTCTTGGAGATGTGGATGTGAATGACTGGAGAGAGAACACCAAATACAAGAACAACTACTGCTCCAACCACGTTGTTATCCAGTGGTTTTGGAAAGTAAGACTGCTTTCCATGCCTGAAGCCAACAATTTTCTTTTCTCTTTTAAGCAGAACTTTGTATCAGGTATTTGTTAATGCATCTGTTTGTTTTACTATAGACGGTGCTGTTGATGGATGCAGAAAAACGAATCCGGCTCTTGCAGTTTGTGACGGGAACATCGAGGGTCCCAATGAACGGCTTTGCTGAACTTTATGGTGAGATAATAACTAAGTTTTATCAGCTCTTTTATCTGCTTATCCACTCGCTACTAATAATCATTTTTAACTGACATCCAAGTGAGTGATTGTGCTTGTATCATCATCATTATCTTTTCCCTGTTTGCTGTATACATGTTTCGATCAACAGATGAGTTTTTTTTCTTGTGAATGAATTCCAGCTATAACCATGTTAGATGTGTGTAACTTATGTTGAGTGGTTTTGCTTTCCAGGGTCTAACGGACCACAGCTGTTCACCATCGAACAGTGGGGAACACGTGATAAACTCCCCCGAGCCCACACATGGTGAGTTTTCATTGTGATTGTTTTCTTTAATATCTAACACAGTTGAGCTTAGCAGTACACTGTAGACCGTTTGAGTGTGCAGACATCTACAAAGGGTAGATTAGGTTGGGTCCAAAAATCGCTGACAAGGCTTCCTGCTCTTTATACTACTGATTCTTACTGATCTAAGGCAGCGATTTTTGTAGTTTAGCTTTAAAAATGTTGAATGCAACGTTGAAAATTATGGAATTACAATTTTTGCTCCTCAAGACAATTTCCCATAAAAAGTCATGTGCACCGACTAATGCTTGATTCAGAATATTTTGCTTTGCTTTCTGTATCTTAGCTTACACCAAGATATTGTGTGGCCATGATAAAGAATAATAATATCTTTATAGAGGTCCAGTTAAAAATGTGAAATGACCTTTAAGAAATCTGAATTATGGAATAGCAGCTAAAGTCTGTTCTTGTATTTGCTTAATGTTAATTGCTTCTGCTAAGAGGTGTTTTTTTTTGGCTTGTGTCCATTCATTGACTAAACTTTCACTTCCCTAAAGCTTCAATCGCTTGGACCTGCCTCCTTATGAGTCTTTTGAGGAGCTGAGGGAGAAACTTCACATCGCCATCGAGAACGCACAAGGCTTTGACGGGGTGGACTAGTGCCTCTAAAGTAAATGAGCTGAGGGGACATTACTGCCATCAATATTAAACCGGGTATGAGAGAAACAAACTGTGCATCAGACACGGGTCTGCCAGCTGTGTGAAGGATGAAGCACAATCACACAACCTTCACCTTGATGAGCACACGTGAAAAAAGGACTGTAAATCTGGAGTGAAGGAGGTATTTAGTATCTCAGTGTGTTCCAAAGTTTACAAAGCAAAAATGCAAAGGTATATTCTTTGCAACAAAAAATTTTAACTTAATAATACATTTGTATCATTTGGGCTGAACTGCCTCACAAAAGTGTCATGATCAGTTTCTCACATCAGGTACTTGAAAGATTTTCGTCTTCAAATTGTAGGAAATTAGTTAAGTTGTGTTAGGCCCGTTTACATGACAACGGTTTTGATAAAAGTTCACACGACAAGAAAATGTGAAATTGTGAAAATGATCCATGATCACATGGATCCACAACAACTACAAACGCTGTAATATGTAGCCAGACCAGTAAGATGTGATGTAGCATTGTAAATTAATAACATAGAGTAAGATCGCATGCATGTGTATGAACTTTTTCTTTATACAGCTCTGTGAGTATAAACAAACAAGATGATGATGTCAAACGCACGCATGAAAAAAGTTATATTCCGTCTAAAAATTATAAGACTGTGAAACTAAAAAAGTATTGTTTTTAGACCCTTAAAATGCTGTTGTCATTTGAACAAAAGGCCAATCAACAACAAAAGTATATAGTTTTCTAGGCAAAAACGGTTGTCATGTACACGGCCCTAAGTCCCATCTTGTAATCCCTTCGCTTGTCCTTTCACTACATGTTAGTGCTGAAAGCAGTGGACCAGGAGCCAGATTACATCTTCACATTGAATACCTTTCAGCTTCTAAGTCAAATTCCAAAATCCCTTTAAACATGACACAAACTCGAGTAACATAGTGAGAAGATGTGGGCCAGATGTTTTGAAGGCGACAATCTGCAAGACTTAAAACCTGAATGATAAATTGTCCAACCTACATAAAACAGATGTACATAAAGAAATTTTATCTTTATGTTTCTATCATTTTGATTCTCTAAAAAATTAAACATTTTCATTCCATCATCCTGGAAACATTGATGCAAATCCCAAATATATGCACCTCAAAAGCATTTATGACAGAAAATATGCAGTTGATATACAAGTTTAAATCATAAAAGTAGTGAGGTATCAACACCAGGACCAGTAACAGGTTAAACTAATTATACAGTAGTTTGTATCTGTGTTGTCCACAGATTAAAAGAAGTGACTACATGCAGTGTTAAGACTATGCATAATTGTACATATTTGAAATGAGATAATCAAATATCACTTGATTTTTTTGATTTTCAGTTATGACATTCAAATATACTGTAAATACAAATATTACTTTGCCTTTTACAAAATGATGAAGCATTTTATTAAAACTGTAAAAGTGACTCAGATTGACAATTTGGTTACAATGTACATCCTTTTTGTGTTTCATTCATGATCAGTATCAACTCATACTCAAACATGACACTGACTGTATATCAGAGAAATATATAAATGCTTATATATCTCCTGGCCAGTAGCTTATAGAAACATTATCTTACAGACTGGCCTTACCATACAGTTAGCATACACTATGTTAACTATTCTGTTTTTGTTGCCTTTTGTCAATGAGTGATGTCATTTTGTTTTCTTCTACTCATCATGGGTGTCTAATTGCAGCACAGTGCTCTATTTTTAAGAGTACAACTTTAAAAATTGTTTTGTTGGTTGTCAAAATGTGTACAGATTACCGTCTGTTTAGAGTCATCTTTGTTGGAAAGTAACTGAACTTAAGCAGCGGCTTTAACGTTTTTCTGAGCAGTGAAACGTGTTTACACTACCTGCCATGTTTACAGGTTGTTGATAAAGGAAGATATCATGGGCTGGTTCTTGTCTCCAACAACACAATTTTATACTTATGCTTTTATAAAGTGAAGCACTTTGTTAATATCGATGAGTCTTACTTCTGAACTGTCTGAGTCTTTGCCAATCTGTCAGCTGCAGACTGCTTACATCGCTCTGTGAGGAAAATTAGCCTATGCTTCAAGTGCACCTGTTTAAATGTTTACATGTGAACATTGCTGAAAAAAGCACATTCTCTTCTTTCACTTCTATTTAAAATGAAACACCGAAGCCTTCGTTTGTAATGTATTGTAGACTTTGATTGTTTATTGATGTTTTGATCTCTGAATGGAAGTACTGTTATATATGTATTGTTGTCTACTGATGAATAATGAATAGATCAACACATTTGTGATATATCCAATTTTGTTATTATAAAATTGAATTATAACACCTATAAGTGCATTACAACAACGACATGCATGCATAATACTGTATATACAACAGTGTAAACGGTGGAATGAACTGTAGCTGTTAAATCCCAATTTAATGACCTATAGCGCCTCAAATTAAATATATTTGGAAAATAAAGACATATAAAAACATTTCTAGTGTCCCTATGTCTGTCTCTCAAATATTTTACTGTTGTACACTTCTTTTTTCATTATCATATTTTTCTTCATTGCTTTTATAAACTATACTCAAGAGTTACTTCACTTCAATTTCCCTTGTTAAGTATTGAGTGGTTGATAAATGATTAATAATAAGTTGATAACACTTTATTACAGTTATAAAGCGATATA
>JAQNCA010000001.1:15327077-15338765 GCA_029783725.1 Acanthurus tractus
AGAGGAGGATGGTTTATCCATATGACTTCATTAAACAAGTGACTGTCAAACCTAAAATGATTGTAGACAGTGTGGAACTGATGAGGAAATATGACATTCCTGTTGCATTTAGTTTTATCCAGCTGTTTATATCCAGGTGAATGGAGCAATTCAAGTGATTTTTGAAAAAAAAAAACTGCAGTCCATTTTACACTCTCTTTGACACAACTATATTTAATGCCGATCATTCATGCCTCTGTTAGTGTGTTTCCAGTCTGATTCTGACTAACAGCTGTGTCATCACTGAATAGAAGACATGAAAAGTTTATTATTACAACTGGAAAATTAAACAACCTTACCTATGACTGTAAAGAGTGGAAACAATTCATGTAAGAATAATATAAGTTACTGTAGAAGTCCTAGATATATTTTAGTGACTGTATTTTAAGCAGTATGAGAGCTATAAAGCTTCCTATTACATGAGAAGTCCAGCTCGTCAGTGTAGTAAGCACAGGTGGTTTTGGTGTGCAGGTGTGATTTAAAAGACGTCTTTGCAGGAGCTGCTGACCACTTACAAAGTTTATTTTACCTTCCTGGTGTGGCTGTTCATATGCAGCCTGGCCGGGACCGCAGATTTACTTTAAGTTGCTAAGGAATGCATCTCACTCGCACTGGCTCGAAACAATTAGAAACCTCAATAACGCGAGAGCAAATCTTGCACAGTGTGAGCTGTGGTGTGGATGAATGAGATGACCTTAAGAGAGACAATTTAAAGCCTGGAATCGTGTTTTTCTCCTCTGCTGGACACGAAAGGTTACCATGGTTCCCCCTGAGCGGCAGGCCCAGAGGTCAAAGGTGTTTTTAAAGTGTTCAATAGATAGAGGGCAGTAAGACAAAGCGCAGGACTTAAATCTTGCCTACAATAATCCTGGATGTTCATCTAGTTTTATCAGCTGCTGCAGTAGTCATCAACATGTCTACTTTCATTTTCATGAGCATCTTCCCTCTTTTTAAATTTGTTGCTGTAAAACGCAACTTTTAATTTTGTGATGTGCCCTCAACTTTTTATGGAAATCTACCACAACAAAGGATAAAACTATTGTTAAACACAGAATGTTGCTATTTACAGATTGACTTCTTCAGCTTCATGTTGTGATTATGGAGATTAAAGACAATGAAGCCACTGTCTGTGCTGAGCGAAGGGCTGCTGTTGAATGATTGGAAAACTTTGTGGCAGAGATAAGGGATTGGAGGAGGGGCTGAAAGCTTCCTCTAACACTGCTCCCCTAGCGCACGGTCGGTGCTTTGAGAGGTCACGCTGCTCATGGGAATAGTTCTTTGTTTAGCCAGGCTAGTGGTCACTTCACTGTCCTGCAGCCTGTGTGGAGCAGCAGCACATCTGCCAGCCAGCCAGTGAATGATTTGTGTGCTCTTTCAGCTCTGCATTCTTCTCTTTCTTTCTTATCAGCCCCTTTTTCTCAGGGCCTTTTTCTTAATGTTTAGCTTGGCCACTTAACAATGTAAAGGACTCATTACTCAATTAAATAGCTGTATTTTTCGGTGGGAGATGTTGAATGAATGAATGAAATACTAGCTTATTTTGGCTTACAATGTGATTCAATAGGACACATAAGAAGCATGCATGTACATTTTTTTTTTTTGATGAATGAATGACAGTTTTTTTAATGAGCCTCCTGATGCTGACGGCTTTCATTTTAGCATGCTGCCTGCAGGATCAATTTTAATGTCTCCCCTAAAAGATTACTCTGGGAGGTGGTTCTCGTTGACTATTTCTCTCAGTGGTAAATAATTTGGTCGATTTCAGAATTATTTCTGCGTTGGCCTTTTTTTTCAATTGTCCTTCATTATAATAACTTGTCCTGGTCCTTCAGCATCACTAAGGATGGATTTGACAGTATGTTTCCCCCTATGAACAATAACTTTTAGCTAGGTAAGGCAGTGCATATTGTTTAAAATTGGTAGTCCTTTGGTGTGTATCTCCATAAAAACAATGATTTCAGGTTGTTCACTGTGTTGTTGGTCCTGTTTTAATTTGGAAATGACAGAAAATTGAAAATATTTTTGGTTCAAATGAAAAGCCAAGTTCTCACAGATATGATAAGATGTTTCTCAGTACCTTGAGGAGCTTATATGCAGGTAGGCTGTGCTGTGCTGTGCCTGGCTGAGAAACTGACCACAGTAACCAGAGAAGAGAGGCCTGAACTAATTCCTGGTATTTGTAAGGGAACCTTTGTTTGGGCCTGATCTGTCCACTGACCCTCAGTTTGTTGAATTGCTGGCATCAGCAGGCCCATCTGTTACAATTTGAAATAGGCAACTATAGCTTAACTCTTCAGGTTCAGTTTAAATTGGACAGACTCATATTTGTATATCTTTAACTTTGCGTTTTGAAGTGTTGACATTGCTGCTACCTTTAAAAATGCACACACTCAGTTTAACACTGTGCAACTTTCATGCATCAACATTACACTGATGCTTCTCTCACTACTGATTAAAAGACAGAAATGCATTCTCGTGTGCAGAAAAAGCGTTTGCATCCATCTCATTACAACCCTTTCAAGCTGTGGTATAATGTCTTGCAGCAGCTGGATGAAAGACATTGTTTTATTTGTGTTAGCAGCAGCAGCTGGCAGATGTCATTGATACAGCAGAGCAGGATATTATTACAAAACAGTGTAAAACACCTCACAGCTGGAGAATAAACTGAGTCATTTCTTGGGAGTCTGCAGGGCAGGAATGTGCAGCGATGCTGGTTTCGGGTGGTTATGCAGGGCCCTGACAGGATTTGCAGAGGTCAGAGTTGAGAGGTGAGATTGCAGGGAAGGACAGAACAGTTTCTTTACACTTTCAGGACATAGACTAAGGGATTTATTCTGTGCTTGAGTTGGCTAAAACGTAACTGCAAACAAAAATGATAGATTTATATTTATATAATTGGTGGGAAAAAGGGAATGATACAAGTGAAATATTCACTGATATTCTTGGCAAATAAATCGAAGACTTCATGATGAAGCCTCTTGGATAAGAGGCGAAACGTCTTCACAGACATATTAATGAGTCCAGTTGCCTTCAATTTATTTGCCTAGTATAATTACGACCTGGATGAATGAGAACATTCACAGATATTCACTGATATTTAAACCTCAGTAAAAGGAATAATGGATGTCTGAATGAGTTCATGCAGAAAATTAAGGTGAATAACAAGGAGCTTTGTGTTGTTGCCTTGATAATTTCATCAGCACATTAGATGCCCCTCGGCAAACATCATCACTCAGAGCAGGTCAGCCTTCCATTTTAAGCTAGGAGAGCTCAGACCAATGCTTGAGCTGTAGCAGTTATTGATTTTCCACCTTGTCTTAGTAGTTTATCAATAATCAATGATTATCCTGCAGTTTGTCAATCCAGCATGATTTGACTGAATAGAAGAACAAAGTAGTGAGGCAAAGGATAAGTGCAGCTCATCTCTCTTGCCCTGCAGTCATGTCATTTCTGCACATTAATGGTGTTTTTGTAAGAATCTGTGTTAACACATGGTGGAAGGAGAGGGTGGGGATGTTGAATGCCTCTCCCTACTTCTGTCTTCACATCAAACAACCACAATAGAGAAAAGAGGTGTAACAGCTCAGGGCTAATTTAATTAAATGTGTCTATAGTGAAAGGACTTGATCATAATGACAGTTTGCCTTTTTTCCAACAAAGCAATGTCCAGCACATATATGAATCTTTCTAGAAAATGTGTAAAAGATCCGTGCATTTATTAGACAAAGTCATTTGGAGCCATAGTTCATTGAAGTCACTTGTATCTGACACCAAGACATCACTTTGATGATGGAAAAAAAACATCATAAAACAATTTAAAACAGTTATTTCAATTATAAGTAGTCAATTAATTGCTTTGAAGAAGTCAGAAAACAAACAACTCATCGTCAACTGAAATCGTTACTGTTACCTTTGTCAAAATGGCGTGCTCTTTCATGCACAAATGTTAACTTGAAGCAAGTTGTGCAAAAGTCATAATTCACTGAATGTTTTTGTGGCAGTCAGAGCTCTCCTGCTGGTTCGCACCACAACACCTGGCAACAATGCTTAGCCCTCTGCCATGGCCCTCATACACACTGCTGTGAGTTTATGACAGTGGGGGGATTTCCTCCGGGCCTTTCTCGAAAGCACAACCTACCCCAGCATGGTGTGGTGTGTCTCTGTGGAAGAATTCGCTAATAAGACTGTTGGATGTTCGGATGTTTCTGTTTCTCTTTGTTGAGCTCTGGATGTGTGCACGGAGGTTAAAGAGCACCACAATGTGCTTGTTTATCATTATGATAATGACGTACATGTTAGCATGCTGTGCTGCCTACTGTTCTTTTGGTAATCTTAGTATTTGCTCTTTACCATGAACAGCAGTGAAATTGATTTCTTGTAACAAATGATTGACCTCAGGCTTCTGCTGCGTTTTGAGCACAGAAGGGGGACGGTACAGCTGTGGATGACCTTAATGGCTTTTAGAGCTTTTATGGCCCAGGAACAACCACTTTCAAAGGGAGAATTTAATAATGAAAAGGGCTAAAACAACTTAAATCATTGTAAAATAAATGCACTGTTAGCTGTTTGGTTCACTATAAAAGACATTATTGTAATTCATGTTGGGTCTCAGTGACTTGCTTCTCAGCTGGTGGCTGACAACAGCTCAGTTTCAGGGAAACTCTATCCACGCAGGATGTAGCTGTTTCAGTCCAATCGTCACCTTTCTGGAGCTCTCAGCAGGTCTGTAGCTTTAAGTAATAGCCATCTTTGTTCTCTGACTGGATCTGACTTTGATGGATGAATATATGTCTGAAATATATTAATTTATTTGGAAAGGGAGACAATTCAGACAGTGATCATCCTTTGGACTTGACTGATCACAGACAATTCATGTTTATAATGACATTTAATAACTTAAGTGTCTAATGTGCTTTGGTGAAATGTCAGAACAAGTGTTGTGTCACTCGTGGAGCGAAATACAACACCAACTTCCACAACAAAGAAAAGCCTAAAGGGAAAGGACTTTCCTTTGACTTTAACTTAAAAAGACTACATGTGGGAGATAAAACCTTGAATACTGTCTCGGTTACAGGAAAGAATCCATGTGAGACACAGAGTTTTGTGTGTGAGTGTAAGCTCCACATCTGGGCCAGTTGTCCCCTTATTGTCCTTTGGTAGATCTACAACCTCAATACGAAGCTGAAGACCCTGATAAATGTCGCTGTGTTACTATAAATCAGTTGTTACTAATTAAGTGGGTTAATAGTCACCTGTTTTTAGCCAATTCTACAATGTAAATTTCTTACTGGAAGACGGTATATACCACCAGAGGAGAAAAACCCTTGCAGAACAATATATTCCAGCTTAGCCCTTGGAATGTAGACCATAAAATGTACTTGTATTACATGTTAAAAGTTGTGTGTTGCTGCTTTGTTTTGCTGCAGGTATCTCTTCTTTTGCAATCCAGCCGTCATCAATAGTGGTGACACAAGGCTCAGTCGCCAGGTTTTCCTGCAAAATCACTGCACACCCTCCTCCAATCATCACTTGGGAGTTCAATCGGGTCACATTACCTCTTGCCACTGAAAGGTATGCACTTAGCTGTTTACAGTTTAACTTAATGTACTCTATGACCGCTCTTATCACTTATCTCTTTATCTTTTAAGTAGTTAAAAAAAAAAGTACATGTAAACGCTCCATACTGTACGAATGAGTTTTAAATGCTGTATTGCTACTGTGTGTGTCTCTGCTGTCACAGAATCACAGTCCTGCCCAGTGGCATTCTTCAGATCTACGGCGTGCAGCACACAGATGCTGGAAATTACCGTTGCATCGCCACTAACATTGCCAGCCGCCGCCGAAGCATAGAGGCCACCCTAACAGTCACCCCAGGTGTGTCAACCAGCTCTCTTTGTGTTGTCCAAAAAGCATCAACACACAGTTTAGCTACAAAGAAGATTGTTTGCTGTAGATGTTTACCTAAATCTGACAAAAGGATTATGTGATAGAATGAGTAATCGGTTAATTATATCAGAGATATTATGATTTTATATGGTATTACTATAATAAAGCCAGTTCTACAATGTCACAGTAAGGTAGGAAGTTTGTGTCTGACATGTCAACAGTTTTTTTTAAAGACTTTTTTATTTGCTAAAGGGATATTTGCTTGAATCTGCCGTGTATATTACATTACCTCACATGCACTAAAGCTGTCTTCCTCCTACTCTTCCTCCATTCTCTCTCTGCAGCCCCCAGCCCCCAACTTCCCCAGAGGCCGCGCATCATCGCCGGCCCACAGAACATCTCAGTGTCCCTGCACCAGAACGCCATCCTGGAGTGCATGGCCACAGGCAATCCCCGACCCATCATCTCCTGGAGCCGAGCGGACAGCAAGTCTATTGATGTTTACAACACCAAAGTGTTGGGAAACGGGAACCTCATTATCACCGACATCAAGCCCCAGCATGGAGGAGTCTATATGTGCAGAGCCACCACTCCCGGCACTCGAAATTATACTGTTGCTTCTGCCAATGTCACCGTGTTAGGTAGAGATATGCAGAGATATGCTTAATATTTTTGGATTTTGTATTGATGATTTAGACACATCTCATGTATATTTCTATTGAATGTTTTCCTCCAAAGCACCACCTTCCCTGGTTGAATGGCCGGAGAGCCTCACCCGTCCACGCGCTGGCACTGCCCGCTTCGTGTGCCAAGCTGAAGGAGTACCAACGCCTCAAATCACTTGGCTCAAGAATGGAGAGAAAGTTCACTCCAATGGTCGAATGAAGATGTACAACAGGTACAGTTCTCTTTAGTTTAAGGTTAATTCCTGAAACTCATCAATCCCTTTTCTCACAAGTTAATACAAGGAACTAGAAGAACTGAATCTTTTTTCCATGAAACTCTTGTATAACAGCCTTAATAGCCACTTAAAGCTATTTGAATGAATAATAACAGCAGGAAGGAAATGAATAATTTACATTAGTCCAAATGGGGTTTTAGTTGGTTTTCCTATAATTTGCTCCCACTTGTTGTTCAACTGTCAATGCTTGTTAGAGGTAATTATTAAGAATGAGTACATAGCCTCAGGATGAAGCCATCTGTGTGCATCTGTCTTCCACAGCAAACTCGTCATTAACCAGATCATCCCTGAGGATGATGCCATCTATCAGTGCCAGGCAGAGAACGAGCAGGGATCGGTTCTCTCCATGGCGAGGCTCATTGTGGTGATGTCCGAGGATCGGCCGAGCGCTCCCAGGAATATACGAGCTGATACTGTGTCCAGCTCTGCTATCCTTCTGGCTTGGGAGAGGCCTCTGTTTAACTCGGACAAAGTTATTGCTTACTCAGTGCACTACATGAAGGCTGAAGGTGAGTGATTTGAAAACAAACAAGAGATAACAGGGGTCATATCTTCATTGTTTTTTTGTCAGCATGGATTATTATCTTTGCTTGAAGAACACTGTCAATATATTACGATATTTGTGACCTTTAAAAGAGCTCTCCATTGATTCAGAACAGTAGTGGTTAATGTAGCCACAAGCAGAAACAAGAGGCAAGTTACAGAGGTTACATTTTTTTAACTGCCAACTCAGATGTTTTTTAACTCTAAAACTTGTAGTCTTTAACCCCAAATGACACCAACTTAAGTGGCCTTACTTGAGGCTTCATTAAGCTCCCTCGGGAGGCTCTATGCAACTTTAATGTGTCAAATAATTAAAAAACCCCAGGAAGTAGCAGAACTTAAGAACTTAAATTTTGTTGCTCCCTGTCCAAAAAGTACGGTGTATTATGGGAGCTGACTATGTGTTGTCAGTGCATTGTTGGTGGCAAAGGTCAGGGGAAAGCAGAAAAAAACTTTTCTAAAGTAAAGAAGGACAACAGCTTTTTCTTCACAAACAGGAACAGTCCTCTATAGAATCAGCTCTGTTGAATTTAGAGGAGGGTCCTTTTCTTTTGGCTGTTAAGATGCAGGATGCAGACAAAACTATTCACAGAAAGCACAAGGGTTGTTGTGTGGCAGCAGAAAAGCCTTTCAGCTTCCCTGGGAACTCTTGCTGTTGACAACAAGAGTCACCTTCAAACAATGCCACATTTCTGAAAAAAAAATTCTGAAGCTTGCTCATTCAAACACTGCACTTAATTATAATGCCATTGACTTCCAGTGGGGAGGTGAAAAGTACAGAATTCAACCAGAGAGAAAAGGAGCACCTGCTCGATATTGTTGGGGATAAGGAGGTCAAAACAAAAAGAACAAGCTGAACAAATTCCCCTTGTTTTACCCATAAATAACTGACATCCATTAAGGATTTTCTATACTTAGATTAAGTGACACAAACTCCTCAGTCAAAGTCAGAGAGAATGGCTGCTTGCTGACATTGACAAAGTATTAGACCGTGTGAGGTGCACCTGAAGTTACAGACAGAAGTTTAGCTCTAAATGGATGCTCCAATGAAAGGAGAAACTAATTAGTCCTGGTGATTGAGTGTCCAAAAGTGTGTATTCTGTGAGAGCAGTGGGAGGGTGTGAATTGACTGCACACTTTGCAGGGAGGCTTACTGAGGCATCCAGACTGCAAAAAAAAACAAAACGTTGTTGGAACCTCAAGAACTTTGTTTACAAGGTCAGAAATCATGCTTTTCCTTAGGGCACAAGTACAGCTTTTATGAGACTTCGTTACACTTCTGTAATTAAATTACTATTACACAGAATGTCATTAAGGAAAAAAATAGAACAAGTGAATTTGTTTTCATCAAATAATCTCTCATCTCTGTACTCTATTGATTAGAACTATTGTGGCATAAAGCTGTAATACTCCTTTGAAAATGTCGTCATTTTTCCAGGATTAAACAATGAGGAATATCAAGTTGTCATTGGAAACGATACAACTCGCTACATTATTGATGACCTGGAGCCGGCTCGCAACTACACCTTCTACGTTGTGGCCTACATGCCCATGGGAGCCAGTCGCATGTCGGACCATGTGTTTCAGAGCACGCTCGAGGACGGTGAGACATGCACGCAGTGAAAGTCACAAGCAATGTGACCCGTCTCACAGTGAATACAAAACCAGAGGAAAGTCATTAGTTTGAGATGGAAAAATAGAAGAGAAACAGAGCAATTAGTGTTCTTGGAACAAACTGTCCGACTCTTGCAGTTTTATTAGGAGCTCAGTGGATGTTTGTTTGCAGAATATTTTAATTTTGGTGAATGAGCCTTGTTGTTGATATAATACACAATGTGCAGTTGTACACAAGCTCATAAATATGTGTATTTGCACTTATGTTCCCCTGGAATGTTTGGATTTTCCAGGAAAATTTAATTTACTAGTCTTGTTCTGTAGGTCAAAGGCTGTCGTGTGTCTGTTCTCCATGACTGAAGTTATTAAATGATATGACATAACCTGCAGGGCAAACTGGAGGTCACCTCTGAAAACTAATGACCAGCTGATCTGGCGCATGATCCTGTGGCTTGCTAGCTTCTGTATGCTAGTAACCAGACAAGGAAGCTAACGGATAGCCAAGCCAGTAGTCAATTTAGTTGGTTGTCAGATGAGATGCATTAGTTATCACATCAGATGAATTGATAAAACCCTTCAGAGGGAACAACATCAATTCAAAGCACCAAAGGAGAATTTTCTGTTTACTTTCATGAAACCTGCTCTCTGTCTTAACCTGCCTCTCTTGTCGGTCCACAGTTCCCCTTCGCGCCCCTGAGCTCAGCCTCACCAGCAACAGTCCTGTGGACATCCAGGTGTCTTGGCAGCCCCTCCCGGACAAGCTGAGTCGGGGCCGAGTCTCTGCCTATCGTTTGTCCTATCGCACCAGCGCTGAGAACACAGTCTCACAAGTGGAGCTGCCTGGAGAAAAGACACAGCATCTCCTGGAAAATCTGCAGCCTGACACCATCTACCTCCTGCGTATAGCTGCTGCCACCAGTGTAGGGTGGGGTGAGCAGTCGGCCTGGACGTCCCACTGCACTCCAAAGGCATCGAGTGCTCGAGGTACAACATTTTGAAAAGTTACCCTCAAAATAGCTGAAATGCTAGATTATAGCCATGTCAAACATTCAGGCATGTAAAAAATAATAACAACTACTCATAGATCAATTTGAGATATACATTTTCCCTGAACTCTTCTGTTTGACTCATGAGAAAGAGTGTAGAGGAGATCTTACTCTAATAATCTTGTTAAGGTACTGCGTTTGTTACTCCGTAACCTTTGCCCTGCACTGTCAGTAACATTGGAAGGGCTTCAGTCATGGGTCATAAAGGAAGCGACTCAGGCCTCTGGGTGGGAAAGAGTATACGGCCGCTTAGAGCCACATCTGAAGCTGTGAGTTGGGGGAGGGGAGAATTTGTTTTTCCTGCCTATCTCTATTGCCCTCTGTCTCCAGTTAAAACTCGGACAGGAGTCTTCTACTGGTAAACTGCCCATCCCTTCTTTCCTAAAATAAAAATGTGTGAAATCGCTCCCTTCACTGCTGGCGTAGTTGTCTCTGGTCTGCATTGAGTGTGAAACAGCTGGTAAAGCATCAGATGCTAGTTTCACTTTTCAAAGCAAACTCCTGGTCAGGAGCCTCCTGTGTTCGTCACATAAATATTAGAAACAGCTTGGTGAAGAAAGTCCAGTTTTTCCAGGAACCTTAGTTCTGAAAAACTTGAGTTATAAGGAATACAAAGCAGAATAACATCTCTAAGTCCTGTTTGGTTTGTAAAACCTTAAAGGAAATTTTTGATTTTGCTGTAGGAAAGTGCAAATATGACAAAAGTGTCACAACTGTTTATTTAGACACACAGAGCAACATTTAGCTCACATGGCCTTCTATCTAGATTGTTTTTGAAAAGGCTGTTGGTGAAGCGTTTAACCTTTCTTGCTCTATTCTAAGATTACAATCCATCTTAAAATACTATCAGTCAAAATATAAATATTTTTAACTCTTTCTCTTTAGTTCCTCTGGCTCCTGAGCTGCATTTGGAGCCTTTAAACTGCACCACTATTTTGGTGCGTTGGCAGCTGGGACCCAAGAACTCAGCCAGTGTGCAAGGGTACAGACTTTTCTACCATGAGGAGAGCCAGTCGGAGAGAGCCCCAGTTCAGCTGCGTGCGTCAGACAAGACACACACCATCGAAGGACTTGGTGAGTTCAGATCATGTGATTTATCTTCTGCTGTGGCACTTGGTAAGCAGGACATTATACAGTATTTTTATTATTTTCTTATAAACAACACATAGTAGAAGCTTTTCATTTACACCTCAAGTTCCCTTTATGCACTGGATGATCTGATTTAGATTAACGTTCTGCAGGGCATTCACAACTACTGGATTTTACTGCATTTTACTGCATTACTTGCCCCCCAAAAGTTTAAATATGTGATCAGTCGTATTATACTATTAACAATGAAAAATACTCATCAAATAGATCCAAAAAAAAGTAAATGCTTACCTGATGGGACCTGTGAGAAGGTGAAATAACAGAGTCCCTGAATGGTTCCTTTAGTCTATTTACATATAAGCAGCGATCTTATTGGACTAAACCACCAACAAACTTGTCTGAGCTGGAGAAATGGTTTGACCGCAATAGCAACATGACATCTTTCTTGCAGGTGTAGTGGGATTTTTTCCTTGCTAATGCTTTGTACTGAGCTGTGACAAAACTATAGTT
>JAQNCA010000001.1:15338865-15354667 GCA_029783725.1 Acanthurus tractus
AAAAGCAATTCAACTGGACTGTGTTAGGTTTGTTGGGAAGACGTTTCACTTCTCATCCAAGAAGCTTCTTCAGTTCCGAACTGATGAACATGACCTGGATGAGTGAGAATCTACACAGATACATCCAGTTAATTAGTTGTGCATTCTGTCAAACCCCTGACATCTTACTTGTTAGTCTTATAAGGTACAAGCTCCTCAATACTGCTGATTGAGATGTGAAAATATAGAATTTTTCCTTTTTATTTAGTTCAATTTTTTCTTTTGATTTAATTTTACATTTTACGATTATAGCAGGTCATTAGCAGACATATTTGGCCAAGCCAGTGCATTTCACTAGAAACACTCCACAAGACTCCTTTCAAAACTTGCATATTTTAACAGTCATTTCAAATGCTTTAGCTCATAAAGTCTTTGTGAAACAGTGTTTGTTATGGTGGACAAGTTTGGTTTAAACTCAGCAATAGCAAATAGTGACAGCTTATGAGTGATTAATTGGCTTAAGTCCTGTCATATGTCAAGCAGCACCGTTGAACAGAGCAGCGACACATCCCACATCAGTGACCTCCAACCTCTGTGCTGGAGTTCAGTGTGTGTGTCCATTCAGCTGCTGCTGGGTGGTGTTTGGGGCATATCACAGCTCCTCTATCCCTCAGGTCAGATTCATTTTGGCTTTTTTTTGTTTGGGAGAGGAAAGGGGGATCGGGCCACTGCAGTGGACAACTGACCATCTGTGGCCAGAGGGGGTCAACCAGGTGGTCAGCAGCTGACTTGTAAATCAGGAAGCTCAGAGCCTGAACAGGATCAGAGAGAAAGAAAGATGAGGAAGCACTTTGAATGAGTTTAGGTGTTAAACTCTAACTGCTGCAGGCTTTTAGTTAGTTAGATATTTCATTCAGTGGTTTA
Source organism: Acanthurus tractus (assembly GCA_029783725.1). Lineage (NCBI taxonomy): Eukaryota > Metazoa > Chordata > Actinopteri > Acanthuriformes > Acanthuridae > Acanthurus > Acanthurus tractus. The sequence continues at coordinate 15,339,769 of JAQNCA010000001.1, forward strand.
AACACCATTACTATTAATGCCAGAGCTTCAATGCATCAACTTTAAAATCTACAGCAGCTTCTGTTTTTGCTGATGCTAATGAACAGTAATACTGATATAACGAGATTAACTACTAAACTATCTAAACATAGTCATACTTGGGAAGCCAGTTTGATAATATCTTCTGAAGGTGGTCGGAAGAAAATAAGTGAGAAAATTACATAAAGATCAGCTTAATTTTTTAAAAAAATTCATCAGATTTATTCTGTATTATTTTATTTTATTGCCATAATGGTTGTAGATTGAGAGATTTGCAGTTTTAAAAAATTCACTGAGTCTTTTCCAAAGCCCATTCTTGCCTTATCAGAATTCTCTGAATATTCAATACGTTTTCAGGGAGGAAGAGGAGGTTGCAGTCACAGTTATAAATAAATGTTAAGCCAATCAGAAAAATTAGCAAATCAAAAAATAGAGCTTCAGCTAAAAAAGAAGAATTATCTTTTTGTTTCTTTTAAATAAAAAAGCTTTGCAGGGCTGTTTTTGAAGAGAGGGAATCTGTTTAGTGGAGGCAGATTTATTATGTGTTTTATGACTGCTTGCTAGAGGAGGATTGACATCAAAGACTCTCATTGTGTTTGGCTTTGACAGCCACAAAGGTAGTTTATTAGCCAAGACTTAAAAGAAATGCAGTCTCTCACCAACGGAGCTGTAGGCCAAACAATGAGCACGCATGTGAGCTCACTATCTTGCAGTTCTGAGATTTCTCCCTCTTAAATTGGCTGCAGCTCTGTGCAAAAGGAAGGAGGTGTAAAATGCAGTATGTGACTTCCTGTGTGAAAACACTTCCTGCACCAGAGAAAAAAACCCTGCTGTACTGTGAGGGATCTGACTAAATGGCTTTTAGGCTTTTTACCAATTTCTACTTACTTCCTCCAGATAGGACTTTTAGCTGTTATCATGGCTGAACCATTAACCACAGGCAATGCACTTCTATTGTTGAAGTACAATTCATGCAAGATGATTAATGATAAACATTAACTTTCTAAAGGCATTGAAAGCAAACTTAAAAATATAATACAAGAACATATAAACAGGTCATACATGTAGAAGAAATCCTGATGTAAATCAATCCTAAATGCTCAAACATGCTCTGACAGTATCACCAGTGGATGAGAGTCATAAAATCAGTGAAGTCAGTGAGGGTTTAGCAGAAAAAATGATCAACATTTTTATGTTTCACTGAAAATGAGTTTCACTTTTCGTTTGCAAGAGGAAGAAAGCACGTTTTCAACCTTCGGAATATTCATACAATATAGTTTCTTTAAAGGTGATGGGGTGCACCTGAGCTCTTTTGGTTACCATCTTAGATATTGTCCCGTGGCAATGGCAATACAGGCTACAGTGTGTTATTTACTGCAACCTTTCACATAAATAATGCCAACTAGTAACGCCAATATTGACTCACCAGTGAGCACCAGCATGGACAGAGAGCGGACAGGCCTTTGGTTTATCCAGATTGCTCTGTTTTACTGCAACAAGGAAAATGAAGTTATATTTCTCTGTTTGTAATATGTGCACATGTTACACGCATACACCATTGATTCTCCATCACTGTGAGGCAAAATGTTTCGATCTTTTCCTTTACTATGACATAGTATTACACTTGGTTTTTGTAAGTGTCTGTCTTACTATTCTAGTGATGTTGTACACAGCAGCCATCCCTTTTGGTGCCGATAACATTGATTTCTGAACTATCAGCTGTGGTAAAACTGGATGCTGCTGATTGAGCTGCAGAGGAAATGCTTTGAGCTTGCTGTTAAATTATCTCTTATGATGATCCAGATGATTGAAAGCCCACCCTGAGAGGCAGGAATGTTTTTGAGAGGCTCCAAAGGGTACAAATGACACAGTGATGTGACCTTTCCTCGCATGTGTTTTCTCTGCTTGGCCCATGAGAGGAACATGTAGTCGTAGTTGAAGCTTGAATACTTCTCATACCTGTTGGCACCAGGCAGTACTGTGTGCACAACTGTAGATTTATTTCACAGCTGCGGGCCATCTTACATCTTTCCTACTGCTTTTATTAAGCACAAGGCGCACAAACATCTCATTTTGTATTCTGGCCATCAATTTAAAAGGTTGTTTGTGCAAAGTGTGTTTGCGTGTGTGTCAGTATGCCTCTGCTTGTTGATCTGTGTGAGTAAGGGTAAAAGAGAGAGGGAGAAAGAGGGGGGAGGAGAGAGAGATGATAGATGCTGGTGTGAGGGTTCATGCGGGAGTTGACATTTATGGCCCCTGTTCAGGCCTCGCTTGCTGCGGCCTGGGGGTGCTTTCGCAGGCCAGAACAAAACCTCAGGGGCCAACAGGATCTGCATTTTGGCTGTAAAAGAAGGGGGTGACCACAAATGGCTCAAAGATGCCCTTTAATACAAACAGGGTAATTTATGGGAGTAAAGCCATGTGAGATTTATCCCAGTGGGAAGGACAGGAAAATGTCTTCAGTCACTGCATAAACTCAGGCAGATTGCAGCACTCTAGTAGTATAAATGTTTAATATTGACTAATGTGTAGTGCAGTCATTTTTTTATTTGTTAGCTCTAGCTCTGTGTTCAGTGCAACATCAGGTAATCTGAATAATAATTAAATAATAATAATTGAATAATAATAAAATAATAATTAACTGAAAATAAATTGCAACAATTTTAATAATTGGTCAGTCATTTTAATCTTAAACACCACTGTGTCCGGCTTTTAAAACCCCCTTCTGTTTCGTATATTTCTGACAATTGAACATAATACAAAGAAGTGGAAATTTTCCTCTTAATTGGTGCCTATTTGGGGTTCTCAGTGAAATGAGAGCTCATGCAAATACAAAGATAAAAACAAAAAAGCAAAAACACTCAAAGTGTTGTTTTTCTAAAGCTAAAGCAAGTTCTTTAAAAATGTTATAATAAAAACTGAAAATGTTAACCTAAGCTCAAAAATTGTGACATTGGAAGTAAACAGATCAATGGATGATTGAGAACAAATATTAGTTAAAGCCTTAATATGAGGATCTTAAAGAAAAACTTAATACATTACCTGTAGCAGAGAGTATATTTATTGTCTCTTTTAGGTAGTGTATGTCATTGATGGACAAATTATCTCCTGGTTGTGTTGAGTTTAGTTATTTTGTGGAAACACCAGGATATAAAAACAGTTGGTTTGATTGAAATAATGTTTTTTAGGTGAGAGCTTCAGGTGTCCCTTTTATTGTGTTTGAAAAAACAAACCTGTCCTCTGAGTTTTCACTTATCAGGACCCTCAGTCATCACCTATTAAGTGGCTTTTTATTTGGACTCTTCCCTGCTTTTCTACGCACTTCCTCTGCTTGACCCTCCCCCCTCAGAGAGAGCCCTATAACCCCTCCTTTTGCAGGATTTAGCTCGCCCAGATTCCATGTCAAAGGTCGTGGCCCAGATGTCACCGCTTCCCCCCTCGCAGAGCTTCTCCCTCACATAATTATGGCAGGCCCATTGTATTGTGGGGCTGGATAGAGGTGCATGCTATGTGCCTGCTCCTCTTTAGAGGTGGACACTGAGGCAAAACAAGTTGTGCAGAAACTTTAGATAACAAGGTGGACATTTTACAGAGGTAAAAAAAGTAAAAGTAAAAGAAGTATATACATGGTGTCTGGTTTTCTTGCAATCAGAAATGGGAATATATCAAAAGAACTATCACAAGTTTTAATTCAGATTATCTCCCTGCTCTGTTTTGGTATGTTTTACATTCATGATGCAGTTTTTATCTGTAGTTCGCATTTCACTATGTTCCTGTTACTCTCAGTTGTCTTTGCATTAGCCGTATAATTGTACTCAGGGAGAATCCTTGAGCAACAGAAGAGGCTCATCTCGTGTTATACACCCATGACCTCAGATTCTTTCAGAGTTTAATCTCAGCCTGACCTGCTGGCCCTGGTCTGGCTGCAGTGAAACTTTTCAGAGCTGCATGGGGGTGCAGTTAGCTCGACTCCGCCCTCTCCAAAACTTCTCTAACCTCCACTGCCACTAATTTATCTCCTGTGGTCTTCCAGTTCTCAAGAGCTGTCCAATGTCTCATATAGCAACTGAAGTCAGGACGCACATGGCTGTGTTAGAAAAAAAGTGTCAATAAAATGATCTGTCAAAAGTAGCGTTGACCAATTTTTTTCCCCCCTGACTGTTACCAGGCATTAAAACATTAGTTAAAGAGTTTGGGGATAAGTGTGCTTTTTTAAATTGTATTAACATTGAATGCAACATTCAAATGGGACCATAGTCATTATTCTCTTAAATTTAAATGGAACATTTGGTCAGATGGCTTTTGTTTAGCCCAGGGTCTTCTGGGTCACTGAGGCCTAAAACTGCTGTTGACCATCAGCAGTGTCCTTCCCAGGGGATTGTCCGTCGATTTAACCCCCAGATTCTGGACCTGAATAGGAGTGGCCACTGACCACTGACCAGCAGGTCTGAGGGGGGGCTGGAGAAAGGTCCTTTGAGTTTGCAGTCAAAAGGCTCATGGTGACAGGGTGATGGATAGTGGAGCTCTTCTGAGTGCTGCAGAAACTGACCAAAGGACTTGCAGCACCGAGCATCTGTCGCACTGCCTCACTTCTCGTTCCCACCACACCATCAAACCCGAAAACCTCACTGACCCCACACCCACACAGTCCAGGTCTCTTTCATGTGTCACCCCTCCTTCCTGCTGGCTGTAGGAATCACATTGTTATCTGTCTTGGTGTTGTGGTCAACGGTGAAATGTTAGATTGATTGCAGACTGTTAATGGGAATAAAATCTCCATGGATGTTTTCTAAAGTCCAGATTTAGGACCACACATAGGCTGACCCTTGAGTGTTTTTTCACAGTTCTATGATTGGATTTATTTACACATTTTGCTTTCTTTGTTTCCCTTATTGCAGACCCAAGGAAGAAGTACCACGTTAAGCTTCTGGCATATAATTTAGTTGGAGATGGCTACCAGGCAGACCAGACCATCAGCACCCCTGGATGTGTCTGTAAGTCCCACAATGTATTTGAAAAGACATTTTTTCTCTGTACATCTGAAGCATGTTGCTGTCACCAATGTTGTTTGCTATCAAAGTGGGGAAATTAAAATGACTTTTCATGTATCTCTTAGCTGTTAGAGATCGCCTGGTGCCACCTCCACCTCCTCCACACAATGTGTATGCCAAGACTAACAGCTCCACCGCTGTATTTCTGCACTGGGGTCGACCAGCCTTCACTTCCAGCCATGCAGTCAACTACACTGTTCGCTGCAACCCTGTGGGGCTGCAGAACGCCTCCCTGGTGCTCTACATGCAGACGTAAGATTTTCTCCATCATATAACTTTGTATTTAAGGCTAGATGCTTGCTTGCTGAACTATATTTATAAAGCAGATTTAACACATTTTTAGGGGGGCTACTGTATGTTCCTTTCCTGTTTGGAGGGGAGGGATTAATGCAAAGTGAAACCAGATGTTTAACACATGTAAATCTGTTGTCAGAGTGATGTCTCATGCCACAGTGCAGCTTGTTTCTTGACATCATGTTTCGTCATTGACAATAATTTGACATTTGAACAGCAGTTGATTTTTCCAGCCTCATTTAACTCTCTTTTATTAACACTTTACATTTAACAAAGTATAGCACCCTTCAGTCATTACCTTTTCTCTGCTGCTACACAGCCCCACACCGCCCTCTGCTGGACAAAAGCTATGTATTAAGGGACCACTTCACAAACATAATAAAACTCAACACTTGTGGATTGAAAAAACTAACTGAATCAGATTATTCTGAAAGACACAAAGCTCTTTAATCTTTTGTATTTTTATGTGGCATCTTGTTTTAACTGCTTTCTAATGTGACCGAACCACTTTGGACATTAGATCCTCATCTAGGCTCATAAATGTGGCATGTTTTTGAAGCGAACAGGCCCTCTTAGTCTTTGTGATGTCTTTCTTATGTAGGGGTGAGCAGAGCCTCCTGGTGCGAGATCTGGAGCCCGACACCAAGTACGAATTTGCTATTCGCCTTCACATCGACCAGCTGTCCAGCCCTTGGAGCCCTGTGGTCTATCAGAGCACTTTTCCTGACGGTATTTTTTTTTTCTTTTGGAAACTGAAAAATGTTAATATTGATATTGGCTTCAAAAATCCTGTGCAAAGATATGTCTTTTTACACACTGTTGTTGACTATGAAAACCCAGTAAATCGAACAGCAATTATTTTGACATTTTTACATATTTTTCAGAAAAAAAGGACACCTTGAATTCTGTTGTGGTGTTGATAGTATTCATATTTGACCTTGCTCCTTTTATTCATCCCACCACTCAGCTCCCACTTCACCTCCTTCCAATGTGAAAGTAACTCTGATTGAAGAGGACACAGCGCTGGTGTCTTGGAAACCCCCGGATGAACCCAATGTAGCTGTGACACACTACACCATCCTGTACGCCTCCAGACATGCCTGGATAGCCGGGGAATGGCAAGTGCTGCAAAGAGAAGGTGAGGAGGAGTGCGGACAGAAATACAAAGAGAAAAAGGTTATACAGGTGTGTAGATTAGGGGAGGGGGGGCACAAAGCCTTCCTCCTGTCCCACACAAACAGTTCATTGGAAATCAGTAACTCGGTCTAAGTCTCTGCTCATTGTGTTCCCTGAATGGTGCCGGGACTGATAGAGCTCACTGCTTTTGTCTTACTGATAAAAGACCAGTTTAGTGGTTTAATGTGCTTACAACAAAGGCTTTGATTTACCTTCTCAAACAAAGACTGCTTTTAAACAGACCATATCTGTCCTCATGATAAAGCGCTATTCAGATTCTGAATTATAATTTCACAGTTTTCTTTGGAATTGCAGCAGTATTGAATGCATTTCGTTCCTCTTTTTGTTTGTTTTTTAAGTGTGTTTGCATTTCATTTCAAGTCATTTTAAAAGATACCGATAAATGCAGCTTTTAGAGTTTCTTAATTCTCTGTGCTGCTGTCGAAGATATAATCTTTTCTGTAGAATAATGTTTCTGTAGAATAATGTGTCTTTGTCAGAGCTAGTATCTAGCTCTGATAAAGACACATTGTTGTATTATTTGCATAGTTTAATTTTAATGGGGCAGTTTAGTGTGTGCAATAAGTAAAATTTGTGCTAAACATAAACTGACTCTATAATGGAAAGGCTTGCAGAGATACAAACTGTTGGTTGGAATTATGCCGTCATAGAAAAATTCTTCATGTTTAATATTAATAGGCTGGTGAGCAATAAAGTCTATGTGGAGAGCTCAAGAAAGAAACATATTCATGTGTCTGAAATGAGTCCACTCAGGCATCGGTATCGATGGAGGTGTTGTTGTTTTATCTGGTTTGTGAGGCAGCGTAGGTGTTTGAAAGAGCAGATGACCTCAGGGAAACAAAAAAAGACACACAATTCCCCTTTTGCCCCTGTTGAAGGGGTCAAAAGTGAAGCTGTGGACAAAGCCCCCCCTGAACAACCCAGCCCCCAACACCTCTCCCTAACATCCCCCCTCTTCAGTCTCTGATGGGACCCTCGTGGTTTGCAGGCTGGGTGGTACCAGATAAGGGAATGTATACAGCCCAGATCCCCTGACCCTTCGCTCTCCTCTCACATAGCACCTTTCAGCTATGAGGATTGTTTTTATGTTTGCCCCTTAATGCATCACTGCCCTGTTCTTTAAAGGTTAGGTGACAAATAAAGGATGAGGTGTGTGCATCTTTTGACAGGAACATGTGGGGTAACAGAACTGCATATGATTATTCAAAATTTTGTGCATAAAGATTTGATAAACAGTTGGACATTTTGGGAAATTTCAGGTGCATTTGTTTTCTTCCTTATCAACTGTTTGCCAGTTTCAAACTTTGTTTTTGAACAGATTAGACCAACAGGAACCAACATCTTAGTTATTAAGCTTTAGAAAAGCTTTTGGTTAAAATTAAGTTTAAAAAAAAAAACATCTGTCTTTCTTTCTAACACTTGAGGTTTTAACCAAAGCTTGCATTCTTCATCAGGCAACAATTATGTAATCTAAGTATGGGACGAAAAAAGAAATGTGGTTGAGAGATCCACACAAAACAAGAGTCAAGATGTGTTTATTAAAGAATCATTTGAAATAAAATTTCAATCTCTCCAATTTATTTTTTTAAATGACTTAAAGATCATTTTTAGGAATTAGGGAGGTGTCTGTATTAGCAATGCTGAGCTGGAATCTGAACTTGAAATCAAATGTAGTTTTCTTTTTTTGTCTTTGCTGATTTCATTTTTCATACATGAGGGCTGCAGTCATGTTTTAAAAAAGTGCAGTCAAACACCAAAGTTATCTCTCACCAACAGGGGGCATCACCATGGCTCTGCTGGAGAACCTGAAGCCCGGCCAGGTTTATTTGGTGAAAGTTTCTGCGTCCAACAGCATGGGCGACGGACCCTTTTCTCACACGATGGAGCTGACAGTGCGAGCAGATCTCTCCTCTGGTCATGATCCCCGCCACTCTCGCGGCTCCACACACTCCACAGGTCACTTGATATCTTAATACTGAGGTCTTCCTGTCACAGAATTTGAATTAATTGAGCTCTTTTAGCCTGTAAACTGGCAAATGATAGATGACCTGACAGTATTGCCTCCATCCTTCACAGCCTTTTCTGATGGCTTCTACCACCTGGACCAAAAGTCAATGACAGGGATCACCGTGGGAGTCTGCATTGCTCTCATCTGCATCATCATCTGTGCTTTCATCATTGTCTGTAGAGGCAAAAACAGGTAGTTTACACAAACACAGTTACAACAGTGCTCATAGGTTGATACATTATGTAACTGCAAAAGCCCAGTTTCCTTTATTTTCCTCTAACGGTGGTTACGTCATGTTTGTTTTCCTGTAGGAAATTTTCAGCTGTTAAAACATACAGAGAAGGAGTGAACTCATCTGCCCCGGCTGCAGGACATTTGAGCTCAGAGAGACAAGCTGAGAACGATGATGTAACCGTGCCAATGATCAGTCAAAACCATTTCATTGATGCCAAGGTACTTACCACTTATTATAGCATATAAAATGGTTGCAAAAAAGTTATTATTTTACTTTAAAAAACACAATATTGGAAACAGAGACACAAATGTTAAAATTCTCTAATAATAATAATAATAATAATAATAAAAATAATACAGAATTGAATTTTTTTTCCGCCCTTTAGGGTGGAACAAACCTTATTATAAATTGTCTTGGCCCTGTTCAGCCTGGCCCTGAAAAGAAGGAGAGATGGTTTTCTTTCAGCAGCAACACAAAAAAGGATGGTAAAGCAGTTCAGGTAAGATAAAGAATCATCAGAGCTGATTGTTAAATTTCCATCAGCAAATTGTAGACTGGCGGAAAATAAAATAACCAGTTTCAGTAAATTACAGAGGACTCTCATGCCTTGAATTGAGCTTAAAAGTGGAACAGCAACTGTTTCAAAAATGAAAACTTTGACTTAAACCTCAGCTTACAACTTGGATAGCAGCTAGTGAAGTAAAAAATATGATTATGATTTAAAGAAAGGTTGCAGAAATCTGTCAGACTAACTGAAGTGACATCTTCTCTGTGCTGTAGAACGTGAGACATGGCTCTGCCTCCTACCAGCCTGGTACCACCGTGTTGACCTATGAAGAGGAGCTCTCCATGTCTCCTGACCAGCCCAACGCCATGGAGGCCCTGCTCTGGCGTCCCAGTGACACGGAGGGCTCCTCCAACAGCGAGGGCAGCCAAGCAACTGGCGATTCAGGTCGTTACTCTCATGACGAGACAGAAATGACCAACCTGTCTTCTGGTCCAAGTAGCCGCCCACCGTCTCTGTCCGCGGAGGACAGCAGGGGCTCTGACTGCGGCGTCCCCGCTGAAGAGATGGGTGAACTGCTGGAGGAACGTCAGACTGACCTGAAGTCTGTGGAGTCTGTGGAAAACAGCTGCTGTCAACATGAAGTGCAGAGCGGTTCACAGTCTGCACTTTCTCTCCAAGTGTGTTCCTGAGACTGTGTGCGTTTGTGTGTATGTGTTTGTGTGAGAGATAGAGTGTGTGTATGAGAGGGAGTGTGTGTGAGAGAGAGAGTGTGGAAGTGCTAGTCTGTGTTAAGGCAGTGGTATACTTGCAAAAAAATCAACTGATCATACCAAAGAAATGTCTGTCTACTCACTGCAAGTTCATATTTCCTTTACATGCCAGTGAGGATGTCGTAAAAAATTGAAGGAGTAGTTCAGCTTTTTGAGAAATAGACAAACTTTCCCTCTCAAATGTATGTGAGAAGACTGACACCACTTTTATTGTAAGTCTGTTACATTTAAGGCTACACCCAGCAGCTAGCTTAGCTAAGCATAAAGACTGGAAAGCGAGGGGAATGACTAGCATGCCTCTGTACAAAAGAACCAAAATCTGCCTCCCAGCACCTCTAAAGCCCACTAATTAAGTACTTGTACAAGAACTGAACAAAACCAGCAATTTGTGGTTTATGAAGATTATGTGCCTGACTTTTTTTCCTGGAAACCAACTTACTGGAGTTTCTTCTGGTTGTTTGGGAACAGTTAAGGTTGAGAAACGGCCTTTGTACCTGAATGGTCACATGACTACATAGCCTCATGGTCGCAACCTTCACTGGTCCGATTCTAGCTGGTAACCTTTGTTGCATTTCATATCCCTTTCCTCGACCATTTTCTGTTTTCCTCTGCTTCTATTCAATAAAGCAAAAATGGTCAAATAAGTAAACTTGAAAAAAAAAAGTCAGGCACATAAACTTGTAAAATTTCAGTTTCACAGTTAATCAGTGAGCTGTAGGGTTGGCAGGATTTTGTGACCTGTGAACAGAGCTCAGCTGACTGTTTGCCCACCCCTGTCATTGTGCTAAGCTAAAAAATCTTCTAGAAAGATATAAGAGTGTTGTCAATCTTCTCAAATAAATGTCACTGGGAATGCAAACAAGCATATTTCCCAAAATGTCACACCACCCTTTTGCCATATTACTGCCATCAGGAGAAACATGAGGTAATGGTGACACTCAGACAACAACACAGCGTGACAGAAAAGGGCAAAGGAGGATTTAGAAAACAGTCAAAAAGCTCCAGAGTTTGGTTTAAGTTCATCCGCCTTATTTTTTTGCAGGTGTATCACAGGCCTGAATGTGAGTATGAGAGAGAGGTGCAAAGAAACAAAGAGAGACCTTTTTTTAACCTTTATCCTCTTTTGCTCCAACACATAATGAACAGAAGCCAACAAATGCCTTTTTCAATATAAGATGTTGGCAGGGAGCGTCTTTTGATTTCTTTTACTTCTTTCTTTAATTCAGTGAATGTCTTTTTTTAATTTCCTCCTTTTTGTGTGTGTATGTTTTGGAAAAGAGAAAATCTCACCCACCATGAATGTTTAAAAGCCTGCGAAAATGTGACAAATGTTTCATTTCTGACATTATTTAAGAGAGTTTATCACTGGAGCGAAAGGGACGTGTGAGTCCTTTTCACTGATTATCTACCTCAGTTTACCTCCGGGTAAACTTCCACTGTATATTTAATAACTACTTATACCTACGTTATGTGATGGGCTGCTTCAGTTACATTACATTTGATACTTCCTGATGACTTTCTTCCGATTGTCATCCCATTTTGTGTTCCTCTTACTTTGTTCTGATTTATGGATGGTGAGGGCTCTGCAGCTCTCTCCTGTCGCTCCACCTGCTGCATGGACTGAAGGATGGAAAAAATACACACAACATTTTCTTATTTATCTCCTCAGGTGTTGCTGAGGTGCTGAGCCAGTATTAATAATATTTTTTGTTAATTTTCCCCATTATTGATTAATGGTTTGAAAACATAGTGAATGTCTACGTTTGCCGTGTATGTCAGCGTGCAGCTGCCCTTGCCATTCCTGTTTTATACTACCTCGTTTATGAATTTGTTTTATTGTCTTATTGTTTTCCTAAACTCAGGGAACAAGGTTTAGTACATTTGAAAAAGTCATGTAGTGTTACATGCTGAACTGACAGGGTATCTTCTCAGTACTAAACTGTTATAGAGTGTAATCGCCTCATAGAAAGTGCTTTGAATGTATCTCCGACATTGTGTGCCAGTAGCTCAGATGTTTGTCCTGCCCTCTGCGCAGATGGAAACACCTTCTGTAGTTTCTCCTCAGGTCCTTTATTGTCTGTTTTGCAACAGACACTTTTGTTTATTGACTTCTTCTTTTTTATTTGCATAATGATTCACACCAGAAGTGCTTGCAGATGCATGTCGGTACAGAAAAGCTTTATATTTGGCCTTGATGTGGGAGGCGTCCCTCAGATGCTGAATCCTTCTGAGGGAGATGCTCCACATGAGGATGCAACACGTGAAGAATGATTGTAGTAAAAGCAATGGAAGTGTTTAATCAGAGATGAAAGTGAAGAATTGAATGAACACAATGAAACGTTTTACTTAGGAAATAAATCTATATTTTTGTTAGAAGATAATGTACTACTGAGTACACAATGTAGTTACTTTTGTCCCTGGCAGTTTTTTTTTTTTGCTTTGCTGTAGAGTAGATAAAGATTAGCACTTGTCTGCCAAGTAGTTTTGAATTGTTGGCCAATGTGCAGCGGTGACCATGACGCTATAACCCAAAGAGTTGTTTGCTACGTGAGTTTATTTTAGTCTCTCAACTAATCTCTGGCAGAAGGTTACTGAGGAATGTGAAATAATCTGAACAGATGAGACCAAAGATAAAATGTGATCTGTGAGATAAGTTGAGGAGCTGCTTCTCAAACAAAGCCTTGCACATTAGTGGCCTTGACCTGCGACAATAAGAGTGATGACTGTTGCAGGTTAAAACTCTGAGGAAGTGCCAGCAGGATACACAGGCACCTCATGATGATAGAGTGACAATTAATAATCAATTTTATGCACCAAGCCTAATGACCCTGCTGCAGAGATCCTTGAAGACTGTTGCAATCAGATGTCTGTAAATTGTAGGTGAAAATTATAAGAGATAAATACAGTATATTATATATAGAGAAGTCTGTGTGGCAACAGTACAGGTGTGTGTAAATGTGCACCCACTGATTTTTCACTTTGAGAAAAATAAAATAGGGTCATTTTAAGTTTGTATTTGGGAAATTTTCTCAAATGGGGGTTACAAAATGCAGTTTTTAACAATAAATACATTTTTTTTTTCAAATTTAATGCCTCTGTACAGATAATTTGAAGACACCACATAATAAGTTCATATGACAAAGATTGTAAAGAGGTCAGTGGGTGCACACTTGTTTTCACATTCCTGTATTTTTAATCAAAGGATTCTGCTGAGGATTCAATCATGAGACATTTTCGGGATGAAGAGTGACACAATCATTTAAACTTTCTTTTGAAAAGCAAACAATGTAAATCAAAGATTTATTTGTAAAGGTCACCGTTGCATATTGGCAAGATATCAATTTAAAAACATCCTATCTTTGTGTGAAATGTTGTCATTTTTCAGTGTACTCATACTCATTTTATGACGGAATAATGTGTTGTATTACAGGACAGCAGGAAGAAACGTTACACTATTTCTTTGATCATTATTTTAATTTCCCAGAGCATTGAGTTTTCTTCTTTTATTGTCTGTTTTCTTTCAAGATTGTTATGTTGACTCTGCTTTTGCGGTGTAAGAAAGACACATTTCCATTTTAACTCGAACCTTAGAATGTATTTGTATGTCCTGAACTATGAGAGCTTTAAAGGCTCAATTCAGAGTCTGAAAACTGCAATCATACTTATTTCCTGAACAGTACTATGTTTGAATAATGTTGTGAAGATACTGACCTCCTACTTCAGAAAAACTGCCGCTGCTCAGGTTTTTTGTAATTGTGATGATCACACACACAGCTTGTCTCTCGGGTACTGAATTGGGCCTTTTGTAGCTCGTCCAGGTACATAACTGCTACCTCGTGCTTTTATATATTCTTGTAATTGAAGCAGGGGAAATATACTTTGGTCGTTCATGTCTCTATGATTTAGGTCTAGATGTACCATTATCAGACATGGGAGCCAGGATGTTGGTCTGCTGTCTTTTATTTTATCAATAGTGTTATGTTTGAATTTCATTCCTGTCTGGGCATGTGAATTTAAAGGGATAAAACACAGATGATCTGAGTCAATGTTTGTTCTCCCTTTTGCAGTAATGTTGTGTTTAAATGATTTGGGAAGGAGCACTGTGGGTCATTTACAGTTAAACTCAGGGGAACCCACGGCTGCTCCTACTCATAGAGAAAGCAGGTTTCAAGTTTTGAAAATTGAATGTACCTTTTTGTAATTATGTTTTCTGATGTTTTCTGTTGTATTTTGTCAGTTTGTCTCTGTCAGCAAAATCACTTGCAAGTTGGTTTATGCCTAAAATGTTTAGTTAGGAGATTTTAGACAGTGAGTAATTATGAAAAAGTCTGATTCTCAATCTAAATAAAGTACAAAAAATGACAATTTGAGTCTGTTTTACATAATTTCAGTCATTGTGCAGGTTAAAATCTATAATGTAGGGACGAAATGTTATTGATTGCTTTGGCTTTGGCTTTATGTTAATGCAAATGCAAATAGTCTGATATGCTTCTTTAACTTCTAGAATGAACTTTGAAACAAGACCATTCAAAAAAATCTACATTAATAACAAACAGTGCATAATTACAATCACAACTGCAGTAAAAAGTAACTAAAGTACAAGAATTTAGATACAGCTTTAGGGTGCTTTACTTGAGTATTTCCATTTGATGCTACTGTATACCTCTATTCACTTTTTTAGTACTCATGAAGTTTTCCAATTAAACTGATCAATTAGCCAGTTGAGTCAGCCTTCAACAATTCAATGCAATTCAACTTTCATCAGCTTTATATACATGGAAATACACACTGTCTGTGGTGCTTGATTTGGTCTAAAAT
>JAQNCA010000001.1:15354767-15369888 GCA_029783725.1 Acanthurus tractus
TCAATGCAATTCAACTTTCATCAGCTTTATATACATGGAAATACACACTGTCTGTGGTGCTTGATTTGGTCTAAAATTAAATTTCCCCCACTGCTTCATGTGTATGGGATGATATTCTATTTGCCAATATGTAAAAACTAAACAAATCACCAGTTAATTTTAGTAAGTACCACCTACCAGGGCAACAGACGCATGCATATTACTTCTTGCAGAGCCATATGCCAACATTGACCTCTACTGTTTGTGCATGCTAACAGCAGATTAAAGAATACTGCAAAAAAACTAAATTATGACAAATACATCATCATATATTTTAGATATTTTAAAGACAATTTTGTACCACAAAATATTGTCATTCTATATGGACTTAAGAGTCTTCACCCTAAAGAAATCCCCTCTTCCCTCTTTTTTGACATATATTTTGTTGGATGACTAAAAAAACAACTACCAAGATATGATTATAGCAACTTTTAGTTTTTTAAGATTCATTTCAGTTTTCAGTTTTAACTGTACGTAGCGCGAACATTCATGAAATTCAGGATTACAGTTGAACCTACTACAATAATAACGTGCCTGCGTTGTGTCTGTGAGTCAGTATTTTGCAGTGTTAATAAGAACCACGGCTACATGTGGTGGTTTGATGACACGTCAGTATCGACAGAGAAGTCATTGCACAAGCATTTAGAGTCACAGTGCCCTGCCTAGCAGTTAAAAACAAACAGTCTGTCGGCAAAAAGCCGGTGGGATCACAATCAATGACAGCGGCGACCATGCGTTTTTTGGTGGACAGTTTAACAATGAAGATAAGCTATCAAAGACTTCCTCGAATGCTTCCATAAATTACACACACACTGGATTTATTTCGTCATCTCTCCGTTTTACTTTTTTTTCTGTGGGCTGTCTGTATTGTCACGTCTCCTTGTTTATGTTTTTTCGGAGCCGCATGAGCACAGTTTGCTCCTCCCTCGCTCTAATTCTGTTTAGACACCGCGTTGACTTATGGGAAATGTTGTTCAAGGGACTTCCGTAAAGCCGCAATAAAGCGTAGCCAACCCTACCGCTTTAAAACTACAGTTCCCATACACAGACGGCTTCGCTCTGTTGTTAACGGATAACCAGTAGGCTAGGTTATACTGTAATTGCAACAACTCTGGAGGTGCTTGCAAACAGCTGCATCGTCGTTGGGGTTAAGACACCGGTGAGTTTAGTCATTTTTTCGTAGTTTTAGTAGAGCTAGTGATGTTAAAGAGCATGTAAAGATGATGTAAGCCTTTTATGGCACTAATTAATGTTCAGACGAAGCCCAGAGAGGAGGCGTTAAAAACTGGCCCGACAAGTTTGTCAACTTGCTGCGAACTAGCCGCACAATTTCTTTATTTAATATTAACAGACGATGTCTATGTCCGCTACAGACAACAGACTGCAGTGTTCACTGACGTTATCTCTGTTGTCGGCTTTTCATGTTGTCAGGCCTCCGTGGTTGGCATCATCACTAAGCTGTTACCGTGGTCTGTCACCAAGAGGTCGCTGTTTTTCCCGTTTGTTTGTTGTCTATATAAATATTTAATTGGCGCGGACAAGTAAACAGTCTCAAGTTCATGAACAGCTTGAGAAAAATAATGATTTGACAGAGCAACATGCGAAATGAGATGCTCAATGAAACAGGATCTAGTCGTCCATCAAAGAAGTGCTTAACATTAGCTGTTGAGCGCCTAATATTTACAATGTCATTTTACAATTTTCATTTTTCCCAAACTAACCAGACGTGAATTACAGTTAACGCGATTATTGTTTGAATGTGCTTTTGTGCCACTTTATTTGTAAAAAACAAACCGTAAATTGTTTCCGGCATTGCAAATGAGGGGTACTTCCCAGTTCTATGATGAAACAGGTACAAGCAGGATCAGGTTTGTTTACTCTGCCTACTCTCTTGAAAGAAAACAGAGAAGAAAACCAGCAGTCTCATGATATCAGATCAGAATGAAATATCACTTTTAATTGTCAATATGACACCACACCAGAAGGCAGACTTGAGTCACAGGGTCAACAGATTTAGTTTCATTAAATAGATACAGTGCAGCGGTGGCAGATGCAGGTGTCTGTTTTCTGCCTCTTATACATTTACATCACTTGACTGACATCCCTTGGTTAGGCAATGCAGAAAAGGTCTATTTGTGTTGAACACAGGTGAGTTTTTTAGGTTTTGTCTTTATTAAAATCGGACTTAAGGCAGACAAGAGAAATACAAATGTGGTATGTGCCTTAACTGTTTAGTGATCAGGATTTTTACACTTGAAAGTATATTAGTGCATTGAGTGTCTGGATTGTTAATACTAATTTTGGACTTAGGATTCATAACACTATTGTTCAGTTTGTGACACACTGACCTGCCTTATCTTGTGATGTCAAGATTGTGATTTGTCAAGAGTTTAACTTAATTATCTTTTGTAGATTCTTGTATTTTGCTGACAACTGACAGAAATGTCAGAGACGTCAAGTGATGCAGAGTCGTCCTGTGGTTGGACCATCATCAGTAATGAGGTACAAGTCATTTTCCCAATTCTTAACCCCTGCAGTCTTCATTTATTGTTTTATATGTGCTGGTGTTTTAAGATGGAAGCTAGAAGAAGAGGTTTTTTATCATATTGTAACATGTAATAAAAAATAAAAAACAGATGAAGGCCTGAATTATGCTCATTTAAATATGATCAGCAAACTACAGGATCAGTGGAGTTGTTATTTAGATTTATTATAGAATCTTAGATGAACTCATAAAAATATACAGGTTGATCAACAGTTTTAACGATTATGTTGATTATGATAAAATTATTTAACAAATAGTAACAAGGTTAACATGAACTCAGCTTTACTAACAACTTTATCACTAATTGAAGTAAAATACATTCAGACATAGTATGCTGATGTAACAGCACAACAAGATGATAAACATTACCATATTAAGAAAAAAACTAAAAAGAAAACTGCTGCACCTTGTATGCAAAATTTCAGATATCCACATAAGGGTTTGAATAATGAAAAGTATATTTGCCCCCAACTTTTTTTCCAAAATAAATTGGGAAAAAAAGGTGGGGTTTTTTTCTCTTTTTTGGGTGCTTTACACCAAAGTGCTGCTAGCATCATGCCGGCCAACTGTGAACAGAGATCATCTATTTATTATTGTGGGGAGTTTTTAATGTTTTCAATGCAATATTTAAAATATCTGTAGTTAATTAGGATGTCCATCTCCCAATGTGCCCACTTTTAATATCTGCTTAATGTGTTTACAGGGTTCAGATATTGAGACACTGGGACTGGAGCCAACTGTGGAATATGGAGCCGAGCTGTTAGAGTGCTCTCCAGTGGAGGAAGCAAAGCCTCAGCAGTCTGCCTCTGCATCCGCTGGTAAAATCATTATTATTATTGTTAACATACTTTTTTTGGCCCGTGTTTAGCAATCACACATTTTTCTCTCATATCAATTGTTAACTATGTCTTGAGTGCCCTCCTGGAGCCAGACCTAGGATAGAAGCCTGAAAAGGGTATGAAAAAGAACTATATGAGCGTGCCATCCTATGTGCCCACTACCTGCAGTATAGACATAAGGATTACTTGTTTTGTAAGCAGGTTGGCAGCCAAGTTGTGGATTAGAAGTGCTGACTCCTGGAAATGCACAGTGTTCCTAGGGATGTAGTGTGTCACCTCTCCAGCAGAGAAGGAACTGGAGCTTGTGCAAGAGGAGAGGCAATCCTAACTGGATATAGTTGGGGTCACCTCTACACAAAACACTGGTTCTGGAATTAGACTTGTAGACAAATTTATCAGTAATAAAACACTTGCAGCTCTGTTTATGTCTGTTATTGTTATAACATGTAATATATGAGACTATATAATTCATAATTAGAATTACAACTTAATGATTATAATTCATACAGTTGTCATTAGTGTAATCCATCATATTTCCAGTTCAGTGTGCTGAAGAGAGGGTTGCTGATTCTCGTGATGACACTCTGGGAGAACAAACCATATGTGAGACACTGTACGCCTCAGAGGTGAGACAGACAAATACCCTGCCCAACCTGTTATACAAATAATCCAGTGTCTCTTTGTTTCTGTACCTTTTGCCTCCTATCTTCAATATATTGTATCTTCTCCAGGCTGGACACAATACTTCAGGGAAACAACATGTGACTCTGTTGTCCTCCAGCGATCACTCGGACATTGTGACTCTTGGAGACTTGAAGGAGGATGAGCATGTTGAGGTGGACGAGGAAGCAGCAGCCAATGAGGAGTTCTACCTTGGCACCTCCTGCAGCAGCCAGTATGCCTTCACTGCTGCAGAGACTGGTAGGCCTGCAACATTGACACAATACACACACACACACACACACACACACACACACACACACAGACATTACACACAAATAGAGTCATACTCTGAACTTTTACTATGTCTTCTTTAAAGTGCTAAATTAAGAGTCAATATAGAGAAAAGCAACACATCAACACAAAACTTTGCTCTTCTGCCTGTTTTCTACGCCACCAAAGCAGGTTTGAGGTTGAGTCACTGGAGACTTCCTCAGAGTCTCATGAACTTAGGCTACCATCTGAGAAGTCAGCTAACTGGAGGCCGCACTTTTCCAGGTGGCCTGATTGAAACCGGAGTGATTTTTGAATTTGATACTATGTTAACCTTGCACAGGAATGCACTGAACTAATCTCGATGAGAACACACGCTGATGTAAGCCAGGTGTGCTTCTTTTTAAAGCATGTTTAATCACATTTGAGAACATGTAATGTGGTTTCCTTGAATGGTTTTTCACTAGTGTGCATGTGTGGATGTTTGCAGGTGTGGAAATATAAGTAAAATCGAAAGACTGAGATAATGTCAGAAGTTATGTGCTGGACTGTTTCTTGGCCAAGCTTGTCAGTGGTATTGATTCTCATCTAACATTGGTAGAAAGCGAGTAAATTTATTTCTGAAAATATTCCTTTAACATATTGGTTTTACAAACACAAACATGGACCAGGACTTGTGACACTGTTGTACAGCAGTAGTGAATCAATTAATCTTAATCCATAAAATGTATTTTCTGCATGATCAACTGCACTGACGTGTGCTTTCTAAGCCAGTTAGTTTTGTGTGAGCCTCTTCCTTTCTTTCCACTGTATGATCATTACAAGCATAACTTTGTGTATTTTGCTGTAGTTTTCCCAGTGCAGCACCCTGCGGTGACACACTCAAGCAGCAGTGAGGACGAGGCAGGACAAGGCCGCAGTCCTGTTATCCGAAGACGAAGGTTGAGGAAAAATACCACAAATGTTGTGACGGAGAATGAGGAAGAGGAGGAGGCACGGGAGTCAGGCCAAAGCGAAGAGGAGGAAGATGAGGGGCAGCAGGAGGAGCAGGTAGAAGTCAGACCTGCTGCTGCACTTGATGTCCAAGGCCAGGGCAGCAGCATCCTCAACAAGTGTATCCTGATTGCCCTCATTGTAGCCATCAGCATGGGCTTTGGACACTTCTATGGTAGGAAATTCACTGTAGAGCTGCATGTATTAACTGGCTTTATTGTAAACACAAAAAATAATCTCAACGTGACATGTCTCTAATAAATTTCTACAAGATTGAATGTATAACATCTTCATTATTTGTGATAAAATAAATAATCTCACTGATTTTTAAAAGGTTTAAGTTTGGTTGTTGCAACGCCAGTCTCTCATTGCAGCATTATTAGTGTACTTTGTTCCTTTTCACATGTTTTAAGTGTGGTTTTAAGACCAGGTACAAGAGATATCTTTCAGTTCTTATCGTAGGTGGGAACAGCAGTGCTTATTTAACCTGTTCAGATGCACTTGTTTGATTATCCACTGACTAATCCACTAACTCTTTTTGTTTGTTTTTTTGTTTATTTTGTTTTGTTCTAAGCCTTTTTTATGGGTATTCCTAATTGGACCAAAACAGTAGATGCTTTAATGTTTGTACAGTTTGTACAATTTGTTAGTTTTATACCTGATTCTTCTTCCTCATGAGTGTGTTTTTTACATTTCTAGACATTAATCATCAGTGTACACTACTGCTTCATCACCTGTAGACTTGACCCACAGTACATTTTGCTGTGTGTAAACAATTTGTGTGACATATCTCACTTACAGGCACCATGCAGATTCAAGAAAGACAAAAAACTGTGGAGAAAATCAGAGTGAATGAACTTGATGGTTTGAGAGATCTGCTTCACCGACACGTTAGAGAACAACCATTTACAAACCAGGTCAGTGATAACAGGGTCACAAGCAATAATGAGCTTATTTGTGGCAAAAAACACAGGACAATAATCATTAACTCATTCTTTACTGACTTTTGTGACTACTTTTTTATTTACATTTACTCCGTTCTTAAGAAACACTGTTTATCTTCTGAAGAAAGATGATTTATTGTTTAGGCTTGTTCACAGCTCATCTATATTTAACAAGAGAATGAGTTTCAACCATCAGTTATCTCTCTTTAAGTTACGTTATGTTCCTTTGAACTACTTTGTTGAACCAAATACAGACACACTCTGATGCAACCCATTGCATCAGTCCCATGTGTAATTTTTAACGGTTAACACTGTATTAGAGAAGTGTTAATGCAACTCGAGTCATTATTCTGGTAATTAGCATATCTGGTTGTGTCTGTGATAGTGGTGATGGAAACATTTGGAGAAAAGTTTAGATACAAAATAGTCATATCCAGTAATCCCAGAGAGCCCTAAAGATCCAGTGTGTAAGATTTAGGGGGATCTATTTGTCCAATCTGTTTGAAATGGATAATTATATTCTCAACTGAACACTTGCTACGGATGGCCTTTTGCTTTTTTTTTTTTTTTTACGATTTTTACGACCACTGGAGGTTCTTCTACTCACTTGGAAAGGGAGAGGGTGAGAGGAGGGTTATTCAGCTGGGTGCAATCTGCAACTTGACCTTTACATGCAACTAAATCCTGCTCACCAGACCTTTAAAATCTGCTATTGAGTTGAGTCAGTACATTGACAACCAAGGCAGAAGTTTTAAGTAAGGTAATATGAACTGCAGGGCTTTTTCTTTTGTTGCAGTTACATCAGGCAGGTTTTTAACTTTCCCCTGTCAATCTGTGTTAAAGAGCTTCGGAAATTATAACCAGGCACATGCAGGCAGGCAGGGCCAGGCTGCAGGTACTGCGGAAATCAATGTATCACTTTAAGAGTTTAAATGAATACAAAATAAAAGAGAATATAGTGATGATAATTTTGAGATATTCTTAACAAAGTCATTATTGAGAAAAAATTTGAGTTTGAGTTTTGTTTTGTTGTTCAGCAGCTAAGTCAGATATCAGATGACTCATATTTTTAGGGAACATGATCTGATCACCTCAAACGGTCACAACTCGTGACTTAAATGGAGCCTAACTTGTGTCTTCCCTTTCTGTCTCTGGTCCAGAGGGTTGACTTTGGCCTGGATGAGCTGGATGAGCAAAAAGTTATTTCACTGCTCACAGAGGTGATTGAAAAAATAAAGAATGAAAACCAGAAGCTCCACTTCCAACAGGGGCAGATGCAGGTAGCTTGATGATTCAAATTTAAAATAATTGCAAATGTTATAATAAATAAATGTTGATCAAAACTGAAGAAAACTATCACTTATTTTTCCCTGAGATGTTTCACTGGTTGAATGCTGAATGATTGGAGTGAACCAGAGTCATACATGATGTTTTGTAAGCACCATTGTCAAACACCGTAACTGTCTTTCTTGTCACATTAAGGCCCAGAGAGATGACCTGGAAATATTGCTGAAACAGAAGGCTGAGGAGAGGATGAACATAGTGTCTCAGCAGCAGAGGCTGGCAGCTGAGAATCAGCTGCTGAGAAGTTCTTTGGAACGTGAAGAAAAGTCCCTGTCCACCTTACAGGAGGAGCTGAGAAACCTGCGCTCAAAGATAAGAGATCTGGAGACGATGGGGGCTGGTGCCGACTTGCTGCTGTCAGAAAACCAGAGGCTGAAGGACCAGCTGGAAGAAGAGAAACGGCTTATCCAAAACTTCCACATCCAGAGGGAGGACATGATGGCCGAGGCGCTGACACTGAGGAAGAAGCTTGACAAGGAGAAAAAAGTTACAGATGAACTTAGGAGAGAGTTGAATCTGCTGAGAAGTCGTATCCCTGAAGCTGGAAAGGAAGTCGATTCGGAGGCGGAAGAGCTGCAGGCCCGTCTGATGGAGCTGGAGAAGAGACTGGTCTTCGAGCAGCAGCGCTCTGATCTTTGGGAGAGGCTCTATGTTGAAACCAAAGAAGAAAGAGCCAAAGGAGACACTGAGGCTAAAGTTAAAAAAACAAAGGGGGGCATGGCAGGAAAAATGAAAGAGACATTTGATGCTGTAAAAAACTCCACCAAGGAGTTTGTCCATCACCACAAACAGCAGATAAAAAAAGCAAAAGAAGCTGTGAAGGAGAACTTGAGGAAATTTTCAGATTCTGTGAAATCAACCTTCCGCAACTTCAAAGATTCAGCTTCGACATTTATCAATAAAGCCAGAGGTTTTTACCAAAAGAGAAGTGATGAGAAGAATACAAAAGAGTCGTGGCAGCACAGATCCCACAAGTCTCTTCACAGACAAAGACACTTTGATGACTCCTTCAAGAGCAACCACAACACTCGAAAATCAGGAGGGAAAGTTCATGAAGATCGAGGTCACAACACTCATAAGTCCAACTTGAAAGGATGCACTGGGGTTTTCGACTGCGCCTACCAGGAATCTATGAGTCTCTTCAACAAAGCTATGGAGCCAATCAGAGCAGACGAGTTTTATCAGCTGCTGCAGAGCTACCTGCAGCAGGAAGTTGACCACTTCCACCACTGGAAAGACCTGGAGACGTTCATCAATAACTTCTTCCACAACGGGGTGTTCATTCACGACCGGATGCTGTTCACAGACTTTGTCTCCGGCGTTGAAGACTATTTAAATGACATGCACGAGTATCACGGACTTAATGACGATGTGTTTGGAGATCTTGATGACTACGTCTACAGGCACTTTTTTGGAGATTCTTACACAAAAAGCTATGGCCCTAAGTAAGTCTCCGGGGGGTAGTCACCCAAAGTATGTTATCTTGCAATCAGGAAGCCATCTTTAGCACAGTCAAGTGTTAGCTTAGCAACAGCCTAAAAAATTCCAATAGTTTTCCAAAATTCTTCTGGATTGTAACACTAGATCTAGTACTTATGTAATGAAAGATTGGTTTACTTTCGTTTTATTATTTCAAATTGCACTAAACTAGAGTCTTCAAGTCATTGGTCAGCCAAACTTGAATTAATTAACTTAATTTTGCGTTTAAACTTGTGTCTAATCTCAACACCTGAAATATGAGAATAAATATGAAAATGTTAGTAATCTCCACTTGAAAAATGATTGAAAACATTTGATCATCAAAATAAATATAGATAGGAGAATCTGTTTCATATATTTATTCATTTACTAATAAGAGCTGCTGCTTATTTACAAACTGTTCAACAAATTGGTGTTTTCACCAATTCAGTCAGTGTTGTTAACAGCATTTTTCCACTGTTTAAGGTGAGTTGTGCTTTCATCTCAGTTGTTTCTGGATTTTTCTGATTTCATTAAGTATACTTTTAAATATGTAGTATATATATAGCAGGTGCATGACATACAACTGACTGACTGTGAGCAGGTGGAAAATCTTGTTTTGTTTTGCAAATACCACCCCATTTATTTCTGCGGCTTGTATGTACATATGAGTTAAACATACTGATACTCATTCATACCATTTTCATTTTATGTTTTGATTCAAACAGGGGACCTTTTGAAAGACCTGACACAGACTCCAGGGAGTCGAGGGTGAAGCATCAACAGCGAAAGCAGCAGAGAGTCAGATCTCGACCACACACTGAACGCAAGTGGAGCCGATCAGGAAGAAACACAGACAGACACATGGCTGATGTGAAAATAGAACTGGGTCCGATGCCGTTTGATCCCAAATACTGAGAATATCTCAGTGTAATTTTATAATTGCAAATTCTATTTTGGGTTGTTTTAGATGCAAAGCCTCTTTATTCTTTCTTTTTTTGTATGTTTGCACAAGTTAACTTTGTAAAGCTACTGAACGTCCTCTATCTGTTTTGTGTTTTAGTGAAGTTATTGTTATTTAGGTTCAAGTTAATGTTGTGGCCTAACTTACATCATCTTCACATTGGTAACATAAGTAGTTTAAGTTAATTTAACATTTTACAATTGTGAAAATGAAATTCTTCTATTGGCCTCTAAATTATGGACCTGATGAAACTCCAACAACACTTATCCTCGACCCTACAATTTTTTTTTAAAAATACACAAAAAAACATTGTGCAGAAAACAATCATTCGTAACCACACCTTAAAAAAAAAAGACATGCCACATTCTGGATGTTTCCATGTACAGTCACTTAGTTGTTTTAATTTGCTGCTACAAAAACAGTTTTGTGTTACAGGTTTGTAATTTGCTTTCAAAGTTAAAATGCAGTTTTATTACATTCCACCTGGAGCTTGTTGGAACTGGAACTGGCAGTTTTATTTGTTGTATTTACGTGTGTTGGGGAAGAAAGACTGGAAAAAAAAGTCACACCACAAAAAAAACAAGAGTGTAATTGTTTATTTTTTAGTAGCAAACCTAAATCATATAGCATCAACAAGGAAAGAAAGTCACCATTGTTCCCATGTTTGTCAGTGCCTTTCATAAATAAAGATGCTTCCTCCAACTTTCCCCTCAGGAAAATGAGTATGAAATATCTCTGCTGTCCTCACAAAGTTATTCTCTTGCAGAAACACAGAGATTCCCTACAACAGAAAAGCACAAGAAAAGTTGAGACACCTTAAGTTTTTTGCTTTTATAGTATATAGAATAAACTTTGTGAGTAGTTTACCTTTTCCAAAACATCAAACAAAACCAGATGGGTCGGCAGAGAAGATCTGTATGGGAATGAAGTCCTGAGCCAGTGAAGAGGGTCGTCAAAGAATCTGTCTGCCTCATCGATGTAACCTTCCTCTCCGAGATCTGGAGGACACTCAAGAAACCTCATCTTCATCGGGCAGTGGACATGGCTGCCAAGAGACTATGATTAGTCAGTTGCTTTCAGTCTAGTTCAACACAAAGTGGGAAATTCTGCTTTCTCTGTGTTATTTTAAAAAAAGAAAAAAGGTATGACAGAGTTTGATGTCACACTTGTCCAAAATTAAGTCCACACAAAACTATACTCAGATATTTCCAGTATTAAGTAAATAGTTAGCTTGTTGGTAATAGCAGCTAGTAAGGTGAGGCACTCAATATCTTCCGGATTAAAGATCTTGGCCTTATCACCTAATTTCATCATATATCCTTGCAAAATTATTTTTGTGAGATTGCACTTCAAAAAGAAAAAGCACCTTTCTTTGATAAGAATAATAATGAGCTCCCATCATGCAGCTTTTCCACCTGCTGACTGTTGCTCAGGTGTGAAGGGCTTTGTCGTACCTGTAGAAAGGTGTTGAGTGGCAGGGCATGAGGAAGAGGACATCTGGCTGCAGAGCGACGTCCCTGTTGACGTCACAGAGCGTCTGGAGATGACTCATGACATCTAGAGTCCCTCGCTGATGGATCAGTCCGGTGTAAAGAGCTGCAAGCAGGTTGCTCACTAACAAGAAAAACGCAGCAGCTCGTCGCCACACTTTCAAATTAGCCAAAGATATTCCTGTAGTAAAAGAAGTATTAAAACACACATCCCGTGGTTTGTTAAATGGAGAAATGTTTGATGTAAAATTGAGAACTTACCACAGAAGACCATGCAAAATGGCAGCACCGGATAGATGAACCTGAACTCCTTGTGAGGAAGCAAACTAAAGCAAAGGATTCAAACATGTTAGTTTGTCTTGCTAAGCATAAAAAAATCACAACCCACCAGCAAACATACTCACCGAAACTACTAACAGCAAATTCTATGGAGTTTTGACCACTAGCAGTGCTGTTGAGCAATATTTTATAAAAGAGTTTGTGTTTCATCTCCTTTTTTATGCCTGCAGCACATGTCCTGCTAGTGGTTTCACAATATTTCACTGACTTCATGTGGCACCAACAAACTAAATAAACACACAACTGCTGGTCTCTAATTGACTCTTCTTACTCTAAGTATACATGTGATTAATAAATATTACTCTGACTCTTCAGTGTATTAAGGAGTAGGTCACTTGATAAACATGCTTACTTGTCACTTTCTTACTTTTGAATCATCTTTTAAGTTTGATAAATACAGACCCATGAATGTGAGTAGAGATGTTTCACCTGTAAACTGTGAGTGTCCAGAAAACTGCTGCCAACAGAATCTTGTATCTTTTAAAGGGAAGGGTGCATCCATGAAGAAAGAGAGGAAGATGAGGACCGATCACAACAGCAAACCCCTGCGTATAGTACCAGTGCCACGGATGAGAGCCGTAGAAATCAGCCACACTGTAGAAGATGTTAAACTTCAGGAAGTTGAACTGGACCATGGTCCACTGAAAAAAACCCAGAGACAGACTGTTAGATTTGAGTTTAAGAGCAGCAGTTCATGTACTTCAAAAATCACATGGATTCAGTATTTTACCTTTTCATAGAAAATACAGTCGACCACCGCTGACAATGCAACCGTCACGGCTCTGAAATGAGAAATAAACATATATATGTGACGCACTGATGCACTGAAGACGTGAGGATGAAACACAGATTAAATTAATGGAGATAAAAAGTACAAACCCTATAGGAATGAACTTATGAGTGATGAGTCTTATTTTGTTATCTTCCCGCCAGAAATGGTACATCAAAAGAGGTAACCAGACTATCAGAGCTGTTGGTCGGACAATGACAGCCAAGGCGACAAGGGTCAAGTATTTTTTGCTGCAAAAACATCAAAAATGTATCCTTAAATAATCTGTATTTAGAGATGAGATTCTTTAGAAACAAGAAAAGAGAAAGATGTGATGGGTCAAGACCTGCTGTGTGTTTTGGACCCAGGCAGGGGAAAGTAAAAAAGAGCCAGGCAGGTGATGGTGGTCTCCATACTGTTGGTCAGAGTCCTGGTGCAGCAGTACCATGAGAACCACGAGCACAGATGACAGAAGAACTAGAGACCACAGCAAAACAAACAGTGAGGCATCAATGTATTTTAGGCGACTAGAAAACTAAAGACAGCAACAAAAATACTAGTCTTTGAATGCATTTTGACTACTGAATGCATAGCTTAGATGCAGCACCTCCCCCTTTTTTATTCTTCACCATAAATCCCAGTTGACAGTTACAGTCTTTACCGTCCATGTTGCAACATCTCGATTTTCCAACATTCGGATGAAAAAGAAGAATTTCACATCTGCAAATGCTGCCAAGAGCGCTTGAGTTATGCGGGGAAGCCATATCTGCAGAACCAACCAGACCACAATCAGTAAAACAAAACGACCCCAGTAAAGAGAAATGCTGATACACAAGTTATCTGCATAGAAGTCATGTTAACTTGCCAGGAGGTGAACTGAGTCGAGGTTAATGAGTTGTAATATCTTGTATATCAGTGCAAAGAGGAGTGGATAGGTGAACCCTCTTATTCTTTCCTTCCATTCCCAGGTCAGATACCCATAAGTCAAACCGTTAAGGTGGTAGCAGCATTAAATAATAGAAAAAGAAGTATAATATTCAGCTACTGCTTTCAGCTTTGACCAATGCCAACAGTTGCTTGTTTTTTTTAGCATAGTAAGAAAAAGAATAAACTTTACTTAAGTTATTTATGTTTAAGTTGTGTAAGTTATGTTTCTCATGTATCCATTCAGGGACGAAGGTTGGACATTATTTGTATTAAAAGTGAGAACCAAAATCAAAATACAGATAAACACACAATAAACATTTTCCTTTCAACATTCCTCACTACGCTGTTACTGGTTGATAAAAACATCAATAATTGAAAACAGTTTAGTCATACAGTTGTAAATGACAATGTCAAAGGATATTTGAAGACCATATGATGGGAGACCTCCAGAGACTGCCAGTACTCATCAGGGACGAAGCTGGTCTGAACCAGAAGGCAGTTGATCAGTCTGAATACCACAGAAAACGCAGCAACTCTGGCGAAGAGCACACCTGTGAAGTTCAAGAAAATCACCCCCTATTAGTAATATAACCATATCTTATTTTCATTAGCAAAGCACACTCTTATGCCCACTATTTTTTTTCCTTTTGTTTGTGTATGTGTGTCTGAAATAAATCACACTGATCAAAAGCGGCCCCCACCGTTTTTGAGCGGAAATTCATCTTTCTTTGAGTACAGTTGGGATTTTCGTTTCCTCAGTTTCACATCTTCGACTTCATTCCCAAATTTCAGGCGCGGTCGGATGTTCTCCATCAGTACATTTTAATTTTAGGCTTGTCTGCGAAATCGGCCGCCAGCATATTACATCTGTCGGGATGTTAGTAAGATGTGTTCAGTCTGATTTAGAAGCTCAGTGAACTCCTCAACACAGGTAGTTAGGCAGGCAATGAACGAATTATGTAAGCTTTCCTTCAAGTGCTTCTAGTAAATAAACTGGTCAGTATTTGCGTATTTATTTAGTATTTAGCAACATGTATGAAACTTTCAATTTAAACTAAATGACAACAAACCCAAAGACAAATCTGGATGGCACAGAATGAACTGAGCTCACAGGTTGTAGCTACGCTTCCGCATTCATACTTACTTCCGAGAGAGCGTTATTATTCGATTTCAAAGTAAAGGTTCTACACTGTAAACGTTTTAAATAAAACAAATGTTTTCCTAAACAATAAAAATTGGTCTTTTATTTCTGTTTTCAGGTTTTCTACAAACTGAACAATCTGGTAAATCAGAGGCACATCGACCAGATTAATCCATAATGTGAGAAATCGTTTCTCAAAGCCCCCCCAAAAATGTCAAAAAATTTAGCTTCACCTCAATTAAGGACAAAAGTAAAATGCTTTTTTTTTTACATTAACGTATGAGGGAGAACAGTCACAGAGGCCTTTTTCCTGCTTTGTGTGCATTTACTTTTAATACTTTGTGTATTTTTATTATGTATTTCTTTACTTATTCACGTTAAAAATGCAGGACTTTA
>JAQNCA010000001.1:15390257-15419289 GCA_029783725.1 Acanthurus tractus
GACTTCAAAGTCTCCAGTCTGAAGTTTGGACTCTCAAGAAAATCCCCCAGCAGCATCACTCCTGGATCCCGCAGCTTGTTTTTACTCAGGTCCAGCTCTCTCAGATGGAATGGGTTGGACTTCAGAGTTGAGGCCAGGGAAGCAAAGCCAGTCTCTGCCAAACTGCACCATATCAATCTGAATAAGGAGTAAATGATGAAGATCTTATCTGATGTGTCAAAGTTGCAAAGTTATTTGTGAGTTCAATTTATCGTTATTTGAATGTACAGATTTAAGATACAGGACAATGTAAAATGTTCATAATGCACAATGCATAATACAGTTTAGTTATCGATGAACGTGACTAATGGTTTATATCTACACAGATGTGTCTCACATGTAACATATATGATAAATATTGATTTCACCTAGCACCATACTGAAGGACAAATCCTATAGTTTCCTAATTAAAACCAATTTAGTTTGAGTTCAGACTGAATTTAAACTATTCAGACTGAAAACTTTAAAAAAGAACTGCTATTAATTTTTTTATCAGACAAACTTAGGGAGCAAGAGAACTAAAGGAAATTTAAGCCTTCTTTTACGAATTAAATTTCATCCCTAAACATAAACAAAGAGGAAGACACATGAACTGACCTGAGAGCCTCCAGTCTGCAGTTTGGACTCTCCAGTCCAGAGCACAGCAGCTTCACTCCTGAATCTTGCAGGTCGTGGTTGTAACTCAGGTCCAGCTCTCTCAGACAGGAAGGGTTGGACTTTAGAGCTGAGGCCACAACTTCACAGTGAGACTCTAAGAGTCGACAGCCAGAAAGTCTGTGATAACAGAGAAAATAAAACTTACAGTGTAATAAAAACTGACAGTTTAAAATAAACCCAGACCTCATTTTGCATCACAAAGCAGATTTACATGAGTTTCTGTGGGTCGGCTGGTAAGCTGTTCAGCCCCAACTGGTCAGTCATGTGCTTGTTGTGTTTCGTGGATCTATGAAACACAAGATCCATGAAACACAACACAACCCTTCTTATTATGTCATTCAGTTCAGTTAACGTCCCCTATATCAAAGAGTATATACTTAAAATTTCATGGGTAACAGCGTTTATCAGGTGGAGTTCAATTAGTCAGTAACATCATTCTTCTCTGATCTTGGTGATGATGAAATTTCATTCGCTGAACTGAACCTACTGAGCTCTCGTTCATCGGCAAAATGAACCTTACTGTGGATCAGCTGCTGTCTGAGGAAATCAGCTGCTTAATACACAAAAACTGTGGCTGTACATTCAAAGGAAACCACAGTGGAAATGTGTGCTGCCGTGTTCTCTGCATTTCTTGTCTTTAGTGTTTCTGCTGTTAATGGTGACAGTTTGAATTTGCAAATTGAAATCCTTCTCACGATAAGGTGAAAAGATGGAAAAGGGGAAAAATGGAACGTGCCTTTATAAACGCTCTCTATGAGTGAGCATTAATAAAGTATGTTTGAAATAAACCAGTTAGTATTAGTAGTAGTACAGACGGGTTCATTCATATTCTACCAGAGAGAGAGGGTGTCTTTTAGATTTTGTGCTGTAAAGTCTGTAAAATAAAACATTGTTGAGATCAAATGATGAATATTAACATACTTTTCATCACAAACTCTGACAGTCCTCAAGCTTTTCTGCTGAATTTGTATTAAACTCCTATCATCAAATAAAGACAGATGAATCTTTTCGCACTTGTTTTCATCCTGAATGTGGCATCTTCATCAGGTAATTTTATGGTAAAAAAAAAGCCTCTTACTTTGTGTCTGAGGGTCCAGATTCATCACTGAACTTTGGAGGTTTGTCTCTGGACCAGTCACTATTCTTAGACAGACAGCTGGATGCTCCAAACTCCGCTCTGTCCTCCTCTTCCTCCACGCAAACACTTATCTTTAGGACTTCATGGAGTCTGACAGATAAACAGAAACACTGATCTCAGAACAAGTGAAACAAATTTAAGAGTCATAATAGACCAAGAGCAAGAATATTCATGCACACACATGGATGTAGTACACTTAGTAGGAGGGTAGAACAAGTACCACTAACTTTTTCAAATCATCCCTTTTGGACCCTCCACATTTACTGTGTCAAAAGGCCAGAAACATTAGGATATATATTAAGAAAAGGAAAGTTAGAGATAATAGCAATAGCCAGATGACCCCTAGACCCTCATTAAATTGTTCTACGCACATTTTTTATGCTTTCATAGCTCATGCACACACAGTACTCAGAATAAGAAAATCAGCCATTCGCACAGTTGTCTTTACGCCTTTGGTTATTTTCTTGAGTTACTGAAGGTTTCATGTGTATGTTTCAGACAATGACAACTTTTTTCCCGCAGATAAATCACATTAATTCTAAGCTCACTCTATCATTTCTTTCCTCCACAGGCCACAGGGAGGAAACTGATTCGCAGACTTTGACGTTAAAATAATAAAATGTTGGATTAACACCCACCCTTCATCAGCCTTCAGCTTAACTCTGTCGACTAAAAATGAATAATAATAAATATCTGCTGGATTCGACCAACAGCTCATTAGTATTTTATTTCTATGTCATTCTATTCATGTAGCCACAGCATTTTGTTAATGATCAGATACACTAATATTACCAAAAAATGCTTTTTGTCTGTTGACTCAGAAGTTGCAAGTTAAGAGCCAAAGCAAATGCTCATGTCATGGTGCTCCAGGGTTGGGCTTTAACGGCATTACAAGCCTCACAGTGAACGAACAAGAAAAAAGACCAAAGGAAGAGAAACAAATGCATGATGAGCAAACATAGGAAAGCAATTAAGGACCTTAAAAAACGTGTGCATGAGCCAAACTAAGTTTACTCTTCATCGTCTTTTCCAGTCTGTATCTTAGAAAACTGAAATCACTCTGACTGAAGTATGTTTTTGAGAGTGGTTTTTATCTTTTATCTGAGGTATTTTTTCCTAAAACGCCCAAATTTCCGTCCAAAAGTTAACGAAGAAAACCCAAATTGAAGCACTGTCATTAGTATGCCAAACCGACAGGTGGCGTGCTCTAAATCTATAGTGGCCAGCCAAATGTCTGTAAAAGTTATTACTGGCAGGCTAAGTGTATCCAAAGGTCTGACAGATTTGACAGATAAGCCTTGAAAAACTTGCATCGTGGTCGGTCGGGGACTGCTTTGTGTGAGTGTTCTTTTATGCATTCACCTCTGTAGCGCATCCTGATGCTACTGTCCCTCAATATATTGAAAAGTATCTGCTCATTTATGTGTAAACATGTTTTAAAAAAGTGCTAGCAAACAGCCAACGGAGTCTCTGATTACTTTCATGCTGGCTGGAGGTGTACGAGGAGATCGATTTTTACAGACCTAAAACTGCGTTTGTGTTTATAGCAAAGGCCAAACGAAAGGCGAAGTTTTAGCAAATATCCGTGCACGCGAGGAGGCTATTTGTTCCGTTAGCTTGCTGGTCAACTAACGTTTGACAGCTGTTTATTTTTCTAAACAGGAAGTGACACACTAGAAAATAAACACGACCATAAAGCATAAGGTTTTCTCTAAGCGTTTAGCGCTGAATCTTATTTTAACGCTAGCAGAAGTATTTTACATTTTTTAAAACAATATTAAATCTGTTGCGTGTAATGTTGTTAGGGTAGAATTTATTTAGGGGAACACGAGTCTTGCCATAGACAGACGAACGCATCGATTTATGTAGTTTAAATTTTGTTAGTATTCGTTGCTATGAAGTGTTTGCCCGTGAATTTTCTTTTTTTTGGTTGTGGCAAGCACGTTCACACAAGTTTAAGCATCCATATTGATAGTCTGGGTAATAACTGGTTAGTGTGTGTCTGTGTGTCTGTGTGTGTGTGTGTCTGTGTGTGTGTGTGTGTGTATTCTCTGGTGACGTATGTTGGTTTATATACAGGATGCTTACACAGGATTACTCAGAGAGGGACGCAACACTTAAGGTGGTGAGGTTTGATTCATGATAGAGTGTGTGTGTGTGTTTCCTCTTGCAGAATGCCTTTCCAATTCTGCCCTCAGTGTGGGACAAAGTTGCACCCTGGTTTCAAATTTTGTCCATCATGTGGGGAAAAGATTCCCTGTTCTGATGATGGATCTGGACCCGTCAGCTCAACAGAATCGTTAAGTCTCTCTCCATCAAGAGGGAATAAAGCTGCAACAAACATAGTTAAATCAGGTCATACTTCAGTCACAAGTAATGAACCCACGAGAAGTGATGGTAAATGTCTTGGAAAATATATGAGGATTTACTTTGTGTTATTCATAGATTTTAGAATTTGCGTAAATAAAAACCTTCTGG
The DNA here is from genome assembly GCA_029783725.1 of Acanthurus tractus. Lineage (NCBI taxonomy): Eukaryota > Metazoa > Chordata > Actinopteri > Acanthuriformes > Acanthuridae > Acanthurus > Acanthurus tractus. The sequence goes on from JAQNCA010000001.1 coordinate 15,394,570, forward strand.
AATTAAACTTTTCTCTTGCTGCAGCCGATGCATGTATCACATCAAGTCCAGTTACACGTCGTCCTGCACTACGAAAGGCCCGAAACTCCCTACACCTGGACAAGGAAGTTAAAATCAGCATGAAAGATACCACGGTGCCCGTTGAGCCCTCTGCTAGTCCTGTAAGAGATGAAGGTAATGTAAAGGCCTGAAAGCACTTATTAGCACAAATTTTCTTTAAATTTTAATTTAATTTCTGATAGCAGATGTAAGGACAGTGAAAATAGAAACATACTGTAGAACAAACTATCAGTGTGTCATGTAGCTTTAAACTTCAGGCAGCACAGTGGGGCTGTTGCAAATAAAGTTATTAGACAGCTGATGCATTTTTCTTAAAGACGGATACTATGATTTTTATAAACAGGCAATGGTGTTGGATTGGTTAGAACTCCTACGAAGCGACACGCGGTGGCTTTTAAACTCGATGCAGCAGCAGAGCCAACTGCAGAGTCTTCCTCTCCTCCTGGTGTAAAGTCCCCTCGAGCCAGTAAGTAGACAAATTAAAACAATACATTCCTTACCAGGAAAGCAGTGTCTCTTCTTTTCTGTAATAACCTCCGCATTCATCCATCTTGTTTGTGGCTGGGCCCATATGCAGGCAGGGGAAAGGCAAAAGTCTCCAGCCCAGCTGTGAAGCAGGCAGAAGGTAAAAGAAGAAGGACAGGAGAAGAATCAACAGAAGACACCTCTCTTGAATCTGTCTTGTCACCTCCTTCTACGCCAAGCTCCAAATCTCCAAAAGGTAGACAAAACTTGAATTATTGCCCACATATATATCAGATAAGCTGATAGCTTTAATTGTGTGGTCAAGCCAGTATATTTTACTGCAGGTAAAAACAAAGCCAAGTCGAAACATGCACTCCCTGAAAAGACACTGCTGGAGGGTGAGAAAGTGACAGACATGACAGGCAAGAAGTGGAAGCTGGTGAAGGGGCTCAGTCCAAGCAGAACAGAGCTCATCTACAAAGGTGAGAGTAAAGTACATGACATCAGGGTAAATACTGCAAAATGTAAGTTTCTGTTTTCTGAGACAGAGAGATTGCTGTTAGTGGTAATATGCATTCAGCCAACACATCTGCTGTTGATGACCTTAAAGTACATACAAAGCATTCTCAGAATGATCTTTTGAGACTTAACTTTTTTGGCCTATTTCGCAATACCAAAATGAAAAAGCATGACATTGTATAGCTAAATGCATGTATGAGTCAGCAGATTTCAGGAGTTAGATAAAATTTTAAGCAATGACTAATGACTATTTGTTGTTAAGGTTTTATCACTAACTAGTGGAATTGTTGTTATTCTGCAGTTTACTACAGAGCCAACAAATGCAAAAACTGTACTGAAATTTAAAAAAAACTTTACTATTTTAGTGCCTGCTCTTATCAAACAAACATAGTCATAGTCATGTTATGAGAGTTATGTGTATTGAACAGTCTCTTAGGTCCACAAAATCTGCTTTAATGCATTTCTTAGAGCAGATTTTGTACAAACCATGCTCAAAGAGAGGTTTTTATTAGGTTTTGGGGAATTGCAGTTGTTGTCAGCCAGATTTAACAAGTCTCCAAAACTGAACTGCACACAAGGGCTTAATAATCACTTTTGAATGATGCTGGTTTTTCTTCATCAAACAGTTTCACAACCCCAATCCAAAGAAGGCAATCACATCCTCAAATTGGTAAGTGCCGCCTCAACCCTAATAGGTCTAGGTTTTTCCTGAGCACTTCTTCCAAAAAAAATTTGTATTAATGTTACGACATGTCACTGAGATACCAGGAATAAAAGAAATATATGTACTACCCATTCTTAAGCTGATTAATTTGTTGTGTTTTGTTTTGTTCTCTTCCGTAATTGGGTCCAGTCATGTTTATCATATATTTTTTCTTCTCAGGGAGCCAAAGATGGAAAAATCTTCAATGAGCAGAACTTCTTACAAAGAGCTGCTAAACCTGTATCTGGTGAGGGTTAATACTTTCCCTTTCAAATTTAGCGCAGTCATACAGTAAAAAAATGGAAAGAAACAGGAGTAGAAAAAAATCTGGTAGGCTGCAGTCATGTCATGACTCTGACTCTTCTGATAGTTAGAAAATAAATCTCTGTTAAAACCGATGTGGCTGCAGTGTTAATCACAGTCAATTGCACAAATTTTTCCCCCTTTATATTAGCTTTAGCAGGCTCTTAAAAATTTGTGCTTTAACAGAACAACAAACAAATGTGATTTAGTTACTTATAAGGACCTTATTGTCTTTTATTTTAGTTATCCTTTCAAAGAATTTACCACACATAATAATCCTTCTTTTAAAACCTAATATGTTTTCTTAGTGGACAAATGGATCAAACAAAACAAGATGGATTTTCTGGGGATTCCTTCCTGTGTTGGGTTTGGTCTCCATGCGGACTCATACAGGTGTGAAACAGTTTTATCTGTGAATATTTATACATATGCTGCTTATAGATATAAAATGATTTCACTTTAACTTGTAGCTCTGATATTTTTTTTCTGTTCGTAGGTTTCTGGTTTTCCCAGACATGGGCCATTCACTCCAGTCTGTCATGAAGGAAGGAGAACTTCTGTCCGAGAAAACTGTTCTTCAGCTCGCTTGTAGGATAGTAGGTGGAACCTTGTTGATTGTTTTTCACACAATATTTTCTATCTTAAGTGGGCAAAAAAAAGTAAATACACAGTCCAGACTTGTAAAGAGTCCCCCTTCAAATTAATGCCAACATTTCTTTTCCCCTTGCAGTTGGATGTGCTGCAGTATATCCATTCAAATGAGTATGTTCATGCTGATATTAACGCAGAAAACATTTACATCAAACCAGAAGAGGAGTCACAGGTGAGAAATAATCTGATTATAAACTGTAATCTGTCTGTGATTTAAATGTTTCTCATGCCGACCACCTTTATGTATGTGTGTGTGTATGTGTGTGTAGGTATACCTAGTAGGATACTGCCATGCTTTCAGGTATTGTCCAAATGGGCAACATGTAGAGTACCGTGAAGCCAGCAGAACACCACATGAGGGCGACATAGAGTTTATCAGCCTGGATGCACATAGGGGAGCTGGTGAGTCACCTCTGTGGTTCACTGAACATTCTTTGTTCCACCAGGGTCAGCGACCCATTTCACTCCTGCAATAGGCTACCCATAAGCAAGTGCTATCAGATTAATTTTCTTCCCTACATGAGGGACACCTGCGCTCCTCCCACAGTCCATCTGTCTGCAGAGCCGTCAGCCACACACACACAGCCAGGCTTTATATAACAAGACTGACTTGATCTCTTCACGGGAAGCTGATGGTGTACAAGGCTCTTTCAGTAACTGACCTGTTTGATCATGAAAACAAAATTAAATGAATAAAATAAATCAAGATGGTATGTACATCTTAGGATAGCTTTGTGTGGAACATTTAAGGGTAAATCATTAATGTAAAACAGACATTGTCATCTGTGTTTTTTTTTCCTTTCAGCACCATCTCGACGTAGCGACCTGCAGTCTCTGGGTTACTGCATGCTGTGTTGGCACACAGGGACGCTGCCATGGACCACCCTTTCTCAACCAGACCAGGTAGCCACACAGAAACAGAGGTGAGAGAGCGTCAGTCATCACATTTTTTTATTACTATTCCAATGAAATATGAATGACTCAAAAAACACCTCCTATTATAGGTATATGGATGATGTCCCTGCATTGTTGAGTCACTGCTTTGGGAAGAAGAGAGTTTCCAGTGAGTTAAAAATGTCTCTTAGCAAGTGTGTGATAATATTCCCTTGGCTGATATACAGTACTTCTGCTTGTGTGCAGGTGCTTTTAAAACTTACCTGACTGCAGTGACGACTCTGCAGTACACTGAGGAGCCGGACTACTCAACGCTGAAGGCTGGACTCAGTGCTGCTTTACTGCAGCTGGGGGGGTCACTGGAACAGTCGCTCAGCATGTAGGTGAGAACACAAACAAGCATGTACTCATGAGCATGGGTGTGTCTGGTCTAAAGAGTTTTCTGTGTTTGTACCAAAAAGTTCACACCTTTTCAGCTTTTTTTAGAGAATGTGCTCAGAGGAATATTTAATATTTTTTTCTACCTTTTCTTTAACTTTAATAAGAGGTTCAGCATTGCAGTGTTGGCACCAGAAGTTTTTGAGCAGTAACACATGGTGTTATTCCACATTTACAGCTGCACATCTTCCAGCTTTACTTTATCTATAGATAATAATTTTTGTCTACTACAGCAATGGGTTCTATACAGATTACTTTCGGTGCACAAATGACTCCATTCATTAGATAAAATTAATCCGGTGTCCAGAGAGTTTTTGGTCTGCAGCTGATTATCATAGTTTCCTGCCATTTGATACATTTAGTGTTGGAGCCTGAGGACATGCTCAGTGCTGGGAACAGTGTGACACTAACTTTTGTCCACCAGTCAAAATAATGTCATCACCCAGAGTATCTCAGACACTAAGGGGTTTGGTTTCAGATAGTTAGGGGTCTCTCTCTTCAGCGACAAATGTTATGCCAGTGCTGTGCTAAAATAAATGCACAGAGAGCACTCAAACAACATTAATTAAACATTCTTACCAATAGAAACATTAGGCATGTCCTTCTCATCTCCATAGGAAATTGCATCTTAATTGAAATATGCAACCTAAACATCAAACAGTTTATGGCTTTTATGTTAAAAGTCAGTGCTTTGTTAATTTAGAGTGATTATGACATTTAAATATGCTTTTTTTAAATTTTCAGATAAATGGAACAATGGGAGGACAGCTGGACGATGCATTGTGTGTTCTAGCTTGTTTTTTTCTGTGATAAATGTGTTGATGTCACTCATTTCAAGTTTATGGGTTTGGGTTGTTTTGGTTGTGATTTTCAAATTTTTTAATCCTTTATGATGTTGCTGTGGGATTTAAAAGAAGTTGCACTGCAGGGTTTTACATTACAGGGTTCACTGTGAATGGGAGAGAGAGGCTAGTTCATAAGTATTGATGCCGTTTTGGTGAAATGTGTCAGTGTTCTTCGAAAATTAGTATGGTTTTAACATTTTTAACTGATTACTTGTTTTAATTTTTTCTGTGGAATTAACTGCTTTTTAATAAATTTACAAGTGTTAAGGTTTTTTTCTTTTTTTACATCTTCAACATGAACTGTTGACTGTATCGTGAAGACAAGCCAAACACAGATGACTACAGCAACTCCTCTGCACTACATTTCTTTACAGTGTGTAGGTACAGTCACTTTCTCTGAATAAAATGGCTACACTTCACACTATAAGCGCCCAAGTGTTCTTTGACGATGTTTTGTAGTCTGAAAGAGTAAAAATGCCAGAGACACGACATTCAGACTTGTAAAAATACATCTTCAATTTTAGGGGTGTTAAGAAATAAGTAGTTCTTCAGGAAGTGACATTTTTAATCTTGTTGTGATGTTTCCTGTTCTTAAGTCTGTCAGTGTCCTAATACAGCAAAAAACACGCTGACTCATTTAACCCAACAGACAAGTTCATTTTAAAGAAACCTTTATAAAGTTTAAACATTTCTGAACATAAACATTTCAAGACATAAACAATTCTTTATATGAAACAGTAAATATCTCTTATTGTGCACACTCTTAAAGTAATTCAGAAAATAAACACTGTTATCTTTTGCCTGATCTCTCCTTTTCGTGGCATTTAAAACCTTACATCTCTGTCACTTGAGGCACTTTCTGAATGACGAGGCTTTTTGTAGAACAACATAAAGCATGATGCTGAAAGACTATAGCGCCCCTGTGAGGCAGCTTTTGTACAAAGCTAAGGGCTCCTTGCAGAGGAACCCTGCTTACACAATTAAACTGTTCAGTTGAGCTTTTTATACAGACATGCTGGCAGTGTGAGGCAGCTACACATGCAGGTTTAAATATAGTTTTACACTGCAGATTGTTTCTTATGTTTGTAAAAAAACTGGACTGTAGTGAGTTTGACTCTTGTCCTTCAAGTGTTTCTATTCATTCCTAATAATACTCCTGTTTCTTTGAAGGTTAAATGTAACTTCTTAACTCCATGTGTGTTTTTGAATCTTCTCATGGACTGTCTCTGATGAAAAAAAAAAGAAAAAGAAATAATAAAGAGAGAGATCCTGTTGGTTTTCAGGATTCATCATTCCCTGTTTGGGAATGACTTCATGTCCACAGCACAGTAATAAAAAATCTTCAGACAAACATCACATGCTCATGGAGTCTTTTCCCCTCCCACCAACAGTGAAAGAGCTCTGGGCTGTACACCAATTTAACACTGACAATAATGACCCGGTTAGTTTTTTCATATCCACAAATACTGATTGTTTTTTAAAAACTTGCAGAACAAAATAAGAAGTGATTGTAAGCGTTTCTGAGGAAATCCATCAACATAAACTTATAAAACCATTCCAAAATAACTCAAATACTTAATAAATGCACTGTAGTAGAGCCAAAAACAAGGCCGCTTTTAGCTGTTCCTGAAATGTTTACATTTTGGACACTTAATTTGTACATGACAGGAACAGTTTGATGTGAGTGTAAACTAAGTGGTATTCCACTTGAAAGGTCTAGTGTGAGAATAAGTGGCATCTAGTGGTGAGCTTGGAGATTGCAGTCGACTGATATCCCTCTGCTCACCCCCCCTTTCAAGCTTGTAGGAACGCCCACGCTGGCTGCCGAAACATGACAGGCCCCCTCTGAAGCCAGTGTTTGTTTCATATTTCCTGGGCTTCTGTAGAAACATGGCGGTGCAACATGGCAGACTTTGTAGATATAAAAGGCTTATCCTAAGGTGACAAAAACACAACGATTCTTATTTTCAAGTGATTACACACTAATGAAAACACACTTAGGAATATTATATTTAACTCCTGCCAAAAGATTCCCCCAAAACCTACACACTGGACCTTCAACTCAGGCAATGTGATGGAGTGTGTGTTGAAAGAGTGAGAACTTTCTGGGAACTTTCAGTTATGAGGTTTAACGTTCTCATTCAGAACAAGGCGAACGTGTGCACAAACTCTTCCCTAGCTGAAGAGCTTGTTTGTCTAAGTGGAACATCCTCAAGGCTTCCAATCTCGCAGAGTAGGCGGAAGATGGCGATCAGAGCAGGACAAATTGTTTAGCTATGGTTCCACTGCATCGTTGGGAGACAGTAGCAGCCGACTGGTCAGGAGTAGAAGGACGCTTCCCCTGACCATGTGGTGTGTCCTCTCCTGAAAGATCGTAAACAGGGCAAATTAGCAAACTTGTCACGCCTGCTGTTGAGTTGTCACATGAACAACTGCAGCCTCTGTTTACTGACAAACTGCCTCTCACCGTGTTGTTCATCTCCCTTTTCCTCGCTGTGCTCCTCCTAATCCTCGGGCATTTCTATCTGACCCAAATCCTGCATGTCCTCAATGCTTGATTCCTTTTTAAGAAATAATTTGTCATTAGTTTTACATGACAATAAAAACACTCTCACCTCAACTGCTTTACAAAGAATATAAGAAATTCTTTCATTACCTGTGATTCAGAAAAACGATCTTCATCTGAATTCCTAAATCCTTCTGGAGGGTCCATAAGGATCTCTAGACCGTCTGCTCCCTCCTCATCGCTGCAGAGTAAAACCAAGAGTAGACTGATGTGACACAGTTTCCCCAAAGACAACCTCATACATTTGTTATATAATTATTCACAGGAACTCTACTGGATGTTGGATGTTAAACCTGTTCAGTCACTGAATAAAATAAAGTTGGTCAGTGAGGCATCAGGGGTTCAAAAAACAATCACACCTTTCTTTTTCTGATTTATCACTGTGTCCACATGACAACATTAAGATAAAATCTAAGAAGCAGAGTCTGAAAAAATGTTCAAATCAGTTTCAACTCTGTGCTGGAGATATTAGAAATACTGACAGTTTCAGTATCTCTCAATGATTGTTGGCCACGAAGCCTCCGTCCATGACAGTCAGTCAACATCTAAATGAAATGTTTACACTAATGCAGTTGATTCAACTCATTCAAAGGATCTAAACATAGTTTATAGTTTGTTTTGATACTGAATAACTACAAAAGAATGTAGCTAATTGGATTATTTCCATGTTGTGTTGACAGTGCTAAATCTATTATTACAAAGAATAATGGGAGGACTTTCTGTTCTTATTATCCCACAGAACACTGTGTGAAAGTAGCACACCATTATTCGGAAAAACAATGAAAAATGTTCATTCAGGTTCTGACACAAAAACTACAACACTCACCTTCCTCCAGAGTAAAAGTTCTCTTCATCCTTTTCTTTTCCCTCTGCTTCCTCTTCCTCCATTTTGTTTTGGTTCTCTTTTTGTTGCTCATCATCATCATCATTCTCTTCCTTCTCTCCTTCATCTTCCTGCTGTTGCTTATCTTCATATTCCTCCTCATCTTCATCAAGGTCAGAGCAGTTAAGAAAGTCAAAACTTTCCAGGGCTGTCTCAACTTCCTGAGTGAAACTGGATGAAGTAGGAAAAGGAACCTGAGGAGAAAACAGATGCAGCTGTTAAAACTGCTGCTGGCAGTTTAGACTTCACAAAGATTAAAAAATGAATCAGGGAGCTCACCACCAGAGGCTCCTCTGGTTGTTTTGAAACATGATCGGACTGATCTGTCTCTGATGCTTCAACCTGGTGTCTCTCTGCTGCTTCAGTGTTGCTGTCTTCTGCTTCAGTCTGTCCAGCCTGAACCAACGAGTCCTCAGGTGCATCATCAACTACCTCTTCTGCTGAAATACGCACTTGTGGGATGTCACTTTCTGACAAATCTGGTTTCTCCATCAAGGATCCAGGAGGTACAGAGGAAACATCAGGGCATGAGCAGCTCAATTCTGCTGGGGTCTCAGCAGTGAGGTCAGCTGATTGGACAGATGCCCTGTCAGTCATAACACAGTCTGAACTACTCTCGCCGATGTGGCTATGAGAGCAGGAAGTCTGCAGATGGCCGTTGGGCACTGCATCTGCCTGGGAGAAAACCTCCCCAGCTTCTGCCTCATCCTCCTCTTGGTTGGAGGAGAGTGACGGTGTCGAGGCGCTGGATTTGTGCGGCGTGAATGACAGCTGAGTGGTGAGAGTGGTTTGCAGCATGTTGGAAGCCGTCAGCCTCTGAGCGTGATGAGCCAAAGCCGGACTGGAGGAGTCATCAGACGATTCAGAGGAGTTGGACCAGACTGTTCCGTTCTCCATTTCTCCCTGTCGCTTCAGCAGAGACTAAAAAGGAAACAGGAGAAAGAGGTGCAACACAGATGAGACAGTTAATTATCTGGATGATTTTTTCAGGAAAAAACAACAATACTGATGAATCATTAATCCAGTGGTCCTCAAACTGGGTCATAGAGGCATCGACTAAGGCCAAAATTATCATTTTAAAACTAAAATAATCTTTATTTTTGTACCAAAAACAAAAGATTTAATATTTATTCAAACAGCAAAATTAAATGTTGGGTGCAGTGGACATTTTGGCGAATTAAAAAAACAACAAACAGCTGAGTCTAGAAACTCCACATCTTAACTTGTACTCTGTATTCAAACCATCTATTTAGGGCCATTTTATTTCTCCTTTCCTGAAAAAGGAAAAAGGAAGTGTGACATGATGCGAAACTTACTAATGACAAAAAAGTTTGAGAACCACTTGTTAAATCAATAACGTCTTCCTATTGACACTAACTGAAATCTTATTTCAGTAATCACATACTGAGATATTTTTAAATTAACTAAATGCAGGCAACCACATCACTTGGAGGTCTACTCATATAGATTTTGCTGTTTCCTTCATCATAATACAAACTTAAAGAGTATCTAACTTTGCAGAAACAACATAGAGACAATCTCTATGTTTTATTTTGAGCTTTGGATACTTCTGATTAGTCAATATTAATAATTGCTTTAACATAAAACTTAATTAACTTTGGTAATTCTATTGATTGTTACAAACAATAAACACCAATCAAGTATATGAAAAGGGTAATTACTAGTCATTCAACCAATAACTGGGGCATTGATCAGTTAGTAAGTATTACATACCTTACAAATTAACATTTATACAGAACTATCTGCTTTGATGTTTTAGACAAAATAAAATTCAAATTCTTTCATTCATTAAACTGCAGCTGACAAAATGCTTGTCTGTGATTCAGTTAAGGCTCAAATTAAACGTGATTAGATGTTTTATTTTAAAATCCGAGTTTAATTAGAAGCTAACTACAACAGTTTATTCATAAAGCACTTTTTGACATACTGTCATATGTTGATTACTTCAATGAACAAATTATAATTACTATTACTCTTATTTTCTTTAACCTTGATCACTATCAACTACTCTATAGCTACAACTACGTCCCAACACACCGACTGTACAGAGGTGAATCGGGGGGTTGTATAGCTGAATTCACAACGCAAGGAGGCCGTCCTGTCCGTGTCGGCCACATGTAAGGTTTCCACCAAGGAGCGGCTCTGTCTGGGCCAGCCACGAGGCATGCTCTTCACGTGAGGTGAGGAAGAGGAGGGACATATTGGAGCTCTACTCAACCACTATTAAACAGCTACATGGACCACAGCTGCGCTCATACATGCTGCTGCTGTCACACATCCCACTATTGCTATCATTCATGCTCCGTGCGTTAGGCACGCCACTCATACCACCACATGTCCTAATACACAGTCCTCTGTGAATATCCTCACACACATCAGTACTACTGCTACAGACAAAGCAATTGGGAAGCAGCTGAAATAGAACAAGTCGGTGAAATGACAGTAATGATAGTCATCAGTAAGATAAATAGTAAATATACAGTGTATTTAAAATAGAGAGTTAGCAAGCCATTAATTAGGAACTAATGGTGTAACAGAGCAGGAGTAATGGAGATGTTGTTATAGGAAAATGCTGAAAGGATCTCTACGTTAATGTGACTCACATAAAACACCTGCTCCCGCATAGAGGGTGTGTCAGGAGGGCTCTGATTGGACAACAGCCGTTTGGATACTGTACTGGTGGATGATGTCTGGTCGTCCTTATCAAACGGACTGGCAAAAACATAAAAAAACACATGACAAAAATGAGAAACAGAGAGAAGGAAGCCTGGATAAGCGTGTTAAAATTGTCAGGTGTGCAGGTCTTTGTACCTCCAGGTGACCTCCAAATTTAGCTTAACTGTCCCAAGGTCGTTGATGTCCACAGCAAGCGTCTGGGGAAGTGGGCAGAACAGGTCAAGCATTTCACAGGAAACGCTGCCCACCACCACGTGATTGGCCAGGCTCTTCAGCTCCGTAACCTGAAAAACCATCACAAGCAAACCTCAGAGAGCTGCACAGTTTACAGATTAGATCAACTGGCAGCTTTTGTGAGCATGCATGCAGTGAATTAAAGGCAGAGGATAAATATCTTTTTCATTGTGTATAAATACTATGAAAAGACCCAAACCAAAAATTAACTTTACTGACAAGTGTTACCTTTGCAGCCAAAGCCTGCCAGATATTACTCGTCTGTATCACAGACCAACAAGCACATACAGCATCCTGCTGTTTTAATTCACAGCTGAAAACAGGCTGCAACCAATTCAATCTATTGCTGTTTGAATTCAAGTTGTTCAGAGATACTTACTTGACTGTTTGAGGGAACAACTTAGCCCTTTTTCAACTGAATTTATTCATTTGTGACCTTTTTTATAAAGATTTATGTCTTGAGCTCTGCTTAAAGTGCAAAGACACAGCCACTAGTTTTGGTCTTTCCATGGGATTTGTTAACAGTAAATTAGGAATAACACCAGCCTTATCTTTGAAAAGCAGATTTCTTTACCTTGATTGACAGCAGTTCTGTGACTAGAGGCAGAAAGATGTACTCTTCACTGTCCCACACCTGCTTGTTGCTGACTTCCACGCGGCCTCGTAGCCTCCAGCGTTGTCGCCCATAACGCATTAGGACCTGATAGGGCCAAAAACAGCTGATGTGAGCTGACGCAGAGACTCCATTGCAATCAGAATCTGCTTGTATGTTTGTGTATCTTACCTCATACTGGTCACCAGCACACAGCCGTGCAAAGCCAGCAAGGCCTGCAACATCATAATAATTCAGGATGAAAAAAAGAGAAGTGAAGAATTACAGACTGAGGAGAGTAGGAAGTCCTATGAATGTAGAAAGTGACTCACCCTTCATCTTGACATGAAATTCTCCCATCTGGCTTTCTAATTCACTCTCAAGTGAGCACATGTGCTGCAGATACAGACCAAGGGAAGAATTTAAATAATGTCAAAGAGATTTGTTATAACACTGGAGTGTACAGTGCATACCAGCATTTTGATATCAATTTTTAGAAAAATAAAGTGAGTGCCAAACACAGGATTCATGCTGTGGCAAACAAACACATTGACCACAGGTCAGTCACTTGCCTCTGTACACTCCTTGTAGCCCTTGTTGGCTTCACTCAGGCTCTCTCTGGCCTCCTTGCTGCCAGTGGCGGAATTGAAGGCTGCCACCATCTTACTTGCACCATCACGCAGTCGCCGTTGTATACAGTAAGCATCGTACAGTTCCTCAACCTGGAAGAGCAAATATTACACAGGTTTCAATGAATGGATTTATGTTTAATTCTCACCTAAAGAGATTGAGCAAATTTTTAGGCATTTGGGAGCAGTGGAACAAGCTGTAAACACAGCTTTAACACAATATCCCCTCATTCAGAGAAATTAAGTTACTTTGTCATTTGTCTGGAGTCAAGTTGAAGTCCATCTAATGATTTTTTAGTCAATTATTCCTCTTCTTTAGCTCTGTTTTGGTCTACACTAAATCTTGAGGTTAATGTTTTGCTTATTAGATGCTGAAAGTGCCACTATATTCACCTGCTCGTTGCAAACAAGAACAATGAGCTAAAAAAATACTAAAATGCTCAACAGAGTGAGGTGATACTGGGTTTGTCACCACAAATGACACCTTTCACAATACACATAGTCCTATGAACCATTATTTTAGTACATGTTAGTCTCTCCTAAAATTAAACAAACACAGACATACATATAGAAACACACCTTGCTGAGATGGAATTCCAAGCGACGCATAAACCTCTCTATGCCTTTCACTTGCTACAGAATAAAAAAAGAAAAATATTAAACTTGACAAACTTATGGAGGAGATCTTGGGTGTTCTTTCTCCTTTATACACTTTCAATGTTCTGCACTTACAGGTGTGAATGAAACTCACCTTATCCAGCTCATACAAAGACCCCTGCAAAGTAAACAACCACAAAAAAACCATTTAGCATCACAAAGTGTCAAATTAACATCCTGACTGAGGACTGAAGACAGCAGCAGTCAGGATGTTGCTGACTGACAGTCAATACTGGTGAGACTGGTTTGACTGCATGAGCTCTCACCAAACGACCATTCCTCTTGTTTTCTCTGATCTGCTGACCCAGACTGTCCAGCTCCAGCTGGTGGACCTGTAGATATGACCTGACAATGACAACCATAGCTGTTATTTCTTCATTTTCTGACTCAAAAGCAGTCATATCCTGCTCAATTAGTGATATTTCACACGACAGTCATCGACTGAATCAATGCAAACTGCGCCTGAGATGTGTTTACTCACTGTAAGCCTCTGCGTAAGGCAGCATACACTTCATCCAGCCGCTCAGGCTGGGGGGTTTTAGTAGGTGGCAGTTTGGTGGAGCCTGTGAACATCCTGCTTCCTTACAAGGCACGTTTCTCTTGGATCAAACAGTGCTGAGGGAGGAAGAGGCAGACAGAGAAAGAACATAGGATCTCTGATAAGACCTTCATAATAATTTCAGTTCATTCAAGGGAACTGGCAGAGGAGAGAAAGAGAGACAGAAGTTCTGCTCACCTGCTGAGTGGAAAGAGATTGTCACTACTGTAGCATGCTTGGAGAGTTGAGTGTAGCACTGTGGTTTCAGCAAACTGAAGGACATGTCCTGTAATTACACAAAAAAGACACATTGGAGACAAAAATGTTGCTCTTTGCCTCTTACCTCAATGTACCTGACAGGATTTTTGCTCCTACTCTATGATTATGAAGGATTCCAATAATTACAGAAGTCACGCAAGGAAAAATTAGGGGGAAAAAGTAGACAGAAACCACTCTTTCACTTCTTCTAAGCCAGCCACACTTTTTTGTTGAAAGTGTGAGACACAGAACGACATGCATGCAGGAACCACAGTGGCCACCACTGACAACCATAGGGAGTACAGTCAGCTTTTGCTTCTCTTCCTCTTCCTTCCCTACTTCTCCACCCCCCCTCACATCCAACACAAGAGCACAGGAAGTCTCATGGCTGACTCTACACAGGAAATTCTACACAGAAGTTTGGCCCAAGAATATAAAACCATCTCTCCACTGTGTGAGAGCGTGTAAGAGTTTACACTTTTCTACTCCAGGCTATGCCATCAAACGTGGAGATTAGCTGGATGCCACAGGGCAGGAGAAACTACAGGAAGAGAGGGTCGTGCCTAATCTAGTCACAAAAGAGATTACAGACTTAAACCACACTAAATCTGTCAAGCAGGAGCCAAACCCATATTAACACATGGGATCTGTGAATGAGCCAGCATGGAGCAGAGAAACTAGTGACATCTGCTCTCCATTGTCTTACACTAAACTCCAAATCCCGGAAAGAAATGTGGCTCATTTTAAGAGATGGGATCACATGTTCAACCTGTTTAGAGTTGCCGAGATGAAAAACACACACATTACAGTTTATATGACCAATGCATCATTAGGTATCACACAGCTGACATGAGAATAAGCTGTATACACCCTGCTGTCTTTTTACATTCTCCTGCCACACTGTGAGGGCTTGGGCTCAGGGTGCAAGAGACTGGTGGTCCAGTTAAACCGCTAATCTTAGCTGCACACTGGGAGGATTAACTGGAGTTGGTCGGGGTTAGAACATGGCAAAGAAAACGTGCCATACCAGAGGGCCTTTATGAATAATCACTCAACCACCAACAACAACAACAGCCAGAGAACATGAGATGCACTTGGACCTGCATCCTGATGTGGACACTGCTATGAAAGTGCAAAGTCATCCTGATAATAAACATATAAAAGGAGAATGAGCTTACACACCCCCACCTACCCATATTAACTTCACCTGAAGACCACACAAACATTCAGCAAATTTCAGTAATACGGATAACATGCAATCGAATGTCAGTCGCCCAGTTTCCTCTGTGTCAGATGTGCTTTTATCCATTTCCTTACATTAGAGATCTTTAGCTGGATTAATCCTCTCCACAGAGCCCAGGGAACAAAGAGGACACTGTTTCCAATCACCTCACAAGACTGGAGTTTTGTTTAAAAAAAGCCTCTGGCACTCACTCTGTGCACAAGCACATATAGTCTTGTTCAGGCAGTAGTTTGCAACAACAACAACAGTCTTCCAATCAATTAGTTACTCATATTGATAAATTAAGCATTTTTTTTTACCAAAATGACTGGAAATATGGCTACGACTAACCATTTTGTTAGTTGCAAGCAGATTTTTTAATAAATCAGTATTTTTTGAGTGTTTAAATTGACAAAATAGAGTAAAAACCTTGACAACTTAATATAACAGACAAAAAACTAAATCTACAGTGGCTTAAATAAGACCAAAGCACTCAAAAACCTTCAAGTAACTTGAATTAATGATTCCTCTGTGTCTCTCCTCAATAAATGACCTTGTAATTAATTTTTTGCTAATGGAATAATTAACTAACTTATGGAATATTTTGGCCTCATAACTGTATGATGACAGATTACATCACTGTGTGAAGCACATTTTCCTTAAATCCAGTGTCCACCATGTTATAACACATTATGTGGAAAAGAAATACATGCATGTGAAGTTTACAGATGAGTCATTATCATAACTGGAAGTGGCTACTTTATTGTCAATAAGACTGATCATTTGAGCACATATGATATTTTCTATAAGTAATTTAGCAAACAATAGTGCAGATATAAAAACTATGTAGCTTACATTAAGACCAAAATTCACCCATACTTTGTGGGTTCAAGTGTGTGTTGAGAGAGGAGGAGGAGGAGGAGGAGGAGGTGGATGAGGGGTAATGGTGTTACTATACAATGCAACCACTTCTATTCCAGATTACTGGATTAGCCTAACTAGGCAGCAACAGGCCACTGATTCGGATAAACACACACACATCGCGGCTGAGCTCTTTACTTCAGCTAACAGTGAAAGATAGAGTTCAAACAACAAACTTAGGAGACGGTGTCGTGCCAGATTTTGTATTCCGTACGTCTCCCACCCCGGCCACCGCAGCTTATCACAGGCCAAATAAGTCTGCTCTCGTCCATACCAGGACCCCAAAAACCCTATTTAACTCAAAGAGACGTTCCACCAACTCATAGCTAACAACAAAAAAGAGCTTGTTAAGAGGGGGATTTAGTAAATCACAGTCAGCCGGCGGATATTATCTCTACATCATCAAGGGAAAGCAACTTCACGTCGGACGGGCTCGTGCCCATGTCGAGAAAAAATTAACGGGCTTCTTGTTATGACCTTGGTGATGGAAACAACAGCCCCCTACCTCTGTTTTACTGTCCGACAACCCGGAGAAAATGAACGGAGTCTCATTTCCAAAGCGATGCTCCACGCAGTTAGCAGAGGTTTACAGTTATTCTGGGCGCTGTCCCTCTCCTTGCTTTCGCAGTTTTTTGTGTCCACAATGAAGTCAACAGCGGTTACCAACCTCAACTTCCGGCTCGAGCTTTTCATCATAAAAGCTCCATTCGACTCAAAAGTCAAGCTGATAATGGAGCAAAAATACAAAACGTCATAAAACATGTACCGAAAGTCAAAAAGTGAAAAAAGGAGATTTTATCACAAGATCTGAACAAATTTAAGGGTGCAAACAGACTAATAATTAGAATACCCTAAGTATTGAAGTTCAAAGTTCATTTTCTTATTATTCAAATCACAAGTTTCTCTGAGGGTATGATCATTTGTGTAATAACTGGTCTGCACCTTCAATTGGACCCGCATTCTGTATGAGGAGAATTTCTCAAACACCCTTTTGAAGGATAAACAGGAGAAAAAAAATGATAAATTTTTGGAAGAGTAACTTTTCCAAACTGAGTCAGTGTCATGAATACAGAGTTGACAGAAATAGCTGTTTGTAGATGTAGCTTTCTTTTACTATGTTCCTCCATTTGTAGCTACACTACATTGTGAAAACCTGCTCGCTTTAACGTTATCTATATTTAATATGTATATATTATCGTAAAATGGACCTCACATTATAATTAAATGTTGTCCCTTTACCTATGGATGCACTATACTTAAAACAGCTGTACATTTTATCACCTCCATTAAAATCTGCTGACAATTATTTGTATGGTGTAATTTTCATATTTTCCAATGTTTTCAACTACATTTTTATATCTGTCTTGCTGAAGCCATTTCCCCATATTGAACTTGTTCATATATTTGGCAAATTTCAGTGTTGAAATCAGTTTGAAAAAAGGGAACCAAGTTTTACACGAGAAATTGCGAGTGCTGACTTTTAATTTTACTGAACATTCGTTGTGTAAGATATCAACAACCATAACTGATGCAACAAATATTTATAAAACTCTTATTATGTACATATATCACAAAGTATCATCTTGCTACAAAAAGCAGATTATCAAGACTCACACAAGCTTTGTATAGTTTGTCCAGGACACTTCCTCCCAGAAAAACTCACCATTAGACTCATTTTGCATCGGAAACCCATTACTAAGCCACCTGACATGCTTGAATCCAGCAATGTGCCAGATTTTGCAAGTGAAGACACTTTTTGGTGGATTCCACGTTCATTAAATATTATTTTGAAATGTTGCTCTTCCAACCGGAAACCATGTTTCGGCTAGTTGCTGTGGCAACAAGGATGTCCCTCAGTCTGTCACTGTTTTCTCCGTTGCTGCCAGTGCTCTGCTGGCGACGCCACGGTGAATACTTAATTCCAGTATGATTTGAAGCAGACACTCCATCTTCTCTCCTGCCATCGGAGGATATAGCAGTTCCTTGATTTTTGATAATGACAGCTCTAGACAAAAGAAAACCTCACAAAAAGCGTAAAAGAATGCAAGTGAAGACATTTTCTAATTAACGCTAACCTCAACATGCTCCTCTCACATGATGCAAATCCATGTGACATCTCACATGCAAAGAAGTTGGTTAGTAGTTTAACATCTTGTCGTTTCCGGTTGGCATCAGTCAATTAGGACTATTAATACACTCAAATGTGACTATAAAGCAGGGCTATGACTGAGAATTTGTTGTTTGCAAGCTTAGACTGAGTTTTTATCCTATGTACAAAGTGAACCCCATTTTATTTTGTGTTTAAGAATTATCTGAATCAAGTTGATACAACCTGTAACAAATACAAAAAGTGCATCAGGGGGGTGAATTGGGACGTTTGCACTTTGAATATGACCACTAGTCCTCAAACTAAAAGTTTACAAGTTTCTCAAATCACAGTTCAAGCTCAGAGAGTATATAATGGATACAAAAAGTTTTAAAAAAGCATGGCTAGGGCATACTCAAAGAGTGAAGCTGTAAAAATACAGTGTTAACACATTCAGCATAATGGTGTAGAGGGCGAGGATAGTCAAATTAAGTTGTCCATTTAATAAAATATCTTTGCAAGCAAATTACACTAACATTTCTGTGCTGGCACTCATGGTTTTCCTCAGCCAATTTTGGTATTAATAATTAAATTCTTTTATTTTTCTTTTCCTGTGCCAACATGTGTTACCCTCTGATTTAGAATATTTTGAATTGAGATGACTGCAACTGCAGAAACCCAAAAACGTCAGTCTCAATGTCTACATTGTTTTATTGGTTGTGCAGTCATACATCCAGACTCCTCTGCCACACAGTTATTAAAATATCATTCAAGCTGCTACATAGCATTGCATTGCCAATGGTACAAAAGTAAAACATCAACCCAAAGTGGAATGACTACACAAGGGAGCAAAAAATTAAAACATTTCCTTATACTCATCAGTGACTATGTTTTTGTACATATGCATCAACTAGGGGTGTTACAGTAGCAAGAAAGGAGCACAGCCGCATAAGCATTCTATTGAGCTTTAAAACTAGACAGGCTTAAAAAGGGATGTACTAACCACAAAAAAAGAGAAAAGAAAAATAAAAATATTCAAAATATTACATTTAACCTATATTGAAGTGGCTGTTATTAATGGCAGTATCATCTCCCTGTAAGTTGCCCCTTTGTTTCCACAATTTATGACATTTATCATGATGTAGCAGTTTTCTGTCCTGACCGAGAGGTATACAGAGCTCTTCAGTGAGGATATTTGATTATGTCGAAAGAAGTAAAGCAAGGTCCACATTATAGGTACACTACTATCTACGTACAACTTCAACCTAATGACACACAGGTATATAACAAGTAAAACTCAAAAACAAAGGGTTTAGAAAGAAAAGAGATGGAAAAGTTTATCTGGATATTTTGTAAAATTACATGCAGTCTTGAGTTGTTAAAATATGTTAAAAAATTAATTCTCTTTTGCAGATTTTTAAACCAGAAGTGATTATGTCATGCAAATAATGTAGCGCAACTGTCTCCTACCACATTACAGAGCTACTTAACAAATACACCTGTGAGAAGGCTTAAGATACTGCTGTCAATTACAGCCACCCCAAACTCCAATGTACTGAAATATGCATTTTTTGGTAGGCAAATCCTTATTAAAAATCTTTATCACTCATCCAGGTCTTTATCAATACATAAGTAAAAAGCAAATCTTAAATTACAACAGTGATTTTTGTTTCTGTTTAGGATCGAGTGTTTGTAATCCTAAATTCCAAGAATTAAAATGAAGATTTGATGTGTGTTTACAGGTTTCGACCCTCACACCAATCACCGGTCCATCATGCTGAGGATCATCTCGGGTGTCAGGTCTCCATTAGGTGGGGCCTCAGACAGCTGAGCCTCCTGTGTTGTACCCTCTTCCTGGGGCACCTCCTCCATCTGAATGGTCGACTTCCCTCCACCGACCACAACCTGCTCTACGACCTCCTCGTTGGCATCCTCCTGGTCATCTTGTTCAGCTCCAACCTCCTTCTTCACAATTATGTCATCCACCTCTCCAGTGGCCTCATCCTCCACACGGATGATAGCAGCCGCTGGTAAGAAAAATTTCTGGTCAGATTCTGATACCAGAAAATGTAAATATGCTTTTCACACCATTGAAGCGGCTCCAAAAAATGGGATGGCAATCACTGCCTTCACTTATAGCTATGCAGTGTTATCATTTTAAAAGTCCATTAGCAGAAATATCCTAGTCTGATACTTACTGTCTGGTTTGCTCTTTGGGGGCCTTCCACGCTTCCTCTTGACAGGTGGCTCCACAGGGGCTGGGACAGGGACGACTGGTGGAGCTTGCTCCACCTCGATCCCACCCAACAGCTCCTCATCCTCCTCTACTTCATCCAGGTCAGCCTCTACATGTGAAGTAAGCACATTAAGCAGATATTAGTCAGAAAAACACTGTACTATTATGACTATGACTCCCATAGGCCAAAACAATATCCGCTTAACATTAAACAGATTAACTAACCAAGCAGAAACTCCAAATTGTTTTGGCATAGCAGCTTTGTACAGCTAGGTCAAATAATAAATGCTCGTTAAAAGTTAAATGAGCTTATCTGATCACATATAGTACCTGTGTCGTCATCATCATCATCATCATCATCGTCCCTCCTGGCCTGCATCTTCCTCTTCCTGCCTCGGCGACCCTTTTTTGGGGTGGGGGTTCCATTTTCTTCTTCAACAACTTCACCTGTGCAGTTCTCTGCATGACGCAGCATGGTGTTCTGTGGACCCAACCATCAACATCACTAATCAGTCATATACTGTTACAGAAAAAAAAAAAAGATAAATGTGACGAGTCTGTGTGGTAAAAACTCTGCTCAGTCTTACCCTGCGGGTGAAGGTCTTGCTACACTTGCTGCAGACGAAGGCAGTTGGAACAAAGTTGGGATCATGGTAGCGCTTGAAGTGCATATCCAGAAGCTGCTTCTGCCGGAATGTTTTATCACACTGGCTGCAGGCAAACGGCTTCTCCCCAGTGTGTGTGCGCTTGTGCATTATCATGTGGCGTTCCTAGGAGAGACAACAGTCCTTTAGCATGAAAATAAATTTCATAAAACTTCACACATGCTTTATGTTTCACTTGACACACCTGTCTACAGCAGTAGTCGCACTGATCACACTTGAAACGTTTCTCATTCTTGTGGGTCTTCTGATGTTGGATGAGTGCGTACCGCTCATGAAACACAGCATCACAGTAGCGACATTTCTTTCCTGTCTCGATAAATGAGTGCTGCTTCCTCAAATGAACACCTGGAACAGAAACAGAAGAATGTGACAGTTTGGTAAATGATAACAGGTCTATTGTACAGAATGACAAAAACTGTTCCCAAGGCTTTAAGATAGTGCTATATTCTGACTATTTTATGACTATACTTAAACAGAACACACCAATACTCAAAGGACTCAGACCAGCGACTATTAAGCAGTATTTCTACTATGAGTTTTCAAATTAACCACAGTAAAATGACCACTCTTACAAATGTAGTTTACATGATCATCATGATCACAGGCTCCAAGAATCAAATAAAATTTTTTCTTCCTGGAACTTATTCTAACTAATGCATTATGACACAGTTTTAAAAATAATGGCAAAACATAACCAACCAAGGTCACTCTTGCGTGCGATGACAGTATCACAGTGTGGGCAGTGGAACTTAGCCACATTCTCTGTGTGTTTCTGCAGAATATGCATCTTCATAGTGCCGCTCTGCGTGAAACGGGCATGGCAGATGTAGCACTCATATGGCTTTTCACCTGCAACAAACAGGAAAGAATTTTGTTTAAAAAAAGGGTAAACCTGATTTTTCAGAGAGAGGATGATGCAAGCAAATTACCTGAATGTGTCCTCATGTGTCTCTTCAGCTTGTAGGTGTCTCTGCTAGCATAGCTGCAGAGACTGCACTGGAAGGGTCGTTCCCCTGTATGAGAGCGGATGTGCCTTTTCAGCTTACTTACCTAGATAAGAGACAGAGACATTGCTAAGTTTATACCAGGGCATCTTAGAGGAGATGAATTCTTGCAAACACAGATAAACACATTTACTTGCCTCCACACTGCAATAGTCGCACATGGAGCACTTGAAGGGCTTCTCGTGTGTGTGTTTGTAGCGGCGATGACGCACCAACTCGCCACTGGTCACAAACGCCATGTCACAATCTGTGCATTTATGTGGCCGAGTGCCTAAACAAATTGAGAGAAGTATAAGAATGTGAAACACTCATTGTAGTTTATTGGGGAAAATATTCTTTGCTTGCTTTGTCTATAAAAACATAAAGCAAGATCAATTAAAACATTGATTGAAAGTAAGTCACATTTTGGCAGTCATCTTCTAATGAAATCACAGGGACAACAAGAATAAAGCAAGGTCTCAAACTAGCTAGCTTTGAGAGAGAAGGTTTCAGTTTCTCTCTTACTTGTGTATCTTCATTATTAAAAATTTTGCCAGTGTTCTAGAAAAATCAATTTTCACATTACCTGTATGAGTATTGAGGTGGTTTCTCAGCAGTGTAACAGTTCGAAAGGCCCTTCCACACAAGTGACATTTATGGGGTCTCTCGTCTGTGTGGCTCTTCATGTGTCGGTCCAGGTTGGAGCGCCTTGGACATGTGTAGCTACACAGCTCACACTGGAAAGTCTTCTTTACACCTGGACACAAAAAAAAGAGAGATAAGTGGTTGATTTTAAGCATTGCAAATAAACTCTTGTCTAGGAATGTAAAGAGGAACACAAGAGACAAAAGAAACTGTAAAATGGCCCCATTGTGAATCCTGAGAGTGAGTATTAAATTCCAACCTTTTTTCTTGATCTTGGTGGGCTTTGGTGGCTTCATGTTGCCCACAACCTTCTCAGCATTAACCTCCGACAGCAGCCCCTCCTGCTGCTCTTCTTCAAAGTCATACACAGAAACATCCATGTCTCGATCGCCCTCCCCATATCGCAGGCGGCTCTTTTTTCCCTTCTTTCCTTTACGAATAGCGGTGATGGGCTGGTAGTCAGGGTCCTTGGTCCATTCTGGATCTTCTTGCTGAGGCACAGTGGCTTCAACCTCTGCTGCCTCTTCTTCCTCTTCCTCTCCAATAGGTGCTTGAAGGTCCTCATGGGCTGCCTGGAGCTCCTCCTGCTCTACAGTCTCTACTTCACCATTGGCACCAACTTTTACCACCTACAAGATGACATTTCAAATTCATTGTTATTTTTCAACAAAAGGGTTTCACAGAGAATGTGAAGTTGAAGATATAACTGAAAAGACCTGATCTACTTTTAACAGCAGCCAGGAGAAGTTTCTTACCTGGAAACCCTCAGGCAAAGGGAGGGTGTGACAGATAACCGGCTCTGCATCCTTATTAGCGCTTGATGCATCTACATAGGTGGCCTGGAGCCCATCTACAGTTGCTGTTGTGACAGGTACCTGCACCAACTGAAGCTGACCAAGACCCAATGCTGCTCCTGCCTGCTCCTCCATATTCACCACCTAGATAGAAAAAGTTTTCAACTTGATGAAATGGACAAAAATCAGAAGACATGTAACAAGACCAGTATTGACAATTTCAACATTAGCTAGATCCGTGTTTCACACAAACCTGGAGCGTAATGATCTGACCCTCATCTCCACCAGTGACAGTCACCGTTCCACCGCCCTCCAGCACCTCTGTCTTCATTTGCAGCAGAGTGGGGTCGAGAGCATCCATCACCATCATCTCCATGTTACCAGCCACCTCCCCTTGTTGAGCTATGGCCGTCCCCTGTATCAAGGCCTCTCCACCTTCTGGCAGGACCTTTCCATCAGCCTGAGTGGTCTCCATGGAAACAACCTCGCCCTCCATGGCGGTGGGCAAACTATCAGCCTTAATAGAGAAGACATCAATTTAAAAACTGAGAGCAAATTCTATTATCAGTTATTTTTAATTTATTTTCATAAAATAACAACTATAAATTGTTACAACGCTTTCACTTGTGGTGCCATTGCAAAAAACCTGTTGGCTTTATGATGGTGCAGTCTAGTCAGGCTCGTTTTGTTGCCCATTTGACCAAAGCTCAGATATGCTCAAACACCAGAACCCTGAACATCAAAATCTGTGTAAGAAACCAATTGTAATGTAAAAGTATGTCCAATGTTTTTCCTCAGTTAACCCTCGAGGTGTAAAGCTTCATCGAATTGGCCTCGTTTTGTGAAAACTGCAGAAACCCTCTGAGAGAACATCTGCTGCCACCACAGTACAGTGATGGTGGTGTTGATATAAGTACAAAAATGTCAATTTCCAGGGATAATAATGAGGACAGTCCTTTGAGCTATGTGAAACGTTTTCAATGGGAATTGTTTTCAATTACATCTTGTAAATTGAGTTAACTGTCCATTATGAGTAAAGTACAAGGGACATTTAAAGGTTGACTTTCAAATTCTGCAAGCCTAACACTCAAAATTCAAGATCTCTGCTAGGGGAGAGGGTGTTTTTTGTTCCCAATGACCCGATCCTTAATCAGACAATTAAAAAAGGGAGTTTGATTAGTTTGCACATATTAACGTATTAACGAATTTAGCACTACTTTCAATCTGCGTGTTTCC
>JAQNCA010000001.1:15419414-15432838 GCA_029783725.1 Acanthurus tractus
TCCCAATGACCCGATCCTTAATCAGACAATTAAAAAAGGGAGTTTGATGAGTTTGCACATATTAACGTATTAACGAATTTAGCACTGCTTTCAATCTGCGTGTTTCCCTATGATCATAAGTGTCAACAAAACATTCGACAATCCGGGTACTTTGTTAAATTAAATTGATCTTTTCACATACGTGAAAGTTTAGGAATTTAAACAGGAATTGTTCGATGAAGTGATAGAAAGTTGAGCAAAACTTTGATCTATGTCCCACAATGCACCACAAGTCAAGATGATTATAATGAAATATAACATGCTATAATGCGATTTTCTACGCTGAGTTTAGTATAAAGTTATCTGTCACATAACCGACAAAGTCAAGGGAAAGTTAAACGTGACTCAGATGAAGTAACGTTACTACCTGGAGACTGGTAATTTTCGCAAGTGAGTAATCTACTGCGGAGAAGCAACTCGTGTTAGTCTCGTCACGCATTATATTACTTTTAACCAAAAGTGAGGTAACGTTAACATTTGTAAAAGTGTTAACTTACGCCTTCCCCTGCTAAACTGCGTTGTTCAAACACCGATAAGCTGTCTGTAATTTCTAGAAATCCAAATCAGTCGATCAGTCAGTCAATCAATGACCCGGTCACTCGTTCGTCTATTTTAAAAACACTTACTTTGTTGTAATTTCGCTATCAGTTCACAGCCCGACAACCTTTATATATGACATTGTGAAAACGATGCAAACTACTCAAACACCAACTCGTGTTACTTGGGTAGTTAACTCGGGAGGCGCGAGTACGTCTGAAAACAGGAAACAAAGGGCACGATAAGATGGACGTCAGGCCTGAACTAACTTAAAACAGAAATACTCTAAAACACAACCATCCCTGCTCAAATACCCCAAAATATCAGCCAGAAAGAGCCAAAATGCTCAACTGAGACCGGGAGTTACAGTTTATAGACGGATTTAGTGCATTTTGGACAACGATAGAGGGAGACAAACACCCCCCGCCAGCCGCCTGGCCGGTAAGCCCTACCGTGACACCTAGAGGCCGACGACGGCTCCTACAAAAACGTTTCCGTGTTTGGAGGTAAAGTAACGGCTTCACTTACTCCCGGTTGCTTCTTTTCGCTGTTTTATTCCTTTGGAGGCTTGGCGTCTGTGGTCGCTCCCTTCAATCCCGCTGTGGCCGTCCGTACGTGCTGAGCGCTGGACTAATAATTTTCTCCCGCTTTGGAAGAGTGGGCCTAACACAAAATGGCGGTCTACGAGCGCTAACGCGGCTGCGCAAAAATAGCGCCCGAGGGAGTAAAGGGGAGTGGCTGAGCTGGGGATGTGGGTGATGGGCGCCAGATTTGAATTCAGGCGTGGGCGTGGCGTCCGGAACACGACGAAGACCATGGAAAGAACTGAGAGATAATCTACTGGTTTTCTCACCACAAGTACGAGACTTTTTCGCTCGTGAATGACTTGTGGAACACGAGCACTACGTTGAGTAGATGTTACATATTAAATATTTTGTAAATTAAAGCAATCCAATAAAATGACCACAAGAGGGCAGTAGACTTGTATGTAGGTGTAGGGCGGGCCTCAACACACAGTCGTGATTGCATATCATTCTCAAAGATATTCATGAATAGTTGTGTGTCACAGTGTAGACGAAAAGTGACATACATTTGACTAATGACCTACATAAGTGGTATTGGGTTGCAAACTATCGTTTTAAAGAAGTAAAACTGATATGTCTGCTTCAATAATCTTCAAATCACCACCATAACCAGATTAAACTGCTTGGAAGGGAAATTGCTGGCCACTGATTAACCCTGTTTCTCATATGCTTTGCACAGCTCTTTCAAAGTAGGTTCATGCCTAGCAACAAATTTGTAGTCTGAAAACATAGCTAAATATAATTGTCCTTGGTTCAAATCTGGTGGGGTGACTTGTTGCACATCATTTTATCTGCCCCTCTTGATAACATCTATACAAGGTGAACGTCTTTGTTGAAACTGCTTACTGGCTGGAACCTCTCGCCTGGTCTTAAAACTTATATAGATATGTGTCTGCCTTTGGCCAACAAAAACAACAACAAAATTTACAGTGAAAGAGGAGAATATTTATGTATAGGCAAACTCTTATTAACATTAAAAATGCAAAAATGGTTGCAGTCCCATGCAAGAATCTTGTTTTGGCTTTTACATTACAGTTTACAGCAGATTTACATCCACACCATAGCGCTAAACAGCTGATGTCATATTTGTCCCTGTGGAAAACTTGACATCTAATGAGCGGGGAAAAAAAGTTGTTGATCTATGATCAGAGAAAACAGTCACTGAGTTATGAAATGCTTTGAGAAACAAAAAGTGAAGAAACTACATGCCCATAGTGTAGTTTAAGAGAGAGCCAAACTAATAAATACATTTTAAATGATTAAAAGCATATTATAATCATTTTCTAGCATAACCTCAGAGGATTTATAATTTCATCATAAGTAAATCGAGACCTATAGCAATAAAAAAGATATAAAAAGATAAAGTAATAATCTAATTTATGGTTTCTGACAAGTTTCACAGCTCATTATCAAGGTTTCATCAACCCCCTTAGGAGTATTTAAGACAGTTGCCTCCATCAGGTGGACATCTTGCTTTTAATGTACAAGTATATTAGTGTGTGTTGTACACCTTTTCAGTTATAAATTAGTCTTCCAGATTTTCCTGTCACTTGCAACATTTCAGAGCATCTTTTCCGCATATGAAATAAATTATTAATTTGTTACATAACCAGTAGAACATTTTGTCCAGTTCAGTTACTTCATTGCAGTAGATTCATATCCATGCACTTGTCATGGGCCAGGATGCAATGATAAAACAAATGCAAGTGTGGTCAATTGATTCCCCTCTCTCCCTCTCTGCCTCTTCTTTTTTTATCACCATCTTTTTTCTCATGGTTGTCCTCCTCTCGGTGGGGAGGGGGCAGAGAAAGGCGAGGTTCTGTTGTCAAATGTGTCAGTCTAGCCAGCCTGGCCCCTCCCACCTCAGTGGAGGCATTACATACTGCTGGTGCTCGTGCTCTTAGCAACGGTGCCTCAGCAACAGAGCCACGGCAACAGAGCTCCACGGCAACAGCGTGCCGTGTCTCCCCAATGGAGCTGCCATTGGGCGGACCAGCGCTCAGGCACTACACCCAGAGCAGACCGAGACCCCATCGACAAAAACTGAACTATCGTCCCAGCAGACCGCAGGTACTGTGAAGGTGGATCAGAGAGGGTTTTGTAAAAATGGAGTATGAGGGGAAGGTGGTGTGTGTGAGGAGAGAAAATGGAAGAGAGGGAGAGAAGGGAGATGTAATAGGGTACAGAGGGGAGAGGCAGGGGGAAGGGAAGGACAGAGGGGGAGTGCTGTAAAAGATGCCTGGTCCCTGCTTGAAAAAGGCAGTCCCATTGTACCGGTCACTTGCTGTTTGAAGAGCCCACACTTGGTATTTGACTGAATGTCTTCTCGTGCTCTGTCTTTTAAAAGAGCGAGTGGCATTTTTTTTTTCTTTTAAGGTTTCTTTCATAGGGTTGTATCAAAAGAGTGTGTGTGATCATCTGCATTTTCCAGTGAGCCGATAATGTTGTCACAGAGCTATTAGGCTGTAGACATATAGTCACTCCCTTGGAGCCAATGGCCAGAGAGACAAAATTCAAGCAATTCCCCTGACAGGATATCATGTAACGGTCACTTCTGCTAAATTTGTGTTCTGCAGTCAACCTCCTGGCTTTTATTGCTGCTTGTGGGCACAAATGTTAATATGATCAGGATGATGCAACGCTGTATTCCTGCAATTTGGATATCGCATTACCCACATTGGCAAAATGAGTTATCCTGCTTTTATTCTGTATGTAAAATCCAGTGACGCCCCCCTATTGTACGTTACTGAGCAACTGACTCCCAAGAGGCTGGTTTGTAGCATGACTGGATGAGAGATTCAAACCAAAATACATCTATAGAGGCTGGAGAAACACTAGTGCCAGAGTGTGTGGGTTTTTCAGAGGTGAGGGTTATGTAATTTAAAGTTTCATGATCCAAGTTGCTCAGTTTGTTTGATCTTTGGAGTAAAATGTGTTCCCTATATATGTGTGCGTGTGTGGTGATTAGGAGACGATACTTGAGAGTGACAATGAAGTCCTTGAGCTCATGGGGAGGGTGGATGAAGGAGTTGAAGAGTTCTTTACCAAGAGAGTTCTTCCTGCTGATACACTGTGAGTATTACCGGCTGCAACGTTAGCCTCTTCATAGTTCATTGATGTTTAGCTGATCTAGATCCTAACAATTCTTTTTTAGTAAACGTATACCATAGAACCAAATGCATCCTCTGCCTAGGAAAAAGCAAGATGACGAATCTGTCACAGTGCATGAAGTGGCTCCCGCCAGCTCTGTCCCATGTCCACCCCAGACGAAAACACTCAGGAGAAAGCTTGGTGATTTCTTTACACTCAAAAAGAGACGAGGTCTGAAGTCAGAAGCAAGTCAAGAGGGGCGTCCTAAAAAGGCCTCCATTGCTGATTTCATCCGCCCGCTCAGGGAGGTCGCCAGAGCTGAGAAAGAAAAAGATAAGGACAAAACAAAGGAACACGACAAGGAAAATGAAAAGGAGAAAGCGAAAGAACATCCCTGCACCGTTACTGGAGAAGCAGCTGTTCAGGAGACACCTGTTTCTGGTGCTCCACCACTGAGGGATGACGCGGCGCCTCCCCGTCGAGCCCTCAGAGAGGGGAAGTCCCAGTCTCTCATTTTGCTGTCTGGATCAGCAGCAGCAGGGACTACTAATGCCAGAAACACTGCAAAGGTGAGTGAGTTTTAAGTCATATATACATTTAGATCAGTAAATTTGTTTTTTGAAATCACTCATCACTCTTGCTGATTTCAGAAACAATTTGAAGGCCAACATAGCTTTGAGCAGAAACTCCATCTAATGCTGCAACGTATCGGAGTTTCTAAAACCCAACCTGGAGAGACACAGGTGTGTGAATGTAAATGTCTGAATTTAGATATGTATTCTGTAGAAGTCTACTGAAGTGTTTACATGCCTCTTTTATCCTTGTAGAATCAGGAGGGAGAAATGAAAAAAGCAGAATCTGAAGGTATGTCCCTTTATCTATTTGACATTTAAATATGATCAGACTTCTCTCTGCTTCAGCTTAGTGTTAATAAAGCAAAATTAATCTCTGAAGTTGAGGGATTTGTATCAAAAGGAAAGACTTTTTGACATGGTGCAGTTCTTAATTAAAATGATTTAGTATCTCTTAAAGCTGATGAGACTGTTCCCCATACATTATAGGCCTATAATAATGAATTAATTCCTCTGGTAAAATAAGATGAATAAGATGTAAATGATCTTTGTGCCTCAGGTACTATCATTGACAGTAAACCTGAGCCACCACCTACTTTCACAAAACCTCGAACGATGTCTGCGTCATCTGGTAAAAACACCTACCCAAGCACAAATTCATCCACTCATGTGTGAATGATAAGCTCAATTGTTTGCACATTTATTGTTTTCCTTTAGATACAAGGCATCAAATTCGTCCAAGTGTGTCAGCACACGAGTCAGCTGGGAAACCTGCTTTGCTTCCAAAGCCAGTTCTTAAGCCGGGTCCACCTCCCACAACATCTGGCCGCAACACACCTGAGAACGAGCTAGCCCAGATACAGGAAGGGGAGACAAACACACCCACGAAAGCTCCAGCTGCAGCTCCATCTACCACCGCTCCTACTGCCCTCATTGCTACTACCACTCCCACTGAACCGACAATCTCAAACTCAGTCCCTGACTCAACCAATGTTACGATTTCCCCTTCAAGTACTGTACCGCCCGCTGTCACTGATATATGCACTGACTCTGTTAAACCTAATACAGCAGCTACAACACCCACAAATGTTACAGAGCCCGACAGCAAACCCTCTATCCCTGAAGCTAATGCTACTACACCTGACCTACCATCCACTACCTTTCCAACAACCCTTTCAAGTACCACCACACCCACAGAGCCACCCACAACTGTCTCAGTTACTTGCACCTCCTCAGAGTCCATCACCCCCAGCCCCTCTGTCACTTCCAACTCAACAACAACTACGCCTTCCACCACCTCCTCAGAAACTGTTACTGCTCCCTGCAATGAAAGCTTGGTGTCCATTACATCAACAAATCTGTCAACTGCATCAACTTTCCCAGAGTCAAATAGTAGTCTGTCAGTCAGTGTTACTACTGCTGCTGCTGCTGGTGATGTTGCTGCATCAGTCGTCACCACAGCTTCTTTACCTTCCACCAGCATATCAGATATATCTACTACCATCAATTCAAATGCTGCAGTTGCCGATGATTCCATTTCAGTTACTTCCGTTAGCTCTGTTTCAACACTAACTAAAACAACATCTCTACCCCCTTACTCAAGTGTAACCATCCATCTTGACACCCCCATCACCCCATCCTCCTCCCTGGTCTCTTCTGCCTCTCCTCCCACCAGTTCCACCTCTTCCAGCACCACCACAACTTCACAGCCAACATCCACTGACTGCATGAACTCTATCTCCACTCCCACCATTGCTCACCCAGTCACCCCTAGCTCTGCCGAGGTCTCTGCTCCCTCCACTTCTTCCTGTGAAACAAACCCTACAGGCACCACCACCACCACCACTAGTTCAAACCATGCAGATACCACTTTCCCCACCAGTTCAGCAACTGCTGCTGCAATTAGCTCCCAAGTCCTAACTAACTCAGACCCATCTTCTGCGAACAACATCAGCACTACCCTCTCACCAGCTACCCTCAGCCTCCCCACCACTGACAACTCAAGTGCTACTTCTCAACATTTGACCAGGGCAGCACCCTCTAATGATAGTCCAGGCCAGTATAATGATTCACAGACACCTCCTGAGGAAATATCCACTGTAGAGACTGCAACAAAGGACATAAGTAAGTTTGAAGTTTTGTCTGTACGTATGTAAATATGCTTACATCCATGCTTGTTTGTGCTTATTTCGATTTTCCTCTCTCAACAGCATGTGGGGACTTTGAGATGGTTCAAAAGAGCAAGAAGACTGAGACAGATGAGTGCAAGAAAGGAGATGAGAAGGATAGACAAACTCCGGTCAAAAGTGAAGTGACCAGGAAAGATGTGCAGGAAGAAGGTATGAAAGCTGGAGAAGATGATGCAATGAAAACGGATCTGGGAACAGCTGAACCAGCATCAGGGAGGGTGATTGATGGTCAGAAACAAGAAGAAACCAAGTCAGTAGGTGAAAAGTAATTAGGGAATTAAGAAATTGCTAAATATGGGACCAACTACTGTGACAGGGGCAGGAGAGGCCACAGTAAAGGGTACGGGGGGGTGGGGACGATCCATGGCACTTCCTACAGGGACCACCACATTACAGCAGCACACCACAAAGGGTGGGCCACTGGACCAAAGAACTGAGATCCCCTAGGTGTGATGTAATCAACAAATCCAGCAGTGTCTTTTGTTCTTTTCTAACTTATGTTTGAATTTTTTTGCATTGCACGTATGATTATGTACCATAAGACAATTATTGTGGTAAAATACACCATGTTTACAATAGATGGATAAGAGACATAGTTATGACTATTAAATGGAATATTGAATTCACTCTCTGTCTATCTGTTTTTTTTTTAATGTGCAAACACATTATATATAATGATCTTTAAAAAAATGTAACTCGAGGCACATTGGCTAGTATTTTCTGATGCCCCTGGACTTTTACAGATGTCATGGAGATAAATCAGTTATTATTTATTTATTATACAACTATTTACTGCATTTTTAAGGCATATACAATTTTAATGTTTCCATAGGGAAATACATAATTCAAATTAACATCAAGATCATATTTTGATTTACCTCACAACACTGCCATGTCAAGAATGTAAAATAGAAACTTAACTGAACCATTAATACTCATCTTTTCAACAAGTCACTAGATTGCCAGGGTGTCTGCCTGTCCTACCAGACCTGAATATCAAACGTATGAAAAAAATGAATAAATAAATAAAGTATATTAAAGTACATGTAAAATCAAACGATTATGCATTTGATGAATTCTATTGTAGTTCTTCCATTTTCGTCAAATATTTAGTCAGTCAGCAGGTTAATTGCAATTTGTACTAAAGGGTTTTGATAGTTAAA
Organism: Acanthurus tractus; assembly: GCA_029783725.1. Lineage (NCBI taxonomy): Eukaryota > Metazoa > Chordata > Actinopteri > Acanthuriformes > Acanthuridae > Acanthurus > Acanthurus tractus. Next base: position 15,427,589 of record JAQNCA010000001.1, read on the forward strand.
ATACTGTTTTAGACACAAGATATATACACTTTTAATTTTTTGAGTAAAATGATTTGTCCCTCTATTTGTATCTTTAAAATGTTAGAGTTCTTGGATGAGCTATAGTTAAGAATTAAGATTATCAGTAATAATTGCCAATTTTCAACCGCAGTCAAATATAACCGCATTCATCATCCAGAACAGCAGGGGTCGCTGTCGATGATATCACCCCGTGGGCCACACACTTAACCCGGAAGAGGAGGACCGAGGGAAACAACGGCGGAGAAATTGTTGTTAATAGTACACTGAATTAATTTAGCTATTTAGATAATTCAGTTCAGTTCCAACTCAACCAGAATCTGAGGTACATTTGCAGGAGGGTTTCGCCCCGTCGTGCACAGGTTAGAGATGTCAATCGTGCCTCCCAGTCGTTCGTCTACTGGCTGGCCGCGCGGTAGTGCCGGACAGTTTGGGAACAAATACATCAGTGGGCCTGCTAAACCGCTCACACTGGAGAGGACCATCAACTTGTGAGTTCATGTGGACCAAAGATGAAAATGAAGCTTGTATAAGTATCAAAATGTATCAGTTAGTTAACTCACACCAACGACGAAAATCAAATCTAAGTCTGATAACATTGGGTCAAATAGCTATTTGTGCCTGATTCCGGTTAGAATAACTTCGCTCCTGACAAGCGCTGAGGATACAAATTACAATTAACAATATGTTTAATTTACCATGTTTTAGAGTTTAATGTGTTTTCTCCCAAAATAATTGGCTGGAATAGCAGTATACAGTATCCACATAGGCTTTTATAAGTTGTGAGCTTTTGGATTTTTAAAGTAATCTATTAATTAAAACATAAATAGATTATTAAATACATCAGTTTCTGTTGAATTGAAATTTTATTGTCAATACACGTTATGTTGCAGCATTATGTTTTATAACATGTAGGTTTGAAACAGTCCAATGATGCTCAAGCTTAATGACTTTTCATGTTTTTATTTTTGTTTCAGATATCCTCTTACAAATTACACATTTGGCACCAAGGAGCCTCTGTATGAGAAGGACAGCTCTGTGGCCGCCCGCTTCCAGCGGATGCGGGAAGAGTTTGATAAAATGGGAATGCGGAGGACAGTTGAGGGCGTTCTCATTGTCCATGAACACAGGCTACCTCATGTTTTACTTCTGCAGCTGGGCACAACTTTCTTTAAACTGTGAGTAGTTAATGCCTTGAGGCTCTGGTAAAAATCTTCTGTTTGAATAGTACTCTAATAGTCTGCTTCTTCCCTGCAGCCCAGGGGGAGAGTTGAGTCCTGGAGAAGATGAGGTGGAGGGCCTGAAACGCTTGATGACCGAGGTAGCTACATCACATCACAGTTTAAGCTTTTTGTTGTTGTGATAATTGCAGAGTTTACTGGTATTAATTTTTTTGTATGTCAGATCCTTGGAAGGCAAGATGGTGTGAAGCAGGACTGGGTGATTGATGATTGTATCGGCAACTGGTGGCGCCCCAACTTTGAGCCTCCACAGGTACAAAAGACAGGGCCAACAAGAAGTGTTGCTTAAAGTACAGTGTGCCACATTTGATCTGGATGTCCATTCAGTGTCAATAGTATTCATATGCACAAGAATATTCTGCAGTGTGCGCTATATTTGCCACAGAAAACTGAGCTCTGTGCAGAATCCGTTCCTCTGCTAACACTGGTGACACAATTGGTTGTTAAAGACAGTCTATTTCAGTTTGATGCATGGTGCTGCTGCTGAAAAAAATTGTACAGTGGGAATGGGCTTCAGAAGCTCACATGCAATCCACCTTTGTACATGTAGGCACTGCTTATGTGCCTGCTTGGGCTGAAGAAACAGCCCTTTGGGTCAATGTTGCATGCCCTGAAGAATTTACTTCTTCAATTGACTATGTGACAAATTTTCCCTTTAGCTGATAAAACATTTCTGATACATTGTTGTTTTAGATACTGAAAGCAGGGTAATATCAAATTTGTCCACTTACACAAATAGTCCATTTCCTAAATACATAGTTTTTTATTAACTGTAAAAGAGAGTGATTTTGACTTTTTGGTCACATTTTACTTTCACCTGTATTGCTTATATAAAAGTTAATCTAATGAGGTTAATGTCAAAATCTCAAAGATAATGGAAAAACTGGATGTTTAAAAGGGATGCGGTCTTTATGCTTGAAATAACTCACTGCTTGTCAATGTGCTGTAAAGTTCACCCTACATTTGAAATCAGTGCAATACACCAATTACTGACTACAACATATTGCAGATGGTTGGCATTTTGTGCTTTATCGATCCAGTATGATGAACGATGACTGCTGAAGTCTCTGTAGTCAGTCATGATCTAGTTTGTATCACTGTATACTAAGGTGAACTGATCTGAGGTTGTCTTTCTTGCAGTATCCTTATATTCCAGCACACATCACCAAACCTAAGGAGCATAAGAAACTTTTCCTGGTTCAGCTGCAGGAAAAAGGTCAGTATACTGCAGTGCAGTGAAATGATTTTATTTTGGTACTTAAGTTAATTAGCAAAAATTGATAGAGATACAAAAGTGTAAACAAAAGGAAAGGCTTATTAAAAGGTGTTTTAGCTTTTTTAAAAAAAAACTGAATCCTCTTTCTACAGCACTGTTTGCCGTCCCCAAGAACTACAAACTGGTGGCAGCACCATTGTTTGAACTTTATGACAATGCTCCTGGATATGGACCAATTATTTCCAGTCTACCACAGCTATTGAGCAGGTATTTTTTTTTTTTCTTTCTTTGCTTTTGTGTTATCACAAATAGTACAAAGAGCAAACAATGGAATTGAAACAATGGAAAATTGCAACACCATTACTATTAAAAATTGTTTTCTCAACATAACATATATTTTTAATGATTTTGCTTCTTTTTATAGGTTCAACTTCATTTACAACTAACTTGAGTGAACAGAAATTCGTCGGCTGTCTCTGTGAGTGCAGCCCTGTCTGAGCAAAGATGAGAGACTGTGGTGAAAAAAAAAGTTTCTTCTTCGGCTCAACTTTCACAAAATAAAAGCTAGCCATGTCAGGTTTATTGACAGTTCACAGGGGTGTTTATACTGTTAGAGGTAAATGAAAATGTCATGTGTTGGTTGTTTTTTAATCTTGAAAAACTGCTTGTTTTTTTCTCTTTTTGTAGTATACAATTCTGTATTCCAGTGTGATAAGAACCTGGCTTTATGTCCTCTCAGAAAAGGCCAATGTTTGATTAAACAAAATACATCATTGAGTTTCCTGTCATTTTAACCTGTACCTATACTGCATTTTTTGTGTTTCTTTTTAATAAAGCAGTCCTTTGAGTATGTTTTTATAAAGTGCAGTGTGCAAGTGAGTGGCTGACTGATCTGTATTATATTTCACATTAAATATAAAGTGCTTCAGGAAGTGATTTTTAAATTTTGGGTTGTTAAAAGCAAACTTAAACAGCAATATCAGAAATATTTTCATGACAAAACAATCAATCTTTTTTTATTTACTTATTTTGGAAAATTTGTCATCAGGAAGGCAGATACCTGTAGACACTGAACAAAATTTCCAATATTAATGTAAGAAAATGGGAAAATACTTAACCCACTTGATTAACCTAAATTAATACGTAACTTGGCTCTATAAATCTCAGGGTGTGTGCACCTTACACCTTCAAATTTTCCACTGAGGAATTGGTCTTTTACAAGTACAATAGACCTACTTAGCCCTAAGGTTTACCTTTTAGGCAGCTGAGCACTGCCCTTACAAACGTCATCTCTAACGTAGTCATGTCATGGTTTATGTTAGATTATGTCCAGGTTTGCAGTTACACAACATACTGAATGTAAAATAGTTTTGAATACATTCAATCTGGTAAAATTAGTAGCACACGCAGGGCAGCATTATCACACTGTATATTTGAATGTTAGAGTACCCTAGCGGTTTGTCACCGCGTCTGCACTTAAACATTTTTAGGATGTATTATTATAAAGACTAAAGAGATTTAAAGAAAATAATGAACTTGATGAGATTTCCATTTAAATTGAGAAGCAATTTTTTGCCAGTCAGTCAAATCTGCCTGACAGTCTTTACTCAGGGATACAGTAGCCAAATCTACGCGACGTCACTTACCCGCGACGCACGGGCCATTTTACACTAACACACGTTTCTAAAATAAATATTGTCAAAGCTCCTAATAAACTGTATGGTGACCTAATTTCAGACAGGATAGTTTGTACAATGGCCTCCAAACGACGACAGAATGAGAGCACCAAAACAGAGAAGAAGAAAAAGAAGAAGAACTGTGAGGAAACAGCTGATCTGTGTTCAGTTGTAGAAGACGAGCAAGTGAAGAGCGCTGCGAAGGAGGCATGGAGGCAGAGGACTCAGTACAGCCAGGGTTAGTGAAGAAAACAGTGACATTACAGACACAGCTGGGTTAACTGACAGTCAGACAGACGGAGAGCAGATCTCCTACAGTCACCTGTCAGGTTATGAACCGGGCAGTAATTACAAAACTTTATGTCCTGGTTCGTCTGAGTGAATTGCTCTGTGACTCATAATAACATTTCTAACGTTAACTCATAAACAACAGACAAGCTCTATCTATCTATCTTTGTATAATGTGTGTGCGTGTGTTTTTTTCACCTTATTGCTCAGTGAGGTAGATTTTGTGGCTGTAGCAGAAACTATATTTAACAGATCCTTTGGTTAAGTCACAGTCTTGTGTCATTAATTTATACAGACACACAATATTTTGTTGTTTATGCGCAGGGGGTCTGGAGCTGGACTGCCACCCTTTCCCTCATTGCATCATCAGGAACTTCCTCAGCAGCGAGACCTTTGTTGAGAACCTACAGAGAGAACTACTGGGACTCAACTTTCACGAGAAGTCAAACGATCTGTACAAATTCAAGCAGGTCATCTCTCTTTACTGGTTTTCTCAATGAATTGCTTTCAGTGTGTCTGTTTTTTAGTTTTTTTTTTTGTCTTATCAACTTCACGTTGTTGTTGTACCCACACAGTCAGATGACTTGAAGAAGAGGATGGAGCCACATATTGCAGGACTGAGGTAAAACAAATGTTTGTGTGCTGTGTATGTCAGACCAGACATGTTGATATGTGTTTGCTTTGCAGCAGAGGTTTAAAGTGAAGTGGATTAGATGTAGAGAAAAGTGAAGTGGATCAATCAATCAATCAATCAATCTTTATTTGTATAGCGCCAATTCATAACAGGTGTTATCTCAGGACACTTTACAAT
>JAQNCA010000001.1:15438801-15451115 GCA_029783725.1 Acanthurus tractus
AAAGCATTTTGCTTGCTGTGTAAAATCCTCTTGGTCCTCAGGAGGATCACTGAGTATGGGTTTGAAAATAAGTTCAAGATGAAGAAATATTTCAGATGTCTTTTGGTTTGTGTCAGACCTTGGTTAAATTAGTGCAAGGGATGTGGAGGTATACTATCACTTATTTTAAAGTGATTTTTAAAAAATCCTCGTTTAACATGTTATCCCTTGGTTTCTGTAAAGTGAGGAAAAGGCAATATAAAAGTGTTCAAATAAAAACTATTATTAAATGTGGCTATAAAAGCTAAGAGCGTAACGTTTTGTTAATCCCAATGTAAGAAAAAATCAAAGAATGTCCATCACAGTCTGGCAGGGCCTAAAGTCAAATTTTCTGATTGTTTGTTTTGTCCAGAACTCAAGTATTTATCTCAAACCCCTTAATTGCTCTAAAGATAAGTTTGATGATGAGAATGGCTAGAAACTAACATTCAGCATAAAAAAAAAATAGGTTTTGAGCAGCTTGGTTCAAGCTGTAAATATGAATAGAAACTGGTTAAATAAGTACAGCAATACTGCAGGGACACGGGCCTTGTAGGTCTGTTACAGGTAAGTAAAGAAAATCAATGCGGTCTTTAGATTAGACGGTAACATGTTTCTTTAAATTACAGTAATACTGATTTGGTCATTTGACCTAGCAGTCCTTCGTCCAGCAACTTCCATAATGTTATATTAACTCTCATCAGTTTTACCCCTTACATCAAATATTATATCTCGGTTTGTAAGGAATCGAAACAGGGAAATGGCAATGTAAAGACATGTAAGTGAAATGTTTTTCCTTACATAAAAAAAAACACTTCCTTCCTGTCATGACTTTTTCCCCAGGCGGCATGAGGGTTTCCACCAATTAGAGCGTTTTCTGATTGCTGCTCGGCCAATGGGAGGCCAGGAAGTTATTACAGTGTCAGTGGGTGTGATCCTGCAGGAGGAAGCGTCCGCGAACAATATAACAAAGTTTTAAGGTAAGTTTGTATCGACTTTAACAAATGATTACTTTACACAATCAAACGAAAAGTTACAAATGATGTCTCCCTGCTGCTTTGCATTTTAGTTGTCTGGTAAACACTGAATTAGTTCGTTTGGTCGAATCGTTGCCGAAGTTTTACGGTAGTTGTATGTGCTGTGTTGTAACTTACATGAGGTTTCCTCCACGAGCTTTATTCATGACAACCCAACAAAAACAAATGATACATTACATTTTTCCTCCATATGTTTGAACCCGAGGTACCAAAAAATCTCATGTCTTGAAAAGACACAATGCATACCACCAGATTAATGCCTTGAAGACACGAGTAGTTTTATAAAGCCTCCATCCTTTAAAAGATAAGATCACAAGTTTTTAAAGTCTGTTTAAAATATTCCTTTCTAAATCCCTTTGTGTATGATAGTATACATATTTGCAGTATATTGCCTATTTGCAGTTTATTATATTTGCTCTGTTGTTGTGGGGCTGAATGGGTGCTCCCTGTGTGTAATTCAAAAGTTTAGCAAAAACCAATATGATGCTTCAGCAGTCTGGTTAAGACTAAACTATTCTGTCCTATTGTCAAAACAAATGCACCATTCAGAAACAATAAAATTAGTCTCTTATTCCTTTCAAGCTTCATCAAACAAATTTGTCCACTTTACTTTATTGTTAATATTTTTCTGTTAATCCATTAATTAACTATTTTAAAACCATCTTTTGTAAAGGCAACTAAGGTTTCTTGTTGTACATTATAGTTGCTGCTTACCTTGTCTGTCATATATATATATATATATATATATACATATATATATAACTGACTGGTCCTGTCTCTAAATAATCACATCCATTTGCAATGCTGATAATTACCTTAAAGGCACTATTTAACAAAAAAGAGTGGATATGCAAACCAACTTCATGTATATTTACCTTTGTAATGGTTGTTGTAAGATTCAAGATTGAAGATAGTTAAATTTCATGTTCGGCACAAGGTTGTAGCATTTTGGAGATCATGAAAACAAAAACTACTTTTAACATTTGAGTGCCACAGATAGGTTGAGTAATCTCAAAGCTTTAGAGTAAAAGCTGTCTGATAGTCTGGTAGTGCAGCAGTGACACTGGACATCTGTATCTCTTGCCAGACAGTAGCAGGGTGAACAGGCTGTGATCGCAGTAGGTTTTGTCTTTTAATATCCTTTGGGCCCTGTGCAGGCAGCTCACCTCAATTCAGACTGTGATGGCTGACAGGAGAGGTCAGTGTTTGTGAAGCTTTTAGACACTGGATGAGAGTCAATTGATAAGTTCATGGCCTAAGAGTAAAATGAGTAAATATTTAAAAAACCTGACACATCTATTTTTTTTACCATAGTCCCCTTTTGCATTAACAGTCTTAGTCCAGCAGTTTTGGAGCATATTGATCCCTTCTATGTAGAAGTCAGTGTCTTGGACCTCTAGAAAGTTGTTCACAGCATCAGTAGCATCATCACTACTGTCCAAAGGCAGGCGCTGAGGTATGTCTATATCTTGGGGAAGATGTAGAAGTCTGAGGGTGCCAAAATAACTGAATATTGCCAGTTTCAGACAAGTTTAAATCTGCATTCCTGGATGGCAGTCACTGCCACGCAGGACTGAAGCACTGTCCTGGTGGAAGAGCAGTCCTTTTAGAGCTACACATTCCTAATCTTCTTGATTTTCTCCCATGGCTGTCTCTTGAGATCAGTGTAGTTTACCTCTGTAATAGTGTGACCCTTATTCAACCTGCACCTCTCTCTTTGCATCAAAGAAAATAGAGGCTATCACCTTGCCTGCAGACCTCACTGATTTGACTGTCCAGGGAGCCTGAGACTCTCAATTTCGATTGTTCTTTCACTTGGTTTGAAGCAGTGGACCCAAGTCTCATCTCTGGTTACAAATTGCTGAAGAAATCTCTGAGGATCTCCCTCAAAAATGGCAAGATTGTCCCCTGCCAAATCTGCTTTTCAGTAGGACCCAGTGAGCTGACGCTTTGGTCATTTGGAGATGTTTGTGGATAACTGAAAGGACACTTTCCTAGGAGATGCCCAGCTCTGTGGCAGTGCAGTTTTGTGCTGTTCGCAGATCTGTCAACATCATGTCATGGTCTCTTGTGTGGTGACAGTGACCTGACTTCCAGTACAGGGGTCATCTCCCAGGATCCCTCTGCCAAGTTTGTATTCACCACTTCTACTGTAAGAAGGAACATCCTCTTGTAGTGTTGCCTACATGTCCCCATCCTGCAAAGAGGTGGCTGATGACTGCATGAAGACCTGTGATTTTCATTTTCTCAGACAGTGCTCTCTTTAAGTCTTTAATTAAAATAGAAACAGAAATACTGCAAATGTTATTACTCTCAAACTTTGTGTTTAGTCACTTGTAGGGCTCAACTGCATGTGAATGTAATGAAAGCTTTATAACCAGTCTCCTACTTCTGTAAGTCATGAACTTATCAATCAAATTATTACATAATATAGAGAGATATAGTTATAGTGAGAATGACATGAGCCGAGACCTCTTAAGTCTGTGTAACTGACAACATGTGGGGTTATAGGGCTTTTAAAATTAAATAAGTTGTGTTGATTAGAACGTGACATGTTTTGTTTCTTGTATTTTCAGAGCTTCACTTTCAAGGCAAGCCGTATGAAATGTTGTGGATTTGATACAAAAGACAGTGAATTACCAATGTTTTCATCGTAGATTAATATTTCAAATAAACTAATTTAATTCATTAAGCAAAATGAAAATACAACTAAATTGAATCACTTTAAACTTTTGCTCTCAGAAAAGATTTTTTTTATTGTCAGGCATTCTATAGATGACATGATCAATCAGATGAAAAAACATCAACAGATTGTTTGAAACTGAAAATAAGTTTGTGGTAGCCCCACAGCTGAGTGTGTTTGATAGTGCGCAGGTTTTCCCATAATCTAAAGGTCTGTTTGGCTTACACTTGGAGCTGTAACACATGCATCATCCTCTCTTTACAACAAGGTAAAATCACTGGTTTTGTGGAAGCTCATCCTTGTGTAATTCAAATATTTTATTTCACCTAAATGCCAGACGAGCTGTCCAGGGAATGCTAGAGGTTGCCTTTGGGCAGCAAAAGCTAAATGATATATTTTAAGCTCCTGATGATCACTTAATCCTCATACAGCTGGTGAACAAATCTCACAGTGTACTTCCAGAGTACCGGTAGATAGGATATCATATAATTACACACTGGCTAAGTTGTGGAGATTCCTGTAGACCCAGTAGCCAAGCATACTGTGTATTAGTGAATTATAATCCAGCTCAGAGGATGCTCTTTCCACACAGAGAGCCCTGCGTCATGTGCATGGAGACAGCACCAAGAGTGAGCTAGCGAGCTTTGTGGTTCAGTCAGAGTACAGGAGTTAGGGGCTGGACTGGGGGAGGGGAGGACTGAGATTAAACATGTTTTTATGTAATGAGGGTTTCAAAAGGAGGTTGGGGTAAAAAGGGGTAAAGTGCGGTGAAGCCACAACATCCAGGGGCCTTTGGGAGCAAAATGGTTTTCGCTCTATTTTGGGTGTTGCTGGTCTAGGCAGTTTATTTTAGAGATGTTACATGATTTTATTTTGCTTATTGCTTTGGTGGAAGTAAAATAAACTGATTGGAATTTTTATGATCTGAAACAGTAGAAGGAAAGGTAAATCAAATGTTTTGTCACATCTCAAGTTCAGAGTCTGATGAACAGTTCAGTGTTATAGTTATGTAATTGAGACAATATCAGTTACACAACCGTTGTTTTTGTCTCTATTTTTGTTTTTTGATTTTGCAGTTTGATTAATGGATTCATCATTTACTTTGAAACATGTCAGAGAATGGAGGAAAGTGCCATCACGATTTAAAAAAAAGCCAAAGATGATGAAATAAATATTTTGGCTTGAACAACAAGCCGAAGATATTTATTTTACACTGGTAGAAAGCGGCAAAATTCACATTTATGTTTGTAATTTAACTTAAAAATCACAAACAACTCACTCTAATACATTATATGTATGTTTCTTAGAAACCAGTCTTCCTTGCTTCTTCAAAAGCCCATACTTCTTTTACCCATTGCATTTATTTATTTCGATCCATATTAGCCACCCTTCTTCAAATACAGTTACATCATATTGTAAATCAATTTACTGACTAACAATCCCAGGCAAAAGGGATTATAATGACCAAAGTTATAGGCATTATTACTTTATGAAAAATGGTGGCACATTTGGTATTTCAAACAATGAAATATATCTAATAAAACAGAGCAAAGAATAGCAGCCTGGTCCCTCACCAATGACAAACCTGAGGTTATTTGCTTTCTGATGATGTGAGCTTCGCCTGTTACACGTCAAAGCAAGTCGAGCTGCTCTAATCTAGACTGAATGTAATTTTTCCAAGTCTATATTTGACACAGTAGTTCACACTGCAGGACAGTGATCCAAATGAGTAAGAACTATTTTTTGAACAAGATGAGACCTCATTTTGACGTCTGAAGTTTTAAACCAATCAAAGATCAACCGCAGCTGAATGGAATAATAAAATGTTTTTGTGTCATTTGACAAGGGATTAAATGTACAAAATGGAACAATTCCATGGTAAATATCTAAAAAAAGACTATATTTTTGTTACTTATATAATTGAGTAGCATTTATTTACATTATCTTAAATGTTTCCATTGATGTTTAAACTGAGAGAAATCCATAATTTTATTCAGGGTAGCGGTGCATTTCATTGTGTCACTAACTTCCAAGGTAACACCAGTTAGACAGTGAGGAAAAGAGTCCACAAATTTGACTCAACATAACATTTATGCAACTTTAATACATCAGAGTCTTTGCTCATTTCTGCCTGAGTCAGTCAGTAGGTTTTCAACTGCAAATGTGACTGTTTAATGATAAAATACACAAATTACATATTATATATCTATGTTGCCATCCTGCTGTAAAATATTAAAAAATTAATTTGTGAATGATCTGCTACATCGTTAATCCTTTTTGGCTTTTAATTTTATTTAGGTATCATGATATAACCATCCAAAATGGTTGTAGCCTAATGTAATAATGAGCCTTCTCAAAAATCCTTAAAATTAATTCTGAAAGGACAAAAAAAAAAAATTAATTATATCAAAGTCTACTGATAAATCCCACATTACAGAGAAGAGATGAAAAGGCTGTACAACAGTAATACAAATGTTACAAATACACACAGAGTGAAAAAAATTATATTGTCAGTGCAGTCAGTGGTTCACTGACAGAATAATGTAGGCACTTCATCGATGGAACGAATCCTGGTTTCTCCTTTGAAGGCTGTGAAATCTGACAAGCTAGAAGATGGTAACTCTCTGACCTTCTCAGCTCTCAATATTACAGGAGGCTATGTGATATCTTGACAAGTAAACCTCTTTAGCACCCGTCAGTGTTGTTGTGAACGATGTCATAAAAAGGAACATACCAGCTAAAAAAGGGAGATAATGATTCTTCTTCCATCTCAGCAAGCTGGCACTTCTTCGCCTTAACTTGAGTTTTCAATTTTTTTGTTCATTTGTCCTTGTCTGCACATCAGACAAAGAATGCTTTGATGTTTTCTGATCACCATCGAAACCTTGTACTCTATGTCTCCAACTGTGTTCAGAGAATGGCAGACAAGACTGTGGATCGTGGGCCATGGACAGGATGTGCAGTCATGTTTCTGCAGTCGCTTTGTCCTGCTGTGAACCTGCTCTCTCTCTACAAAGACCAGCAGGAGGGAAAGTTCATCGTTTTCAAAGTCATCAAACTGACACTTATAGGTGAGCGCTGTAGTTAGAATTCAATCTGCAAGTCTAGCAATACTAATTAGGGTAAAAGACAGATGTATATTTTTTGCGGTCAGATTTATTAATGATTATTTTCTGTGGTCAGATTCTGCAGGAGGTCTGGGTGGTTATGAGATCCTTAAGGTCCATGATGCCGACCCCTTTCTGGGGGTGGAGGTGAAGTTTGTGGATGTAGCAGCTTGTCAGCAGTTTCTCGAGAGCTACAGTTCTGGAGCGGTGCGTCAGTCTCTTTCCCAACACGCTTGCCGGCTTCTCGCCCTTCCCCAAGAGCTCACAGTGGAGACCCAGCTCAAGGCCAGCACACATATCCTGGATCTCTGTCTGGACAAGCTTGAACTTTGCCTACAGCACATCCACCTGTCACAGGTAGAGGCTAAATGTTTCTGTTTGTCTGTTCTTTGGGGATTTGAAATTGAGCTCCAGTAGGCCTATTTAAAAATTTCATGTAGTTGTTGCCAGTGAATACTTTGAACTGAATAGCTGCTTGATGTTTAATGTCAGCCTGACATTTTGTTTATGTTGGCTGATTTTTTTTCTTTTTTTTTCATTGTAACCAATAAGAAGTGATTATCCTGCCATGTCACTTTCAGCTGACACAGAAGCTGCAGTTAACTCGCTCACCTTGATCAAAGAAATCATTGGATTTAGATTTCTTGCACACCAACTGGAGAAAACAGTTGTTGTGATACATATAGTATTCAGTACCATAACAACATAAACTCAGTTTGTGAAATGATGTCTTGATGTAAGGGCTCAATTGGAGAATAGGGAGTACTATACAGAAAAACAAAACTGTATAGAAACTTGAGTCCATTGGGTGGCAAGATGAACATTCACAGAAAACCTATCTTCCTTATCTGGGCCGCCTCATGGCTAAATGGTCACAGCACTCAACACATGGCTGCTTTGTTACAACTGTTTACAGTCTGATTCCAGCCGGTGACCTTTGTTGCATGTCGTAGCCCTCTATATCCCCAATACTCGTCTGCCTGTTCATCTGTTTCTATCAAGTAAAGGCAAAATGACCCCAAAATACACTTACAGTAACAAATCTTTGTGATTTTGTGTTAGCCAGGGCGCCTGCGTGATGAGGAGATTGATAATCTGGAGCGGCTGCTGCTGAGTCAGGTTCGTCCTGCCCCCCAGTCGACCCCCATCACACAGGAAGAGTCTCCTGTTCCCAGTAACTGCTTCAAGTTTCAAAATAGAGTGTTTGGTGAGTAAAGACAACCATTTCTACTTTTTAGTTTTGTGTAATGAGTCCCTCACCTTTTTTTTGCCAGAAAAGTTCACGACAGAGTCTAAAGCAGCATTTATTTCACATAAAGAAACTTTTTTCTTCATTTTAAGCCACATTTTACTTGATTCACTAGAAGCACATGGATCATTGACACATGGTGAAATGAAAAAAACATTCTGCCAACTTGAAATGAGCAGAGTTGTCTTTGTTTTTGATGTTGTTTTGATGTGCACACTACATTACTTCCAGTCATTTTTCAACGCATAACATTAGTTTTTAAATGGATTTCTTATCTCCCAGTTAACCATTAGTTTCAGTCCATTCAACAATGTGTTAAAGTGGAGTTGAGATAAATAATAATAGTACAAAAAGGTTGCATTATATATTTTGTGCGTTTACTATTTTTCAAAAACTGCGCCAGTGCTGCATGGTTGTCTAGAGTTTGAAAGTTTCTTTCAAGCATCGAAGATTTCTCAGCCTGCACCAAAATTCAGCTTTTTTAAATGTAAGAAGCTGCCAGAGCCAACATCAAACTGCCGATTGATGTTCTTGTGTCATATTTTCTGACAGCATATGAATTCAAGCCAGTTTGCCAGCTGATTCTCTAATCCAACCTTTTATAAATTGATGGTCAGTCTATGGGCAGAGATTAGTGTCTGCAGACAGTATATTTGGATTGCATTGATTTAAATTTGTAGACCTTACATTGAACTTTGAAGTTTACATTAACTGATGAGTTGAATGCTGATTTAATTTTCTACCTGAGTTCATTTCAGATTTTAATTTCAGTTCATGTTCGTGTAGATTCAGCATCTTCAGACACACTTCAGTGTCCAGCCATGAGGGACTCCTGTTCCCTGAGTGCCTCGAGCAGCACTGACTGCATGAAGGCAGATGTTTTCCATTATCCCATACAGCTGCATATTGCATTTTTTGAGTGTACAACACAGTAACACCACAGAAGTTATCAACTTTTTGCATAATCACTCAAAGGGTTAAACTGCACTTAATGAGAGCTACATTACACCACAAACCCATCAATCATCTCTGGTATGTTTGTAAACAGCAGTTTATGTAATCATTACAGAGTACACTTTACTGTTTTGTTTTTTTTCCCCCTTTATCCTTTGGCCTGTCAGAGGACCGAATGCTGACAGGGGCAGATGTTCAGAGCTTTTCCAACGGAGTGGGTCGTCAGTGGAAGAACGTAGGAAGGGCTCTGGGAAAGAGCTGCCGGGCTCTGAAGGGTCCGGCCATAGACAACCTGGCCTACGAGTATGAGAGAGAAGGGCTGTATGAGCAAGCCTATCAGCTGCTCAGCCGCTTCATCCAGGCGGAGGGGAGGGCGGCCAAGCTGAGCCGGCTGGTCAAAGCACTGGAGGACTGCAAACTCACCAGCCTGGCTGAAAATATTCTGGACATACAGCCACGAGAGTAACCCTGTGTGCTTTTGAGTATAGTGAAAACTGAAGGGGGCGTGTTCGCTCCCCTCGAGGAACAGTTGACTTTGTCCTGCCTGCTTTATATATATAGTGTGTTTGTCCTTGATTGACGTTCAAAATCATTCCTGTGTGTTTGAGTGTGTGCATGTTTCAAACAGGTTGTGTGAACAAATGCTAACATGTCTGTAAGATTTGATTCATATCTCGATTTGCTTATTAATTATTAGGGTTATTGTTTGATGTCTTTATTTAGATAAAATGATTTGTCATCACTGTTTTTAAAAGTATGCTGTCTTGAGTTTAATGCACTGTTTTTCTGTTTTTCACCATGTTTCTCTTTTATTTCTGTTTTATAAGTCAATTTACAGATGGAACCAGTTGGGTCCCATTGCTAATGAGTGCACAACTGAAGGTTATTGATTTTTTTTTCTACAAAATGGGTTATACAAATTAAATGGTTGAAAAAAAAGTCTTCATGTTTGTGTTTGATGCATTAGTGTAATTAAAACTGAAAACATCATTTTGTCAAAATTCCCTCAGGTATAATTTAGTGTTAATCCTTCCTCCCTCCCTACCATAACTCCCTGTCACTCACACACACGTGCACATGCTCATATGATTAAACTATGCTGATTACTGATATTGTTGCTAAATGTGTGTACGTGCCAGCATGTGTCATCTTGCTGGAGCTTCGGAGCAGAGAGGTGGAGATTGTGGCTGAGATGTGTTTGAAGGTCTTTATCTCAGCTTGGCCGTCAAAGAGGACATCCTTCACTGATGGATGGAGTCTCCTCAGGTCGAGCTCTGCTGCTGGTGTTCATTCAGGGTCCACTGTAAAGGCCCAACCCCCCACCCCCTTTTTTACTCCACTTGACTATCCATCCAGATGTGATGTGTGGATTAGAAGCTTTTATCAAACATACAGATACTTATTACTTCTATGTGGTATGGCCACAACCCCCAACATAGACATAAACAGTTTTATAAGTTAAAATAAACACAAACATATTTGTCCACTGAACCAGGGCTGTAACTACCACTGAAGAACTTATGTCCTCAGCAATATTTCCAGGAATTATTTGGGTTTTTAGCATTTACAACATATGCTTACACAAATATTGATATTATGCAAAAATGTGGTATTAGAAAAGGCAATTTAGGCATAATGTAGCCATTATGAAGGATGTTAAAATTAAACGAACTAAAAAAATATTCTGTGAGTTGTCTTTTCTTATGCCTTTTTTTTACACATGGTTCATAAATTCTGAGGTTACTAAGTTTTTACTGTTCACTTTGTTGTGACTTGGTGTCTTGTCCATGGCCATGGTTGTAACTGTGAAAATGATGTTAACACGCACAAACGCCAGATAAGTTGTCATTGATAACATGTTTGTTTATCATTTGTACAAGTACAAAAGGATACAGTAGGCCGCATTTAATCAAATACTGTACTTGATTACTGCATTTGAGTTTTTTCTCTTTTTTATACTTTCTACTTCACTACATTTACAGGGTAAATATTGTACTTTTTACATATTGACAGCTATACCAGTTCCTTGACAACTGGTTCCCTTGCAAACTATAAGTTAATGTACAGACATATGGCCAGTTTTGGAAAATGTGATGCGCTAATACAGATTAAACAGCCTTGTGGTATGTAAAGTGGGTAAAATCGGCATACTTATGCATTATCACTAATCACCTAATTATTTAGTACATTTACTCTGACTGAAGCCATTTTACTGCACTGTGTAATTTTATTTTTGATACTTTTAAACGCATTTTGCTGATAATAATTGTATACTTTTATTCAAGTAAGATTTCATATGCAAGATATTTATTTGTAATATGCGCAAATGGTGGAATGGAATTGAGTACATTTAGTGTTTTACTGTGTTTAAACACATTTCGAGGCACTTATTCTTCAACTGAGGGCTTCCATAGTAACCTAGCTCTTACTCCACTACATCCATTTAACATTTATGTTAACCTAGTTAACCTTTGCAGTCAAGTTATTAGCATATATACAGTCTGTTCAAAGCTTATTAATTAAATTTGCTAGCAAATTAATTTAACTGAACATTTCTTTTACTGCTATATTTTAAACATTTTGCTTTGAATATTAATGTAGGTGAGACTAGTGGAGTACAGTTTATACTGGATGTCTGGTCTTACTTGTAATGTGTATTGTAAAGCGTCTTCTACCCAGGCTAAGTAAAGAATCTGAATACATCTTCCGCATTAAATGTAGGCTACTTGTTGGGATGCTCCTTCTAAACTGATAATCCGACTACAGTTTGACGAAGGCTAATTTAAAAACGATTTATGTTTGCTCCTCGTTTGACACCATTTATGTGGTGAGACGTCAATCCTTGTAGAATAGACGAATACCAGCGATCTGCCGTTTTAATCTTTCAACAATACAATTTCCACTAATAGCCTACGAAGAGACAAGAGGGCAACATTTGCCATTTAAACGACTCTTTCATTTGAATAATCTTTACGGAACGTGATTAAAGATCGGCTGCTCTGACGTAACCGAGATTGTCGGTAGGTGAGTCTCGCGCAGCCTGCCTCGCCTCCCTCCTCTTCCTCTCGCGCCCCTCCTAGCTGCCTTCAGGAAAAGATACGATGAAACCGCTCGCGCTCGCTGTCATCATCATCACCAGCGCCGCCCTGTAGGGAGAGAGAGAGAGAGAGAGAGAGAGAGAGAGAGAGAGAGAGGCCCCCGCCCCACCAAACAACAAACCCAACCCCCCCCGCACGACCACAAACCCCCCACCCCCCCCACCCCCC
>JAQNCA010000001.1:15451215-15464743 GCA_029783725.1 Acanthurus tractus
ATATACTCTGAAACCGCTCTCGCTCGCTGTCTTCATAATCCCCCGCGCCGCCCTCTCGGGAGAGAGAGAGAGAGAGAGAGAGAGAGAGAGAGAGAGAGAGAGAGAGAGAGAGAGAGAGAGAGAGGCCCCCTCCCCACCTAACAACAACCCCAACCCCGCAGGCTCGAGCACAACGACCCCACCCCCCAATCCCCTCTGAGAGAGGAGACGGAGCAAGAGAAGCACATACAGAGTCACGGAGAAAAGACCGTTTCGGGATCCCGGCTCCGTTTAGCCCTCAATCCGGGCCTAATGCTGTAGCAGACAGCGCAGGAGGAGAGCTCGAGCGAGAGACAACGCACTGATTGAGAGTCGGCGAGGGACAGGGCGGACCGGAGAGACGACGGGATTGCTCATTCGCCTGGAAACATGGGATGTACACTGAGCGCCGAGGAGCGCGCAGCTCTGGACCGGAGCAAGGCCATCGAGAAAAACCTGAAAGAGGACGGAATGGTCGCCGCCAAGGACGTCAAACTGCTCCTGCTCGGTAAGAGAAGTGCCTCCCCGGCCGTGGGGCTGCTGCGCCTCGGCGCGGCACGGCTCGGCATGCTTGTGGTGGGACTGCATGGGGCGGAGGTGCTCTCCGTGGTACTGATTTCACTGCCGGCTCTCACTTTGCCCTCCGTTCTTTACAGGCGGCGGAGAGTCCGGCAAAAGCACCATCGTCAAACAGATGAAGTAAGTTTTATCTCTCTATTTGCTGTCCTTATTTTTTTCTTAATTTTTAACCCTCTTGGGCACAGCCACAGTAAAAGGCCCGAGATTGCGCCTCCCCTATCTGTGCTAGGGCAGGTTGATCCGCCATGTTTCGAGAGGCCGTAGCCCCGGAGCAGTGCCGGTGACTTGAGCACCTCCTGCAGACCGACAGTGAGGCTGCGGAGGCCGCACCGGTGCGTCCCAGGGTGCTGTTCACCGCCTGGGTGCTGAAATGTAGTTAACGAGGGTTTTACTTGACTACAGGGAGTGTGCGACTGGGGATATGTGGGTGTTGTTCCTCTGTGCGTGTGTGTGCGTGCGTGCGTGCGTGCGTGCGTGTGTGCGTGCGTGTGTGTGTGAATTACATTGAGGTCACTACAGTTCCATTAGTGAATACCTCTGCTTTTAATCTTAATGGCTTTAAGTGCCCGATATCGCCGGGAGTACTTTGCCTATAAAGCGGATTTACGCAGAAATATGGCTTCTAAAACCGCATCTAAACCTTCCCTGTCTAAGCTAAATCACTCTTTGATGTTTTAAATCACTGTTGTTGTTTTCTCTAAACCTCTTAGTTAAGTTTCTAGATGTTTCATTCCGGAAAAAAGGCACCGTTCTTTGTAGACTGTGTTTCGTTTTGTTAAACATCTCTCCCAGCTTTTTTTTTTTGTGGCTGGCGGTGTGTCTTTCCCTGCCTCCGTCCTGCTCAGCGCATCCCGGCCTGCAATGCACTGACTGCACCCTCCCTCCCTCCTTCCTTCCCTCCATGCCCTGCTTCCTCTTTCTTCCCTTCACCTCATTACCCTCCCCTGTGGTCTCTGCTTGTTTATAACTCGCTGCTCTGCCATGAACACAACACACTGGGCCAAATAGTGTTTACCTTAGTATTAACACTTTTCAGGATTTGTTTTAACCTATGCAGGCAGCAGCTGGATGGGTTTTACTACACATTGTGGGTCATAAAGTTTAGGTATTGATGGGTACTTTTAGTTTGCTCTCCTGTGATTTGCCCTCTCATCATCATCTTCACATCCTGTGTGGGTTAGTATAATGAGACTGACAGTTTCTTCATATTGTTTGATCCTGGCCTGGCTGTGGTGGTGTCATGATTGCAATGAGAGTGAAACTACACCAGATATAGTTACACTCCTGTTTACTCCCTGTGTGTGTGTGTGTGTGAGAGAGAGAGAGAGAGAGGATTTTTAAGGCCACAAGAAATTTGACTGAGAACCTTAAAAATGGTCAGAAAATGCAATGTATAACAATCCCATAACTGAAGATGTACACACAAAAGTAGATCGGAATACAGATTTTGTGAATTAAATTAAGAAGAAACTTCTTTGATGGATGATGAATAAGTCCTCTCAGTCAGCAGATATGACTGTGGTGTCTATTTTTACCCTTTTTTGCTTTTGGAAACTGTCACTGGTTAGTTAGTTTTCATCAATCATACATTCTGTATATAGAGCTGAAATGATCGGTTCACTCAATTAAAAATTAATCTTGAACTATTCTGATCATCTATTAATCTTCAGTTTTAATTTCTCAAGAAAAGATGCAAATATTCACTTTAAATGTGAGCATTTAACAGTTTTCTTTGTCCTCAATGATAAAGAGTAAATATATCATTGAGCTTTGGACTGCTGTTTGGAAGAAATAACAGATTTAAAGTTTTCTTCTTAGGTTCACAGATATTAAGATAAACACAGTTTTTAACTCTTTTTTAAAAGTTTCTATGGACCATATGATTAGTAAAGAAAATAATCTGTACAGTAGTGGTAAATGTGTAAAACTGTTAAAAGCAGCCTTTGAGATCTGTCTTTAACTTGTGGAGCCAATTAACTTTACATCCCTAATTACTTGCATCTCAGACACACTGAGAGCATAAACACATGGAGTAAAAACACCTCCTCTTTTAAAGTTTCCCTTGAGGAAAATGTTTTGCAGATGTGGAAAACCACCAAGATCCTGACTCATCTGACATCTGAGCCGTAGTCATAGTTATGTTAAAGCTCAAATTATTGATAAGCTAATTGACAGAAATTAAAATCACTATTTAAAAGATGGAATAATCTTTTCTTTTTTAGCAAAATTATAAAGCATTTTTTTTGGTTCCTGCTTCTTAAATGTGAGAAATTGATGTTTTTTCTGTCTTGCACAACAGTAAATTGAAAATCTTCACATTTTGACCTATTGAGGAGATCAACACATTTAGGGACCTCACTGTAGGCTATGAAAAATTAAAGTGTAAATTTTTCATGATTGTTCCTTTTGAAACGGTATCTCTGCTTCTTTTCCTTAGAGGTCAGTGTTTTATTTTATAAATCTATTTTCTGATATAAGTGGAGGTGGTTGACTGCTGCAAAAAACATCTTTTCCCAAACTGCACTGACAAGACAAATATAGGAAAAAACCTTCAAACCTTATTTATCATCCTCATCAAGGCTCAATTTCTTATCACAAAAGATGTAAAAAGAAGTGGATGATGTTTAAATGTGGACTGCAGACTTTTTTCAGGAAGTGATGACTGGTATTTCTTCGACTGAGTGTATATGAGGTCAGGGTGAGAGAGTGTGGATGGATAATTTAATGTTGACCGCATTATAAGGAGTTTAACTGTGTCATACTGAATGCAACCGTCCTGTGTGGTGTGATTGATTAGTGCTCTGACTGATTTCACTCCACTGACTATCATAAATTATAAATGACTTGGATATCATATTACTGACCAATTACAGATCACAGACTGAGAATGTGATCGATTCCTACCCCATTATACACTGACACACTTACAGAAGCATTTTAGGTAGAGACGGATGGAAGAGGAGAGAGGACTGTAAGAAATATATGTTGTGTTTGATGCTAAGAAGGCAGGAACCTCCTGGCACATACAGCAGAGCTGTTGTGGTATAAAGGCAGTTGTTTAGGTCTGCAGGAACATAAGGATATGTGTGACTTTTTTCTCTTAAGTAGAGGCTTGTGTCTAATATCTGTGTGCACATGCAGGATTATCCATGAAGATGGCTTTTCAGGGGATGATGTGAAGCAGTATAAGCCTGTGGTCTATAGCAACACCATCCAGAGCTTGGCAGCCATCCTCCGAGCCATGGACTCCCTGGGTATCGAGTTTGGAGACAAGGATAGAAAAGTTAGTCTTACTTTCACCCACCAGCGGAAATGTTCACCTGCAACTGCAGATTTATTAATGCATCCTTGAAATTTAGAAGTTGTTCCTTAGAACAGGAGAATTTTTAACAGCTGACTTTGTAATAACATTTTTGCATTAATTTTAACATGTCCCATAATAACATTACAATAGCCGAAAAATAATAAATGTACAGATGTTAGGTTTGTTTCTTTGTCATCAATCTTATTAAATGTATTCACCCAGGCGGATGCTAAGCTGGTTTGTGATGTGGTCAGTCGTATGGAAGACACAGAGCCATACTCTGCAGAGCTTCTTACTGCTATGAAGCGTGTATGGGCCGATGCTGGGACTCAGGAGTGCTTCAGCCGTGCCCGGGAATATCAACTTAACGACTCTGCTCAATAGTGAGTGGAGCAAAAAGGACAATAAGTACACCATATTTACAATACAAAAAACAAAAAAAAAACACAAGTCGTCTGAACCACTTCCCTTTTGATCTTTGTTTTTCTTGTAACCAGCTACCTGGACAGTCTAGACCGGATCGGGGCAGCAGACTACCAGCCCACAGAGCAGGACATCCTGCGAACCCGAGTGAAGACCACTGGTATCGTTGAAACCCACTTCACCTTCAAAAACCTTCATTTCAGGTAACGCACATGGAAACGCCACAGTGTCAGAGCTCATGACGACTTGGCCTTTGTTGTTGGCGTTTTGTCTTAGATTATGCTTAGGGATTACAGCTCTGTGTCTGAATTGACTTCTTACACGTTTTCTTTCAGGCTGTTTGATGTTGGAGGTCAGAGATCAGAGAGGAAGAAGTGGATCCACTGCTTTGAAGATGTGACAGCCATTATCTTCTGTGTTGCTCTGAGCGGATACGACCAGGTGCTGCATGAAGATGAAACAACTGTAAGTATGACTCTGTTAACAAATTTACAAATCCTGGTCAGGCTTTGACTTATATTGAAGGATGATAATGGATCATCCTGGTGGCTCTTCGTGGTTTAGATTTATATGATTTAGTGGCAACATCCTCTGAGTCTAGCCAGGAACCTTTATGTTATTGATATTCTCACTTTAGTTCTTCTCTTTCCCTCCCCAATTTCTATCTACATCTCTACTGTCTATCTTTCAAAGGCCAAATGCACCCCCCCCAATAAAAAGAAGGAGTGACAATGCTTATTGATTTTAACTTCCTTTTCCAATCTGTACAACACCCTCTGTCCTTGGAGCCTTGATTTAAATAATAAAAAAAAAAACTTTAACGGTGAAAAAAAGATCAAAAGACTACAAAGGATCTCTATTTCAAGGCAGAGTACTTCTACAAAACTGTAAACCCCATTTTACATAGATAATTTTTCTAAGCCTCTTTTTCTGCTGGTATTGACTCTTAGTGTCTGTGTTTTATGTCAGCCAGGTGACTGGGTCGGCTTAACAGGAAGAATATTAACCTTAAAATAATATTTTTTTCTGTTTGTCATAAATTTCAAAAGCTATGAACAACACACCTATAAAATCACAATTGTTTCCCAGAGTTTCAGTGAAACATCAGTATTCAGGTGTGTTGCAACCATACATTGATACTTCCCTTCAGGCTATGCACTTACTGTAACAATAACCACACAATTTTTCTTGCTGCAGAACCGCATGCATGAGTCGCTCATGCTCTTTGACTCCATCTGTAACAACAAGTTCTTCATCGACACCTCCATCATCCTCTTCCTCAACAAGAAGGATCTGTTTGCTGAGAAGATCAAGAAGTCACCGCTGACAATTTGTTTTCCAGAATATACAGGTGAGTCCCTGACTTTTATTTCCTGGCACAGCTGCTGCACGAGCAAAGTGATGAATGTTGGTCCTTCATACTCTTCTCCCTCTGTTTTTCCTCCTTTTGTCTCCAGGTGCTAATACTTACGATGATGCTACTGCATATATTCAGGTTCAGTTTGAGAGTAAGAACCGCTCTCCCAATAAGGAGATCTACTGTCACCTGACCTGTGCCACAGACACGGGAAACATCCAGGTAGTGTTTGATGCTGTCACTGACATCATTATTGCAAACAACCTTAGAGGATGTGGCTTATACTGAGGCCTGGCCAAGCACAGAGGTTGTCATGGAGAGTATGAGGTGTTAATAATGATAATTTTGATGATACTTAAACACATTAAATATGTAATTCTACACGTCCTAATGGACCCAAAGAGCTGCCGTCAGACACCACACTGGATTATTGCCATGATTCGTTCCCTTCCTTTTTATTTTGATTTCAGTATACAACCCCAGTTTTGTCTTATAAAAATGTGTTTCTGAATTGAATGTTTAATGTTTTGTTGATGACCGTGTCAACAACTGGTCAGGTCAGAAGTGGCTGCACCAGGTGTATATTCAGCTGGAGCCTTGTTTTGCACAACTCAAAGCTCAGAAATGCAACACGAGTAGTGTGCAATGTCATTTTGAACCACAGCGTGGAATACTGTCCCATCTTTTATGTGACATTTTTTTTGTGCAAGTCTTGAGGCATCTTTATCTGTACTGAATATAGCCTGTTGTGCTCCGTTTGAAGAGCTGCTGTGTGTGTGAAGGTGGAAATGAATGATGTTGTTGGGGAGGTGCTGAACTCGTGGCTGAGGGTTATGGTTGGGAAGGAGGCTATTTTAACTTTCAGAAGGGACAAAGCTCCCCTCTCCTTCAGACCCACACATGACTGAGTAGCCTGCAGGTCTGTTCCACTCTCTGATTTCTCTTTTACTTTAAAACATAGCGAAAGAGAGGATTCTTCTGTTCAGAGTGGCTGCCCATTGCCATTGGCCTCCTGTAGCATGAGGAAATGCCTGTCAGCCAATAATATCTATGAGAAAAACAAAATGTCACATCAGTGCCAACCATCTGATGACGACAGATAGGGGATTAGGATCAGAAATCATAGTTCATGTTCATAATATTATTTGAGTAACAGATATAACATTTTATTATCATCGAATGATTTATTTATTTAAGCCTCATGCCCTACATGCCTCCTCCTACCTCCTGAAGTCCCGTGCCACATATTTATTTCCTGACATGAGAAAGTGGGGGAACACCGATACCTGTCTACAGTTCAGAGGGCAGAAAACAGCCCTCCGATGATATCTTGTTCTCGGTGCGGTGCTTTACCCTTCGATGTGAATCTGTGTAGAAATAGAAGACTGCACGAGGAGAACAATATCATTTGAGGTAGCCTCTCTCTGAGGAGTCCGGGTTTTTTCTGACCCTCTTCTCCCCTGATCAGTAAACAGGGAACCATTTTTCCCCCTTCGTCTGTCACGTTTCTCTCTTCACAGAGAAAAAGTACAGCTCTCCATTTTCACCTGTGCACCCAGAAATTCATCTTCCCATCCCTGTATACTCTTATCACATATCAGTCCTCATATCCTATCTCCATTTTCACCTTAATAAAAGCACCGTACTGTATATATATTATGATTATACCAGATTTTTTTTTTTACTGTGAATGTTTTTGTGCTGCACCCCATCCTATTTGGTAGTTTATTGGTTGCTCTCATGTGGAATGTTTGTGCTGAGCCAATCGAATGTTGTGTTTACATTAAAGCCACACTTTTCCTAACTATTCCTGCATTTGTCGTCTGAGTCTGATTACACTGAAAAAGATAAGAGGGTTGATGACAATCTGCACCATTGCAGCACGTCCTCTCTTCTAAAGTTTAAATACATACTGACCTGCGTTAATCTGTGCAGGGAATTAAGGTTAGACCAGGAAATTAGGCTGAACATTATGAGAATGGACCACTTTTAATGCTTCAATGCCTGGTGAACACAGTTTTGTATTTAGTGTCAGAAATATGTATAAAAGATTGGGAACAGGTCTTGCATGGCAGTAGGGCATCACTTCATGAAATGTGGCGGATGGCAGGGATCAGAGGCCTTGCTGCAGTGGCTGTCAATTTATTAGGTTAAAAGTGTTCCATCATCACAGACAAGGAGCTATTCGTGTATTGAATGACTATGCTGGATCAGCTGTCTGACCTGCTTCTGTCAGTTTAATGGGTATGATGTTCATTACTGCTCTGTTTCACTGACAGCCGCAGAGCTCCAATCCTCAGTCCCACTGCGTCCTCGTTTCTCAGAGCCAGTTACCGGTTAAAAGGTCGGAGCTCCTAGTGTGACACCAGTGCACCTTTTAATTACACATTTAAGAGAATGTTCTCATATATATGTATTTTTTACAGATTGTTTATACCAAATACTGTAGATTACGAGCTCTGCCAAGTAACCACAAATTATGCCCCTACAAGTGGAGCTGTAACTCTGATGCACACTGACAGCCAGGTGTTGAGCAGAGGGTACAATCTGTAAACTGAAGGCGTCAAACTAAAACTAGAGTCTGAAAGCTCCAGGATAAGCAATTAGCATTTCAGTTTTAAACAAAAGGAAATCCCCGGTTATCTGCCTGTGTCCTGCTCACATCCATTTACTGAAATGTGGATTAAACCTGGATTGTGCAGAGCTCTTCAGTGAGAACCATCACAAGGTGGGTACTGCACAACCAGCTAGTTCTGACAAAAGAGCACACTGGTTTGTGAGTTACAGTCGCAGCCTCTTGATATCTTCACTTCTGAAGTCAATGCGCAGTGCCAGAACCTGACGCACCTCCGCCGGGGTCAGCCGCCATGTCAGGGGACCCGAGTTGGGACCCCAGTAATCCAAGATCTCAGTTACCTGCAGTAGACAAAAGGGTACATGTGGGACTGTGCAAACCAGGAAGAGATATTCAGATCCTCTACCTAAAAGTTGTGGAATGCTGAAAAAAAATCCAAATTGGAATATTTAAGAAAAAAGGTTAATTGGTAAAAGGTGATGGCATCATGATTGGGTATAAAATCCTTGAAAGGCTTAGAAAGGTTCACTACAGTAATCATTATACAGAAAAGTGTCCCTGTGAGAGTTTAACAACACATATATTATTGGTTTGTAATTACTAGTGCATTAATGTGAAATAAGCATTTAATTATGACTATGTCTTTTTAGGACGTTAGAAACAGTTTTTTTTTTATACTTAGCATCCACAGACCCTAAAGCCCCATATTACTGCTTTAGTAGGTCAAGAAGATAATTTAACTATTTTAAATTTTCAGCAGTTGCTTTATGACAATGTGTCACATTTTATATAAAAAAAGAAGAATTAAGACAAAATTTGAACACAAGTCTCAATCTATTAAGTAACCAGTGACTAAAGCTGTCAGATAAATGTGAAAAAGTAGAAATTCAAACATTTTAATTGAAATGTAGTGGAATAGAAGTATAAAGTAGCATAAAATGAACATTTATTTGTCATGAACAGGTACCTCAAAATGTATTGAGTAAATGGACTGAATTCACCACCACTATGAACTGCCATAAATTTTAAGACCTGGAATCAGCTCTTACACTTATGTGTATATTTTGTGAATGAGTGTCTAAAATGATCTTAATTACCCGTTCCAGATTAAGGATGGTGGCCATTTGTGTGAGGCGAGCAAACTTATCCCTTATGGTCCAGGTGGTCACAGTGGTGAGGTATGCCACAAGAGACCGCAGCTCTTTATCAAACTGCAGCCCTCCAAGCTGCAAGAAAAATATGAGAGACAATAAAGACATTGACTACACCCTGTATAAAGTCAAAGAATTCATTTGGAGGCTTCCTGTAAACATGCAGCTTAAAATAGGATGATGCTATCGTGCGAAGAGGAAGCACCCTCTCCTGCAGGCCTTTCTGGACTCATTAATAAATCATTGCTTGAGGCTTTTCACCACATGTGTGTTGCTGATGTGATTTGAAGTGATGCACAGGGTGCTCACTGCCACCATGTGGCTGAGCCTGGCTCCTCACCCTGCTGAACGAGCACTTCAGGACTGTCTTCTCCATTTCAATCGATATCAAGCTGGTCATCAGGCTCGTCAGTGTGTCATTGATAACAGGAGAGAGGGCCGTCTGGTGAGGAAGCAGAGAGAATTTTTAAAGGTAAGTTATAATAATTCATTTACTGGAGTCAAAGCTGAAATGTTGCTAAGACATGATACCTTGAATTCTGCCATGAGCTGCTCCAAGTTAATGATTAGCTGCTGCACCCAGGGATCATTAGCTTCATAATCATTAAACTCCTCCTGTGAGGAACACCAGCAGTTTCAGCGACATCTTTCATGACCTATGATCTATTTCTGTCCACTATACTGAGGCTATTACCTCCTCTATGTTGTGTGAGATGGACAGGAAGCTGCTGATCCAGGGTTTGACCTGTGGCTTTATGGCTGTTGTGTTTAACTCAGTCAGGCCCTCCTGTGAAAAGTCAAAGCATGAAACTGTAACACACATGTAAAAGACCTCGTGTGCATGTCTTGCATAGCCTGAACTATTAAAAAAAATAAGTCAAACTGTAGCATGATGTTTTCATCCTTCTTCTTTATAATGATCAGACATCAATCATTTTAGTCACCATCTATGACAAATTTACCCTTATTTTGATAAAGTCACCAGATCTCAATTAATTTGAATTGTATAAGGAACTTAGCAGTTAAAAAAACAGACATCATCTCTACCACTGCAGATAATAGTCTCTCACACTATAAAACCGGTTGCACTGAACCCACAAAAGAAAAAAACTAAACTAAACTAAATGTACAGTTCTCAGCTGCTGATCAACATAAGCTTGTGTCCAACCTGTAAGAGATCTTTGAACTTGGCAGAGGTGTTGACAAGGTCAGACAAACAGCTTTCAATCTTGGCTTGTTCGCCAGAGCCGGAGCCCTGACTGAACAACTTGGAGCAGTCGTTCTGCAGGGGGGGAGGGGGAGATTTTTAAGCAATAAGAAGAACTAAAAATGACACAGTAATTAGTAAAGATGCAGCATGCTTGTGCGGATGTGAGACTTACCTCAAGGTTCCTCTTTAAAGTTGTAATATTTTCACTACACACCTCCACATTATTCAAAGTCACCTGAGACAGAAGAGGAGGATGTAAATAAAGATTTCCAACAGCCCATATAATTCAGTATAGGTGAGTCCAATTCTATAATTTCATCAAGGATTAGTTAGGAGCTTTAAAACCTTTGAGTTTTTCGTAATTTCAACTGATCTTTTTACAAAAGTATTACAGGTTTTGAAGCAGAGCTCCCTTCAGCAAAGAGCCATTTAAAAAATTAATGCACTACTCACCTCACTTAAATTAGAAGAAGTTATTCATGCATTTGATTCCTGACTTAAATCTCCGCTGCTCTTTTTCAAACAAGTCTCATACAAAATACATAAATGTTTGATTTTTCTCATAGCAAGCCAATAAGATACTGCCTGAAAGCGAGGCTGGCATACGTGTGTGTGTGTGTGTGTGTGTGTGTGTGTGTTTGTTATTACCAGGAATGCAGCCTTGGCATGTTCAGCGCTCTCAATGCCCAGTGTGTTAAACTTGCCCTGCTGTAAGCTGCTCTGCATCAGGCTGACCGCACTGCTAACACCACGCTGGATGTCCTGAAGTGTCGTAGCCGGGAAGCCCTGCCTTAACTTGTTATACAGCACCTCCCTGACAGGTGGGGGAGATGTGACAGTAAGGGGCTCACATTGCATGATACATGACAAAGTGTAAAGACTTACTGAATACATCAATGGAAAAGTGAAAAAGTGGGCACCTGAAGTCAGACTCCAGCACAGAGTTTGCATGGTTGATCATAGCACAGAGGCAGTCGATGCTGGAGCTGGACAAAGCTCTACTGATGCACTTCTTCACAATGTAGAAACAGTCGTCCACCATGCTGGACGTCAGCTGGCCCTTTTCATATGTATCCATAGTAACAGCCTGAGGAGGAAAATACAGTTCATGTAAACTGAACATGTTCTGATGAATAAACACTACATCTAATGTGGGAAATACAACATTCCTTAATGTCTGATACTTGCTCGACATCACTTCCACAGCAGAAGTGACAATAAGCAATAATAATGTATTGAAAGCATTGAAGAGTTTTGGGAAATTATATGCAGCTAAGTTTTAGGGCTTATAAAAATATTAAAATCCCCTCCTGTCAATAATGTGTTTATTCTTATGTTTGTGTCCCCTACATTTTGTCAGACCAGACTTCTAACTGTCTGACTTGTATCCATGCAAAGTTTGTAACTAGAGAGGTGTTATCACATTTCTTTACTGAAGGGGGAGATGTCTGTGCACTTTCCTAAATTCTGAGATTCAAATGTTCCCCAAGATTTTGCACCACAAAAAGTGTAGATAAAGAAATTAGAAACCTCCAGCACAGAGCATATGTTATATTTCATCGTATTTTCCACAAAGAGTGAGAGATTGCATTAACTCGACTACTAACACTGTGTCAGTAACTGCCAGTCTTTTAATGTATAAAATGGAGTGGTTTACCTTGTTGACAGACTCTCTCATGTAGTACTCCTCCATTGGAATGTAGTAGCCGATCAGCTCCTGCATCGTTCTGCTCAGCAAACAGTGTTTGAGTAGCTTCTCCACATTCTGCTGATGCTCTGTTCAAAAAAGGAAAATAACCACACAAAACTCATTAATATCTATTATATTTTAGATCAACAGATTTTGAGCTCCACAACTCAAACAGTTGTCAGTTTGTGCATCCTTACACGTTTGCATGAAACTACCTTGTGTGACGCTCTGAGCATCACCGACTTCAAAGTCGGCCAGTATGCGACGACGTAAAAAGCGCAAGTAGAGCTCCGCCCTTGCATTCATCAAGGTAACTTCCGTCAGCACAGGGTCCAGCTCCCTGTTTGTGGAAGACAGATGTTAACAGTGCTCATTTTGACAGGAAATTCTGATTTAGTCTTAGTCTTTTGAATAACATGCCATTTACTTTTAGTCATGTTTTGGTCATCTGAAATCTTTTAGTCGTAGTCTAGTTTTAGATATTTTAGACCAAATATTAGCAGATTTTAGTTGACTACATTTTTCTACAGAATTTCCGGTCATTGGAAGTATTCATCAGTCTGTTATGGAACAGTATCAAGGTTTGAATATGCAATACAGACACAGATTTAATGGTTGTAATACAAAACATGTATTTTATTTCATTCTTAATGCCAAAAACATGACCGTGGCTTTTTAACAGAAATAATCTCACATAATAAGTATCTGTGTAACTAAGACTGCAACTAAACACAACTAAATATAATGTAATATAATGTAAATGTATAATGTAAACAACCTAA
Source organism: Acanthurus tractus (assembly GCA_029783725.1). Lineage (NCBI taxonomy): Eukaryota > Metazoa > Chordata > Actinopteri > Acanthuriformes > Acanthuridae > Acanthurus > Acanthurus tractus. The sequence goes on from JAQNCA010000001.1 coordinate 15,464,305, forward strand.
CTGACATAAAAACGTGTGAAGTTCTGCAAACTCGTCTTTGTCCTCCTCCTGTGAGTGTGGAACTGCTTCTGCATTGAACTGTTGCGCCTGCACTTGCAGCAACTTTTGAAAATGGCTCTGCTGCTCTGTAGATCAACCTACTCTCAAGAGATTCCCTCTGATTGGAATTCTTCCTAACTTGTCCCACAAAAAGGGTGGTTTTGATTGGATCTCTTCTCCTTTCGTCCCTCACTAACATTTTTGTCTTGTTGACTTAAGTGTCAGTTATATTTCACAGTCACAGTCATCATCATATCTGACTTTTTATTTAGTTTTTATTTAGTTTTCGTCCGTGAAAAAGGTTTTCAAGATCTTCGGTCTTGATCAATGAAATTAACACTGGATGTTAAAAACAATATCACTGCAGAGTCAAACATAGAGGAGCAAGATATTACTGAGA
>JAQNCA010000001.1:15474596-15490305 GCA_029783725.1 Acanthurus tractus
TTTTTTTATGGCACATCATTAATATTATATCATTCTACTGTAAGTTTGCTGTTTTAAATAATCTGTAAAGCTGAATTCCTAAGTGATTCATTAGCACTTATGTAGTTTACTGTCTCAGTGCTGCAGCCCAATTTATCTCAACTTCATCGGTTCAGCTCTGCAATCCGAATTCTCTGTTCAACCCCTCGTTCCATCTGTAGAATAGCTGGAAAAAAAATGAAAACCTATTCCTTATTATCATGTTTTATCATTTTTCCAATATTGTGTATGTCATTTCATATCAATAAACACAGACTGTGGAGGGAAAACAAACCAAAAAACACTGATGTGATTGCACAAAGGCAGCGGCAGCAGTAGGAGGGAATCTGAGGTAAATATCAATCGGCTGCATGTTTTTAGTCAATAATCCCCCTTTTCACCTTAAACAGCCTTTACTTGTTTATATGTGAATTGGCAATACAATTCTGTGGAAATTTTGATTTTTTTCAGCTTGTATGCATTAATACCAAAACACTGCTGTACAGGCTCTGTTCATTTTTTTCATAAGCTCTAATCCTGCCTTGACAAATTCATACAGAAAAATGTTTATTTTTGTCTGGAATTCCAATCCTTATATGCAGTTTGAATGTGCAGTGTAATTATGAGATTTATACATAGTTGCATGGATTAAGAAGTTGCAGTCTTCCTAGTTTAGTTGGCTAAAAACAACTATAAGACAGTTTCTGCCAAATCTGCACATTAATGACAAGCACAGCTAAACTGTGCTTGCTTATTATTTCCAGTAGACAGATTCTGTAATCTCTCCTCATGTATGTAGTTTAGTGTTTCCATGGTGAAATATTAGCCCGGTATAGACAAGGGAGGATACATATAACCAAAAATGATCTAACCAAAAATGGTGTACACAGTGTAACTACAATAAGAACTCTATATTTTGTTGAAAGATACTAAAAATCTGTTTTCTAAGACTTAAGGACTTCAAGATTTAACTGGAAAGTAAAGGTAGTTTTTTGTGCAGTCAATAAACTGAAGTCTGACCAAAGACACTTCATAATTACAACTGTATTTATTAAAGTAAATGTCTGTCAGGCAGATGACCAAAACAGCTTCCCAACATACACGCAAAACATTGTGCTCAAAAAGCCATATTCTCAAATACTAAATCTAAACAATTTAAATATTACAGCTTTAAACAGAAATTCACAGGCTGAGGACAAACGCTGAGCAGAATTAACAATGGGGAACTTTCTCCACAATGACATAAATAAATACAAAATGTCTTCCTTATACACAAATGCTGAATTCATACTTGCAGTGAGCTGACTGGTACAAGCATCACACTGCATATTAAATATGCCACATTTTCGCAGTTATCAGTGCAAAAAACAAAACAAAAACATCTGTTAACAAAAAGGTGACTAGTTAGTTGGAATGTATTTCAATAGTGGTGGGTCATGGAACATTTGGCAGGCAAATACAAAGTATATTTTGAAGACACTGAATGTAAACTTGATGTCTTGATTTTGTAAAGCACTGTCGGGATTGCGTGAGGTAAGCATGTAACATGTTTGTATCCTTGTATGCCGATCCGGTGTGGGTATAAGAACAGAACGGACCAATCAAATCAAACAAGCACACTGCTTCGGCTTCTCTTCCTGTCTCAGCATCAGGAGCAGGGAGGCCCAATATTATTTAGCATTTGCAGCAGTACGGAGATGCAGTAGGTGACTGCAATTACCATATACTATTTAACACATTTTTATCTTGGTCTGGGCACTTTAGAGAGGCACACATATTCACTCTCACACACATTAAATCCAGTGGTTCTACTCAATGAAGAAGATTAGTTAGGTAATAAGATGGTGATGCTGTCCCCACTCTCTGGTTTTTTAACATCTGCGATAAATTTAAAAAGATTACATGAAAAAAAAGCTTGTGAAAACATAAAATAACTTCAATTGTTAGCACATGTAAACAAACACATTTAAAAATCTTTTAGTTTCAAACACCCTCAGGCGTTGTATCTAAAACTTTGACAATTAAAGGTCACTATAATGTCATTACTAGGACAAGTTTGTTTCTGTTCATTTGGGATTTCATGTGACACTCCACCTAAAATCAGTCCTCTGAGCATCATCCTCTGCAAGCATGTCAGGTGGGTAGTTTCCTTCTTCACAGTCAGTTCCAGTGGTTGAGTTGATTACTTTTGGTCACAAAGTTTTAACAGCGGGAAGCAGGTACCAAACATCCCCACAAATCCCGCTTTTATAGAGATAATCCACTCTGCCCCCTAATATGTCCATATGTCAAAACTGTGTGTCCTTGTGGCACCGCCACCCTCCTTGAAGTAGTGTATTTATTTGAAAGTAGTATATTTGGATGAAATGATGAATGAACACATTGAGTATATGGCTGATGCAGTCATCCAGACTGTACACTCACTATGGCTGCTCCGTCAGTGAAGAGGGAAACTACTAAAATCTTCCACTTTTCAAGCCTACAGTGTGCAAGTTATACTCAGAGGAATAAGAAGTGCCACTTTGAAGGTTTGGCATTTGATGGGCTATGCAACAAATTACATTTTATTTTTTATTTTCTACATAGCTTATATAATAATTTCCTGGTATTTTATGATAGCCACAACATAAAATATACAAGCCCCATTTGCTGTCTCTTCCCCTTATTTTTACACATCTCAAAATTAAAAAAATAAACTAAACTCTGTAAAGCTCCACTATTCTTACTCTGAAAAATAAGCTGCTGGGCTCCAGTGGAAATATTGTTTAAATTCTGGCAAAATATTTTGTTAGTCAAATCGCTGTCATGCTTTCATATTTACATTCATGTCTGAGGTAAACGCTTCCTTTCAGAATAAGGTGCCATTACTGTTAGCAATAAATTAACACCAAAATACATGAACATCAAATGTACAAGAGAATATAATGTTTCCACCATTGGACTAAATGTGGACTTGGTTTGTAATCTAAGCCAAATTACAATATACAAGATTTAGACAAATTGAGAAGTACATGACTGCTAAGCAAGTTACTCACTGATATTATATTAAACCTTGTGGTTCTAATAAATGATCATGATGCAAAAGTGGTTTAACTGAAGTACATGTCTGTGCATAAACTTAACAACTTTGATAGTGCTAAGACCTTGTCAACCGTTGATGCTGTATTCTAATCCTAATTTCAAAAATGTTCTGGCATACCTCAGAAAGAACTCTCATTCAATAGCAAGGAACAGGAATAAGCTCATTCTAGGTATCTCTGATGTTCAATAAAGTAAATCAGCCTACATTTGTCTTTAAGTAAAATTATGTTTTTAGACAAGCTGTTTAAAATTAGAATAATGACAACTGACAAACATCCACTCAGAGAATTTTGCTCTTCTCCAACATTGGACAAGGTGGGATGCAATACTGACAGGTGAGGTATCAGGAAACAAGGTAGCCAGTAGTACCAGGTAGATTTTGACACATTTAAGCCTTGTCTTAAATGTGTCCTTGTCCTTGTCTTGTTTGGCCTGTCCACATATACATAGAATGTTTTTTAAGACAGGGTTTTTTCTCCTTTGTTTTCAAAATCAATCAAACAAACAAACAAACAAAAAACCTTGCAAACAAAAAAAATCCTACCTAAACAAGCGCTGTTTTTAAAATTCTGCATCCATATGCAAAAGGAAAGCATGCAAAAGCAATAGGCAGCAAGACAACCCTAAAGCAATGTTGGCCAGTCAGAAGCCTGGATTAAAAAAAACACATTTTTTACAGGGAGGCTACCTGTGATGGCATATCGAAGAAGGGTTGCATGTGTGGAGAGATGGCAAAGTGGATATATTCTCAACATCACACTTGATTATAAAATACTAACACATTAAAACAAGTGGACAAGGACTTTTGACAGTACAAGTATGTAGACATGCTAACTCTTGCTTTCTTTGCATGAAATGCCATCTCATGTAGCATTAAACAAATGCTAAAGGCACACACCCTGACATCCGATACCAAAAACTAAATTTTTCCTGTTAATCATGTCAGCACTAAAGTTGGAAATTCTGAACATTTTCACCAAGGGAGAAGTTTTTTTTACAAAGTCTGCTTTCATTGGCCTAAAATGCAGTTTGCAAGTGGACGAAAGGCCAAAACACATTTAAAAAAGCAATGTTTAAAAAAATATCAATGTATGTGTGAACTATGCCTTAAACTAAATGCACAGATACAATAATATTTTCTATCAAGAATCAGAGTAATGGAGGTGTGGTTAACAAGTTTAGTGTAAAAACAATCACAATTTTGAGAGTACAAACATCTACAGCCCATTCAGGTTCTCTTAGCCAGAACATTCTGCTCCAAATGTGACAGAAGGTGAAAATGCTGTAAGTAGTCATGGGAAATTTAAAATGCCTCAGCAGCTTAGTTAAAGGAACAACATTCAGAGCCCAGTTTTGTCAGACACATGTAGTAGGTGCACTGGGTGTATAAATAAATTTAGTTCTTATTTCTCTGCAGAGCCTCACACAGGTTCTGATTCGGATCTGGCTCTTGACTCATGATCTCAATACGCTCCCATTCTCCGCTGCTGCTGGACCGTTTCACTGCCTCGACCACTGTCTGCACGTACAGACCATCCTCAAATGTTGGTGCCATGGCAACTGGAGCTCGTGCCCAGGACCTGCGCTCCTCGTGAGCCTGAAAAGACTGTCTCAGTGCCTTTACCATGGAGCTCAGCCCCCTCAGGTGAGGCAGAGGCATCTCTTTCACCTCTGGTCCCACCCACCCACTGTCACCTAGCAACAGTTCCTCACCTTTACTCCCATTGCGTTGACCATACAGTTCTGTCCCCCTGACAACCAGTCTCCCAGTGGATCCAACTACCATAACCTCATGCACAAAAGACCCTGGCATGTTGAAGTTGAGGGTCACTGTGCAACACACACCACCAGAGCATGAGCCAGTTCCACCCATCAACATCTGAAAGAAACAAAAGTCATCACTGGTGACGCGGCGGATGCCTCGGATCAAACCATTTTGTTGTACAAAGGTTCGGAGTAAGCCATGAACACGATAGGCTCGTGCACCAGTTAAATAACTTAGAAGGTCTATGATGGCAGAACCGACAGTGTGCAGACCACCTCCCCCCATCAGTTCCTCACATGTCCACCCGTATGACTGATCCAGGAGACTGGGGCCATAGACTCGAACGTCACACACCTGCATTTCACCAACATATCCCTCCACCAGCAGCTGGCGCATTGCGACAAAAGCTGGCAGGAAGCGCAGAGTATTACCCATAATGCTGAGCAGCTGGGGGTAGTATCTGGCAGCAGTCACCATCTTGAAAGAATCCACAGCAGTTGCAGCTTTCTCACACACAACATTTTTCCCTATACCTGCAGAGAAGAGGAAGACCTTGGGTTATTTTTCATTTTTAGACAAGACTGAATTCAGTGAATTGGTCTTTCAAGTTGCAGAAGGTGAATATTGTGTTAACTGAGTATGAGTCTTAATCTGCCCTTAAATAGGGATTAAGGGTAAAGGATTTCTAAAAAAATATATATGTTTCGGATACATTAGCTTGCTAATATTAGTGAGGATAAACAAATTTTAGAAACATTTCTTAGATTAATGCAATTGAATTTAACAGCCTCATATATCACCCTGTAGTCTTCATACAAACCATAAAGGTGATGGAATGCCTTTGGAATACATGAAAAGTAGGATTTATTTTTGTGATTTTAGACTGCACGTGTTTTTGGTAGTTGTTCCTACTACAATAACAGCTGAATGTACATCAAATATTACTTCATGTTACAGCTTGATCTTTATGACTCAGTATTCATATCCACAGCAGTTAACTTAGACTGAATTAGTGTCGTGCTTCAAGAGTTTGGTATGAAATGAAAAAGGGAAACATAATCCTTCAACCATGCGTGATAACTAAAAAGGGCATGCATAGATTTTATATATGAAGATCAGTATCTCTTAGAAGCAGTGCTGTGGGTAAATCCTCGGGTAGGGACACACTCAGGAAGCTGTAACTACAACAGGAAGCTGAGGTCAACACTCAGGAATTTCATCAGATACAGTAAATTACCTTTATAGATCTACCCACCTCTGTCTCAACAATGTGCTGCTTATGCTTGCTTCAATAATTTGCTGACTGATGTGACAAGTGGGAAACTTCAAGTTTTTGTCCGTAAGTTTTGTTTTTTCCCCACAAATGAGTATGTGCCCTGTGGTTATGGCTATGATCACCATTAACCACATCTCAAGCATAAACCCTGAGAAATATGCTACAGAAGAATGCAGCCATGTTAAGTTAATGCCTCTTTGGGGAATACTGTCATTACAAATTATAAATCTGTTCCAGAGCTGACATGCCACACCCAGCTAGGTCAGGTCACATTGGCATTTGCATAACTCAGATGCAAATACAGTATAAGGAAAATCAGTCAACAGGACCTGAACTTGGTGTTAAGGTAAAAAAGACTGATCATTATTCTCACAAACTCAAAACTCTTAATTTTGTTATGTAAAATAATAAGAAAAGGTTTAAAGTTAACATGCATTTTCTCTTTTAGCATAGGTTTAATGGCTTATTTTGGAGTGACTGCATGTATGTAGACCAAGCTTACCCAATGCTTTGACAGCAATCTGCCTCGTCATTGAGGGTGGAATATAGATGCAAACAAGGTCAACATCTTGGTGCAGCAGGACGTCATCAGATCGGCTGGTGTGAAATGGGATGCCAAGTTCCTTTGCTAAGCAGCATGCTTCCTCTTCACTTCGCCCCCAGAGTGCATGAACCTCAAAGCCTTCAGCTTTCAACAAGGGGACCAGCACTCGGGCTGTGCTCCCCGTGCCAAATACACCCACTCCTGGCAACATGGCAACGCCAGTCACTTTGACCTTACATGTTAACCATGGCCGACTTCACAAACATCCCAAATGGCTATGATTCACTTGTCTGTCAAGGACTTTACTGTGTTTAGGAATCAACGAGATCCTATTGTACCTGTCAAAAGTAAAATAACACATTAGTCAAGCATTGACTAAACAAATATTAAATTTTACGTCATTTTAGGCTTTTTCAGTGTAATACTTGAGCAGCAATGACCATGATTGTCAGCAAAATCCGTTAATCACGTACAGATAATCATTGCACTTACACGCAGGATCAGACCCGACATGAAGAAATTTTATGTAAGTCAAAACATTACACAAAGACCACAAAAAATAACTCATGGCACAATATATACATTATTTATGTATCTCCCAGCTCTTGTTACTGTAATAGACAAGAAAAACATGTCTGGTGAAGGTCTAGACTGGTTTTTATTGGCAGTCCCTGACTGCTACTTGCATTGTGTCCTACTACATACTTAACATGCCATTCCTTACATGTTCCACACCCACCTAGGACAATGTCATATCTACCTCTGAGGCAAGTGCAATCTATGTCTCTGTTCTGCTTAAACCATGTTGAAGCCTTTCAAATTTGTACATTTATGTACAAGAACTTACAACACAACTTGTCTCATACCATTACATAACATTCATCCTGGACTACTTGCTTGGTAATTAAATGAAAAAGTGTCTAGCTCAGCTCACCTGAGGTGCTCCCAGCTCTCCACTTACCTTTGATGATCCCAAACTTACTGTAATCAACCTGTAACTTTGTGAGAATTTCAGTCATGTGTCTAATTGTTAAGACTACAGCTGGCATGTGGTGCGGGAGCACCTGACTTCTTTAGTATTTTATTTTAAGGAGAGCAGGATGAACAGCTTTTATTGCCGAGCCTTTATGAGGTTGTGCAATAATAAATGACTTTATGGGTGAAGATATGACGCTAGTGGCTGACAGGAGCTGACAACTTGCCTCCATGTCGCCTTGTCTGTTCAGCAACAGACAGTGTGCTTGTGCACCTGCATTTATCAAGTAACCTTTCAAAAAATAGCTCCTTGATTTTCACGCTGCGTTGCCTCAAGGCCCAAACACCCAAACACCGTGGCTAAACATACATTAACCGTACTGACGACAAATAAAGCATTACACTTTCTCTAAATTAGACACCACTGGAGAGAAACCTAGCCTTGCTTCATTGCTGCTGGTCAGATAACAAAGCCATGCCACTCGAATCTGTTGAGGTGAACAGTGTGTGGGTTTTAGCCATATTTCACTATTAGCCACGCTACTTACAACACCACAATCGAGCGAAAAGTTGTTACTACTTTTATGAATATAGACGTATGTGCTCCTCATAGCTATGGTTCACACCACACACTGAGCTAGCTAGACTAGGTTAGTGTTAACATTAGCTAGCACTTTCAGCTAGCCGGTCAGACAGCCGCAATACGAACTTAAAAAGCTTTCGATACATGTAAATACTTCAAACAGTTAATGTTTTAATATCTAGGATAATTTCCCTAACAGTATTTCAGCTTGGAAAAAACAGCCCATATTGAAATGTAACATTAGCTACCTACTGATTTACCGGGATAACATCGACAGCGGTTGCTCAGCCGGGCGCTGCCCAGTTGCTAATGGTAACTTCAGCAGCAGCGACAGGACTATGGTGAGGGCCAGAGATACTAACAGAAGTTGGAGATGGGTCACCAGCAGAGACTCATCCTTGGCAAAAAATAGACGCCTGCTGGTAAACCGGAAGTATGGCTCCGGCCATAGAACACCAGACACACGTAGTCCCCCCCCCAGAAATGCGTTGCTTAGAAGGCAAGAGTATGTCGCTAAAATAAATGAGATTGACTTTACAATTTTAAAGTAAATGCTATCGAAAATACATGTGCCCCTGTTGCAGCTACTCTTGTATTTTTAAAATCCCATGATTCAGTTACTGTTACCCTAATACACCTTATTTGCTACATTAACTCCATTAACTCTAAGTTTAGGGATGTTTCAACAAGTTTAATATTAAGTTGAACAATTGCTGAGATAACTCAAAACTACATATAAAAAGTTCAGTCATTTTTTACTATACAATAAACTGATGAAGTATGAAGTCTACTGTTGACAACTCAACTAAGCGGCAATGCTTCTCTGATTGTTTTTGGTGTAAGAGTTGATATTCCATTTATGTAGTGTACTCTTTACCACTTTATAATTAAAGCTTCTAGGCTCTTCACAGAAAATTCATACTCAACAAACCTTGTCGTAACGATGATGAGTCCAATGTGTGGGATTGTCTGCAACATAAGACCTGGTCCAGCTACATGTGAAACTCTGTGCCAAACCTCCCCGCTCGTGCATAGATATATCTCAATAAACCCCATGAATTCTCCCACATTTCTTTAAAGATTACTATTAGTATTAGTGTTCTTTTTTTCAACCTACAGTCAAGTACTAAACTTTGGCTTTATAAGTGTTGTCTATGATGCCAAAGGAACATTTAAGGCAACACTGCTACTTGTTTGAGATATTTTGGCATCATTCTATTCTAACAGAGTTCCCAACCAGCAAGTAAAAGGGCATTTAAAATATGCCAATAAAGGTTTAAATGCACTTCTTTCAAATTATCCCCCAACAGCAGATATATAAATGACATTGATGAAGTTCAGTCAGATGTAAGCTGTGAAGGCTTTTCAGCTTTTAGATTGTGAGGTAAAAGCTCTAAAACAGCTGATGTTTTTACAAAATGAATTGTGGAAAATTTGCTGATTTGGCAGCTTAATTATGGAAAGACAAGTAAATTACATGTGTTCTATAACATGGACATTTAGAATTTGTAAAAAAAAAGGGGAATTGTTTACTTAAGATATAGGTGATTGATTTAAAGGCATTATTGCAATCAAATGCATTTATATTTTTACTTTTTACTCTTATGGTGCAATAGTTACAAAAACAGGAAAATGGTTAATAGCCTGACACTTGTGTACAGTAGCTTATACATTTAGAGGACTGAGAGGGAACAAATACGAATAACAAAACTATAAAAACCTATAACTATGACTAACTAAATCCATTGCCTATTTGTCCAAACAAACCACAGATCTATTTTGTTAAGTTTTGACTTCATGAGACACAAAGGTGGAATTTTGGTATTGTGCTAAGGCCTCAAAGTAAAATACTGATATTCCATTAACTGAGAAGACTTTTGCGTTGTTTTATTAGCCATTGTCCAGTTTCTACTATGGATTACTTTTTGTAGGGTTATGGAGGGCCAGAGCCAATCCAAGCTGACACTGGGTGAGCAGAGGTACACAAACAAGAGTGTATATTTTCTTTAAACATATCGACATTCTGTCACATGAAATTTTACCTTCCATGCATGCTTATAATGAAACGGTAAAACCATAGTGTAAAAAACTTGCCAAACTGCTTTGCATTGCTAGCAGACCTACCTACCTAAATGGTGGAAAAGTGTCAGTTAATCCAAAATTTAATTAAAAGGTATTGTTCGGGTTATTTTTATAATATATTTTTAGTTGATCAGATGTACAATGTCCATGAGTAATAATAATGTTTAGTATCTCAAGAAATACATTCCTAATGTAGACTAATATAGCGTCAGGATAGATTCAGCAAAGTAGTATGTATTTTTCTTTCAGGACTTTAATAAGCCAATATAATCTTCATGATTTATTTAAGGAAATTCTGAATTTAAACATGTTTGACCTGTTCCCAAGGTTTATAATTGAAAGAGACATCTCTACCTCACTTTTACCTGACTTGAGCTCTAATCAGTCAGTATAGATTAAAATACGTGTGGGTATACGGATCTTTAACAAAACCATTCTTATTAGACATAGAAAACAGGCAAAACATACAAAAATATGAGAAAATATCTATCTTTTTTAAAAACATGACTTTTCAGAACTAAAAAGGAATAATGAATCGTTCTTATACTTACTGACATCACCTCATATTTACATGCATCGAACTAGAAAAAAAAATGGATATGGTACAGTAACATCACAGTGGTTGCGCTCACTACCAAACACTGACCAGTGCGGGGCGGTAGTTCACTAACGGATTGGACCAGTGGCGCAAGGAATTATGGGACTTTTAGTTCTCGATGGAGGACGGTTGGTGTGATAACACAGCTAAGAACAAAGCAAGACCTTTACTACCGAAAACAAAACATTAGCTTCGAATTCAGCATGGATACGGGCTCCATATGCTTTAAGTCCGGATAAATTCGGGTGGATACAGTCGTCGCAAGGAGAATAGCGGCTCACTTTCGGTGAAAAATAAACAGGAAGTTGTTAGCGTTGTGGGACGTGTAGTTCCGCTCGCAGGCCACTGAGCTTTTTAACAACGCACAGAATAAAGAAACAACATAAAATAACCTAAACTTAATCCGAAGACCGCGTGTTTAGCATCGGCGTTTAGGTAAACATGCCCGGGTTCACCTGCTGTGTCCCTGGTTGCTACAACAACTCTCATCGGGACCGGGACCTGCGCTTCTACACATTTCCAAAAGACACCACGCTCAGGGAGCTGTGGCTGAGGAACATCTCCCGGGCCGGGGTCAGCGGCTGCTTCAGCACCTTTCAACCCACAACAGGACACCGGGTCTGCAGTGTGCATTTTGCCGGCGGGAGGAAGACCTACACAATTCGAGTACCGTCCCTCTTCCCTCTGCGGGGGGTGAACGAGCGCAGGAGTCGGCGGGGAAGAGGCAGAAAAGTATCCGCGGCAGTTCCTGCCCCCGCCGCAGCCGCGACCTCCGGGATCGTCCTCACCAGCGTACTGGGCAGCACGGCAGAAGGAGCCGAGGGCAACGCTGGCGGCGAGGCGAGCGATGACAGCATCACCGTGGTTCAGATAGGCCAAAATGGGGAGTATCTGGGCACAGCGCGGCTACCCGCGCAGTCAGAGGGGACTTGTTACACCGCGCCGATTGGTAACGCTGATGAGCTGACTGCCGACGATTCATCGGTCGAAACTGCGTCCACGGTGAACCAGCCGCCTGTGCAGTACGTCAGTGTGACCAGCAGCCCGCTAGACCACTCGTACTCGCTGACCACCGGCACCACGTCTGCCGAGCTGCTGCGGAAACTGAACGAGCAGCGAGACATCATCGCACTGATGGAGGTAAAGATGAAGGAGATGAAGGCGACCATCCGCCAGCTTCGGGTGGCAGAGGCCAAGCTGCAGGAGGAGGTGCGGGAGCGGGACCGGCTGCTGTACGGAAACTCGGTGGCTTTTAGCGTCCGGAAGAAAATCTGATGGGTGAACATCACCGGAGACGACCCGTTACAGAGACCCAGACTAACGGAGATGACACCGAGATGTTTGGAGACAGTAGATTCAGTCCTGTTTTGTATAAAACAATGATGAAAATTTATTTTCAACAAGTAGAACTGATTTTTCTTAGGCCTGATGTAAAAAAAAAGTTGGCTGGCTAGTCTATGTAGCTTGTATTAATACCATCATTGCTAATTACTTAGAAACATGCATAGTCCGCTGTTGACCTGCTGCTCAACCATGGTCAGTAATACATATTTTATTCATTCAGCTGAGACTCATAGTTTGCTCAGACTAAGGCAGGCTAAAGACGGACTTACACATTTATAAGCATACTGATGGGAAGGCACATGAGGAAGATGATCAAAACTGCTTAGCTGCATAGAAAGTTTTTCTCTGGAAGATTTTCTCTTATGTTTTCAGTTCATTGCTTATCTATTTGAATTAGTTTATTGCAAGATGCGTCTCAAAATAGGTTTGCAGAGTAAATGTAAAGTTTGCCAAGATGAAACATTCATAGGATCTCTGTGAACAAAACACTATCCTTGGCACACTTGTGTGAATCAGTTAAATAAAACTCTGTTGCGAGTTTATATAAATTGCATCTAAAGGCTCCTTCAGTTGTTTTCCTTCATTTTTGTTGCTGAAGACATTTGTAAAGAAGTAAAATGGACTTTAAGTAATTCCTTAAAACTTAAATAGGCACTCAGAAGACATGTGTAAGGTGACGTGTGTTTAACATTACAATGGGAAATCTTAAGAAAAGTACAAAGGAAAGCATTTAGTCAAGATACTTTATGCAACTTTGACATGCCTGTCTGCCCATGACCATGTCTGGTCAAACAGCACCTGCTTGTTTCATTGTGATTTGTGGAAGAAGTTTTTGTGCCTGCGCCTGGTCAGATGTTTCTCCACTCAGACATTTTGTGGCTGCATCTCTCTGTCCTGTTTTGTTCTACAGGATGTCACACACATTTCTGTTTTTTTTTAACTTAGTCTAATAGCTATGCTCTGCTTTAATTTTGAAGTAAATTTCAATTTGAAAGATTGCTGATTCATGCTGAATAATTTTCAAACTCATGTAATTTCCTGATTTTGTCAAGTGTCACGGTAACAAAGTTGAAAAACATGCTGTGTGGTATTATCATTATTATTTTTTACCTCAAAGGAGTTGTAGCAAAACCCACCTGAGTGGCAGTGGTCTGTCAGGAGCTCTTGTTTGGACTTCTTATTTTAGGAAAGAACAGACCATTCTGATGGCTTAAGCTTTGTTTTGTTTGTTTGTTTTTTAGCTCTGCTGAGTTTTGTGAAAAAACAAATAAAACTTGTATCATAGACTATTAAATCCTCATTCATAATGACTTGTAATGTGAATGACACATGGGTGCAAACATGAATTCTCAACATTACTGCCCTGTTGGGTGGTGCTTTAATTCCAGTGTTTCTTAAACTTGGGCCGCTTTTTTTTTTTGTTTGTTTCAATGACTGATAGCCACAAAATGCTTTGGAATAGGCCCGGTGGATCACCTTTGCCAGTCGCCACAAGGAAAATTTCAAAGGCTGCAACTTAATCTTTGGGTCCAAACATGCCGTCAAAGAACATTCATTAAAAGTGCATGAAAAGTGCTTGTTCTTTCACTTTTATGGAAAGGAACCCCAGAGGTAGACCTTGTTCAAGAGTAATGTTCTTTTATGTTTAACCAGACACAGTTGTTAACATCACACTTTTGACAAAAGTAGGCATTTTTACTCACAAAACACAGGAGAAATCTTGATTGCTTAGGATTTGTGTCAGTCAGTGACTTTGGTGCGTTTAAGGATTAAATGAGATTCAAAACCAACATAACAAAGTGGGGTGAAAGTTGTCCTGAAATAAGGTTAAATTTGCCTTGCAATATCAGATTTCTCTAAAAAATTAAAATTAAATTATAAATAGCCGTCAATGCTGATTTATGAAGAAATGATATATATTTTTAAATATATATGAGACTCCAAACTAATTACTTTTCATAGCCCAAGCTGGGCAGCCAGGGTGACACTTCAGCCAGTTAAGGGAGCTTCAGTTCTTGGCACATATGTGCATCATTACCAAACATTTTCCTTAACTTTTTCCACACTTTGATAGCACAGTTCACATATAGTAGAAACAACAAGTGGTAAAATGAGTTTTAGGCAGTGCAGCATGTTGCAGCATGATCCCCCCCCCCCTCTAGATGGCGGTGGGATAAAAGCTTGAAGACAGGAGGTTTAGTTCCTGTCTATATGGCTTAATTTGCTTTATCTATCTGTATGTTTGTCAGCAGCTTAGATGGTCATTTACTTTGTTGATGAAACTATTCATGCACTAAAATGTTGAATGTCGTAATGAGAATGTGAAGCTGCAATGCTGTTACTAAGCAAATCCATTTAAATGTGTAATTTTAAACACGAACTGTGATATTGTTGTAACATGAAACAGAGAAAGAGGGAGAGACGGATAAATGGATAGACTGAGAGCATTGGAGAGGGAGCGAGGATCCAGATCCTAATCTCATCTGGATTTATTTTTTTTACTCCCAACAGTGTTGCATAATGCCTTAATCCAGTGCTGTCGATCAAACTTACACAACTCTATCTTCTTTTTCTATGGCTGCTGCCATTTACCTCAACTGTCTTTACATTCAGGCCCAACAATAGCTTCTCCTGTCAATTTGTCACATTCAATAAGAGTAATGAACGAATGTAAATGAGGTAAAACAATGTAAGGAATGCCTGATCCAGAAACTCAGTGTCTGACATCAGGGAAGAAACAAAATAAAGCACAAAGACAGCAAAACATAATGTCTGTGCCCATTAACACAGGTTACCATTATAAAAACGTAAAATTAAAATTATGAATCATGTATTTTTTATGGTACTTTGAATAACAAGATGCACTTTACTGCTAGTTATGCTTTGAAAACAATATGTAATTCACTTCTCGCCTTTTTTGCAAGGAGGCAAGAATAATAGTTGTACAAATGTTATTATCTCACTACAAGTACAACAAGAAGTCTAAATTTTTCCAAAATATATTTGAACCACTAAGAACCACTAAGTGAAAACTCTGTAAAGACCACACAGTGACGTATGAAAAGGTTGTTGTATCTGACTGGACTAATATGCTATCAACCTAAATAAATCAGAAATAAACGATCACTTAAGTGCTGGGTTGAAGATATTTACTAATTTGGTTATGCATTTTGCCCACTGCAGTATATGTATTTTATTAAGGCAGAGTCATTGTAGAACATTTCTTGTAGCTAGCACTCGCTGTGCATTTTTTTGATGAAAAATATTTGTGTAAAAAAAATATATATATATATATATATTTTTATATTTTCTGAAAGTAACATATCTAAAAATGGGGTATTGCTCACAAAAATAATCTGCCCTTGGAATCAATCAATCAATCAATCAAATTTTATTTGTATAGCCCTTTACAATAACCAAAAGGTACCCAAAGTGCTTTACAA
>JAQNCA010000001.1:15503334-15515271 GCA_029783725.1 Acanthurus tractus
GGTGAAGGAAACCACACGCAGACAACACACCAAACACAGATACACACACACACACACACACACACACACACACACACCGACAGGATGGGGGAAAAAAAAGGGAAAACAGAGAAAGCACAAGGTAGAAATACTGGCTCAGAACCAGAGCTGTGACAAATTCTTAAACTCCTCCACCACCTATAAACACCTCCGGTCCCCTGTAATTGATCTCAGTGATGGATGTGCCTGTGTGTGCTTGCAGTGCCACGAAGCCTGTATAGCAATCTACAGCAGCATGGAGAACCAGAATCTCCTCCACTGGGTGATCATCTCTGTTCTCTCTATGCTTTTCTGTTTACTCGTCTACACTCTAACTGGTGAGTTCACCTCTAGAACTTATGTTATAGTTAATACTTATACTTAACCCCTGCTCATTATATGCTTGTTGTGTCTGAAATATGTTAATCACATCCCCACTCTTCATCTCCAGGTGTGTATGGCTTCATGACATTTGGACAAACAGTAGCCTCAGATATCCTGATGTCATATCCAGGAAATGATGTGGTCATGATCATTTCAAGACTACTGTTTGGAATATCGATTATAACCATCTATCCAATTATTCTCCTTCTGGGGAGGTGAGTGACACCAGTGTTGGTTTGTGTTTCAGTTTATGTATTAACGTTAACATATTGCCTCTGTGTGTGTGTGTGTGTGTGTGACAGATCCGTCATCCTGAACCTGGTGCTGCGCGTTCAAAGACGTCACCGTGGAATCGTCACTCATTCATTTGAGAGTCGATGCAGAGCTGTTCTCACTGTGATCTGGATCACCATCACTCTCCTCATTGCCATGTTTGTCCCTGACATGGGTGAGGTCATCAGTGTCATTGGGGGAATCAGTGCCTTCTTTATCTTTATTTTCCCTGGTATGTAAAACTCAAGTTTAATAAATGAATATATTTGTATTTGTAATGTAATAACTTTGTATTTATACATATGCATATTTATCTCATTATTAGCTTGTCAGTTACCTATAAACCACTTAAATTGGACGGACTTACACAAGGTGCTTTATAAATAAAGTTTGTTTAACAGTTATGCACATGAGTCAGTAAGGTAACCCTGATAATTTAGTTTGTATGTTTGTGTGTTGCAGGGCTTTGCTTAGTGTTCACAATGCAAACTGAATCTGTGACTCCAAAAGTCAGGTGAGTGAGGACTTGACAATGCCTTACTGTAAGTTTATGAAGTTCTGATTATTTTGTAACTATTTATTTTACAGCTCCTTAAAATCCAAACTATTTCTTAAAATTTTGACAAAATTTTCTAAAAAACTTTGTAACTGGCTAACTGGCAAAGTGACACTAACAAACAAAATTAAGTCCAATTGCAAATGAATCCAGCAGCAGAAGCAGAGAATTCCTAACGTCGCCTGTGACTTGCTGTTCAAGCAATCTGTACTGTCCCCATGTATTTCCTCTGCAGGGTGATTTTAACAACATGGGGGGTCATAACGATTGTAGTTGGAGCTTTCATCTTTGGACAGAGCACGACCCTCGCTGTGATGGAGCTTTTCCACAAATTCTGAAGTTCATCACTGTTCTCACAACTATCTCCAGCAGCTGCTTCACTGTGACTTCTGAGCCATTTGTGACTTTCACCTCTTTTGCACAACTGAAAATTGTATATATATTAAATGTGGTTTTTGGTTGTATAGACCCTTACCAAGGTTGTCCATGATCTAGATCTGAGACATTTGTACTTTGTGACAATATAATATTTTTCTGTGTGATTCGTAAATAATGTAATACCAAAAAGAATACTGTCAAATGACATTGTAAGTAATTTAATTGTTAAGTATGTGCAGATAAGATATTTATGTTTGAATGTATTTGTCTATTATTATTAAGGATGCTGATTATATAGTTTATTAAATGAGTGCTGCCTTTAAATCTTAAAATCACTTGTTCCTTTATTCACTGCCAGGGGTCAGCATTGGACCACTGAAGCATTATTTATTTTCCTGTAAAGCCACTTCATATATGAGTGTAAGCGCATATTTTTTAGCACAGGTGAGAAAAAACAGTCCCTATCATTGTTATTATGGTCCAAGGTATTCTTTAACAATAGGGTGATATGTTGAAGTCAACTACGCAATACAATACTCCCTAAGGTAAACAAATAGATTTTATGTCCTTGGAATACAAGTTTACATCTATCAGGTCAAAGACGTTTTTTTTCTTTTTCTTTTAAGCGCACGATTCTTATCTTTTCTTTGCATTTTTCCATCCTTTCTCTTTCGGCTGACCTCCACATGGCCTGAATCATATGAGCGATATATATCTGCAGCTTTCACTGAGCACAGATTGATGGCTGAGGTATGCTGAATATCACTGTTTATTGTTTATTGACTTGAAGCTTAAAGGAGTTATGGCACACTGCCCGTGAGTGTGCACGTGCTTACACACGTGGAATGTATGAGTGAGTCATAATTTACAGTAAATCTTGAAAATGGGTGCGTATACGTGCCTGGAGGGGGTCTGTTTAAACGGAGCATATCAGCCTAACTTCACATAGACCTACTTATATGTCTACACACACACACACACACACACATACACAATGAATAAGACCTTCATTCAAAAATAGACCATCCAGAAATGCAGTGGCTCCTTATTAATGCTTATGTAATGGGTTTATTTCATCTTGTGCAGTGTGACTGTCCTTAAGGGAAAGCCTCAAAATGTTATTTTACAAGTTGTGTTTGGCCTGTGGGATCATGTTTCAACCTGCTGGAAAAAATGACCATCCTCTAAGTGCATAGGAAAAAATCCTGAAAATCACACAAACTCCTTTTTCTCCACCCACAGTTGCTTTCACTGTAAACTTGCAGACTGATTTGACTTATTAACTGTCTGAGAAAATACAGCTACCAGGGGTAAGTAGTAATGCATTACAAGTAACATGTACCATTAAAGAAAAATATTTTTTTGTTCTTAGATGCACCTGTTTGCCCACAGGTGTGCAAGAACTCTGCTCTCTGTAGTTCTGCCATACAATATTTACCATATCAGTTTAGCATGTTAGCATGATTACATTTGGTCATTAGTACTAAAGTTAAGGTGCAACGGAGGCTTGAAGGACTCTCCTTTTATTTGGCAGGTATTTGTTAACAAACAAAATAATTGACAATAAAGAAAAATATGTTGGTTAGGGACGAGTCCAGTAGTTATTTTAAGTTATCCAGCAGGGAAATTGAATTCACACACCAAATTTCATCACACTTCACCACACAAAACCACCAAGTGTCATGTTGGCCGTGGAGGTGAAGTCGGGGGATTACAAGCCAGCATTTACAAAACTTTATGGAAATCCATCCACTTGTTATTTCTGTCTGACTGGACTAATCAACCGACTCTGCCATCCCTAGAGCCACCAGCATGGCTAAAAATCATCCATTATTGTCTGCATTAGATTATCTTTTCATTTTCCTCTGCCTCTGGAAAATTATTTCCAGTCCTCATTATTATGCTGTCCCCTGTAGCTACTTTGTTATTGAAAGATTACTTGTAATGTAGGCTTCTTGCAGTCCTAATTAATACAATGGCAATTTGTAGCAAAATCCCTTTTAAATGTTAATTTTTCCTGATAAGAGCATCAGTTGAATGAAATAGGACGGCTGGATGTTTTTTCTATTCGTTTGTGTGTGTGTGTGTATGTGTGTGTGTCACATTGTCGCTGTCACTCTGATTTCAATCTACATAGCTTCTGTATTCAGAATGAAAAAAAAAACTATTTTTCTCCCTTTTGCAGATAACCAGAGTTTTTGACTGCCTGTCTCTATACCAAATAAGAAGAGGAATGTCACTGTGTTACTGTTGTGACTGTATGCCTAACAGTGTGCTGCATGCATGACACGGTCATGTGCATGTATGTGTATGACCTTGTTTTCTATGCATCAAGGTTATGACCAGCAGGCTGAGATCATTATGATGAAGATAACATACGTCCATCACTTTGCTGCTTAGGCCTTTATTGAAGTGGTGATGGCGGATCTTTGACCTCTGAGCTCTGCAGGATAATCACAGCAGTGGCAATGAGTTCAGGCGAAGGAGAGGCCTCCATCACCTTGTGTGGGTGCAGCAGATCAGGATAACATTAAATCCTAATTGTAATACTAAAGGAGCACTAATGTTTTTTCTGGCCACTGTACAATAGTCTTTAAATGTTTTAAGAGTTTAACTGCTCTACTATGTTTTTATTTGCATTTAAAATAGAATGCTTCCTTGACAACATATAACCTTTCAACCGCTCAGGTAGATGTATATGGTAGATATGTTTAGTTTCAGAACATAATTTTTAAGGCTAAGTCAAACAAACTGTGAGCCTTTACTGTTACCAGCTTACAAAAGCAGGATGTCAGATCTTCAAAGCCCCATAAACTTCACAAAATATATTTGTTACCATAGTCAGATATGTTGTTTGTATGCACAGACAAACAACCTTGTTTCAGAATTAATCCTGTTGTTGCATTCACATATGAGATTATGAATAACAATGACCAACAGACAACAGATGTAAGGCTGCATAACCAATTTATTCTCCCCGTCATGTGCAACTGGACTTTATTGACCCTCTTTCTTTTGATTCTCCTTCATATAAGAACACCATGAATGCAGTATTTACATCTTTTTGGTAAAAAATACCCCCTTCAAAATAAAAAAAAAATCCTAATATTTTTGAAAATAGGGCCTGCAATAAAAATCATGGCTTTACATGGAAATCCAGTTCCCAATTGCACATTTTTTGCATGTTTTAGAGTGAACAGGACACTTTAGATGAACAGAGTCAATGGCTGTTGGTGGAGACCAGTGAGCTGCTGCAGGGAGCTGAGAGTGGCTGCCCTTTAGGAATAATAGAATATATAGAGTATGGATGCAGTCAGTCTTTCTTCCCATCCGCAGAGCACATTTTATTTTTTTCCAAGTCACATATGACCTTTACTAACGCCCACTTTCCATAATATTAGTTGTGACATATACAGTTTGTTGCTGCATGTGCTAATGATTGAATAACGCCAACTTAGAGCTTTCCCTGTCCCCTAAAGGGGCTTTTGTAATTGGTTTTACATTATACTAGGCATTTTCAAGATAAAAGTCCTTAGATGTCTTCTGATCAGTTTACTGCAATTAACTCATCTAACAAAATAATCTTGAGATCAATGTAGGCATGAGATGCATTCAAGGTTTTAACACCTTGGAGCAGGAGAGAAGCAAGAAATGCCAACCACTAAGGAAAAGATCAATCCAGTTTGTAAGGGAGGGGGAAAAGCCACCAACCACAGCAACAACAAGAACCAGCCTGCTACAAAAGGCCCAATCATGGGAAATGAAGGTCAACCTGGGAGGAAGGCTGCAGTTTCCTCAGATTGTCCAGACAACCCTGAGGCCAGATGTGGTGCTGTGGTCTGAAAGATCATCCTCATTGAACTTACAGTCCCATGGGAAGAGGGGTGTGAACAGACCTTTGAAAGGAAGAGCGCCAAATACCAAGACCTTCTGCATGACTGCAAGGGGGGAAAGGATGGCAGGCGTGGTTGTTCCTGGTTGAGGTCGGCTGTAGAGGATTCCCTGCCCAGTCGGTGTGGAGAATGTTCACAGCCATTGGAATGACAGGGAAGGAGAGGAAAACGGCAACTCGCAGGATGGGGGAGGTAGCAGAAAGAACCTCTTGCTGGTTATGGAGCAGGAGAGAGGAATTAAGCTGGAAGCCAGGAGGAGGAG
Organism: Acanthurus tractus; assembly: GCA_029783725.1. Lineage (NCBI taxonomy): Eukaryota > Metazoa > Chordata > Actinopteri > Acanthuriformes > Acanthuridae > Acanthurus > Acanthurus tractus. The sequence goes on from JAQNCA010000001.1 coordinate 15,509,099, forward strand.
ATGGGCAGTGACTTGGCCACCACTGCCGACCCACCATCGGGAGGGTGTTGTGGTAAGGGTCGAAACACCCAATGAACGACGGGTACCACCTGATGACATCAACTCCTTCTGGCCAAGGCTACATTCACTTAAGGTGAATGATGGAGAAGCATCATCAGATGTAGTTGCAATCGAAATGTCCTCAGAGTTTAAAAATTATGTTGAGAATTATCATGAGCAGCAGCTCATAAGGCACTAATTGATGAAAGTATATGAAAGGAAACAATTATTTGGATTGTTTTGTCTGTCCTCACAACATAATGTCTACAATCTTCATATATCTTTTTGCTTTAAGGCCTCAGAACTTTCACAAGCATTTCAAAAATTAGCTCATCCTTCTCCTCTTCCTCTTCAAGAGGAGAGGATTGAATTGACTGTCTTCCACCACCTGACAGAGATTGAGATACTGCATTTGAAGGGTACTATAGGAGCACTAAGACTTAAATAGAAAGATAACTGCACACATTAATATTACAAGAGGTGTCACATTTATAGCAGTAAGTCAGAGGACAAAATGTTTACACCACTTTTAGAAATCCCAATTGCACCTGGATATCCCAAAGGCCCATAATTTATGAATGAATCTCCCACTGTGAGTGTCCTGTTTTTACTTTGTCACACATTTCTTATTAAAGCCTGAATTATTTTTGCATGAGCATTATGCGATTTATGTGACGGAGATTGTGAGTGGAGACTAACAAGTACAGAGATACAAACAGCATGTTAACCACACTTAAAGCGGTACTATGACACAGTGTTTCGAAAGTCAGTTGTAATCAGCTCACATACTAAAGAGCTCTAATAATTATGTAACATGATGACACAGATCAGATCACTGTGGATGATCCTGCTTGAAAGACGCACACACGTACAAATGCAGCAGAATAGAGGATCATACAAATCATTCAGACACTTCAATTCCTCTGAATTTACCCATAAACTCAAAGTTAAAATTTTAAACTTTCTCTGAGCATTTCTCCTATTTTGGTCTATATTAGTGTCATTCATTAGAAAAATCTACCTTAGGTTTAGTTTTAGAGTCATTATCATGGAGCATTAAACCATGCATGCTGAATTAGATGACCTGCTTGTAAAGCACCAAAGAAAACTTTCTGTGAAAAAAATAGTTGATTTAGCTTTTGCATGACAACAAGCTAATTAATTTGAGTTACTGTTTCTTTTTATCATGAAATTTCCTGTTCAAGTGCTCATAGTCATAGCACAGTTATTTTGGAAGACTGCCCAACAATTTATATTATTATTTTTTCCACTAATTCCCAAAATATATTAATGCAGATTATCATTATATTGTCTGACTTATTGACAGAACCTCCCTTCTAAGGCGGTAGTAAATTTTCATTCTTTCATACATCTGGTTTTATTTTCCTAACCCTAACTCGCACCATGAGAATCAAATTGCTTTTTGTTTACGTCTTCCATCTTGTCTGCAAGTGCATTCTTTATCTGAAAAGCACAGATTAAGAGACTTTTTTATCATAAGAGGGGCTCTTATGTAATTACTTTTGTCGTTTAGCTAAAATTGTATCTTTCCTGAAGTCTTTCAGAGTAGAGTTAAACTTCAGCCTCTTCTTTTTACAAAACACTGCTGTTTTACAAATAGATGTAAAATGATAATGCGTTATATAGCAATGCCCAATAATAGGCTAAAGACAATATGCACGTAAAGAGAAGTTTTAATTATTTTACTTTATTTAATCAGTTGTAATTCATACACCCTTTGGGAGGATCCCCCCCTGTAAATTTATTTCCATTATTTTTTACTTATGTTGATGTTATTTTAACTCTAAATGATGAAACTAACGTACTCCTTTAAGCGAAGCTCCGCCCTCCCGGTTACACGCATGCGCAGTATCGCTATCAATCACGTGAAAGCGTGTTTCAGTTCCCTGATAGCCGCAGCCACAACACGGTAAGTTCTGTTGAATGTTTCAGAGTGTTTGCCCACTTCTCAACGTCAGACTGTTACACAGACAGTGATTACGGAGACATTTCTCTTAAAGGCTGCCGTCTTCACATTGTGTCAGAAAATCCATTTTTACTGGTTTTAAGAGACAAATCGTCCATTAGCACTGCGCTGTATGCTTCAGCTTCAATTCAGGACAATCTTTGTGTTACACAGTTTGTGTTTCAACAAAGACTGTTCATGTCACTAAGCTTTTAGCTCAATCCCTTCAGATACATAAAGACTGTAAAGTTAATCATTAAATACCTCACATCATCGCTACTCTTTTATATTTTGTGAGCAGCAGAAGGTTTTGCCTACAAACTGCAGAAAATATTCTGTAAATTGCACCCGATTCGTCTCATATTGCACGTAGTACATATTCTGTTTTGGGTTTCCCGGGAGCCCAATACTGCCAGTTTCTGTAAATAAAAATCCCATTGTTGACATAGCATTGTTTCGATCTGTTATACCATAATTAAGGCTCTGGTACGTTTACTCATAAGTACACAAACTGTTTTAGTGCTTCAGTTTGTAAGAACATAAACTGAAGCACTAAATTTAAGCACAATTTTTCCTTTTTCAGCTACATTGTGAACAGGATATAGGTCTTTGTAATTCAGTGGGGGACAATACAATTCCGTCAGTTCCTGATCTTCCAGACCACAACAAACTGTCATCAAGGGTTACAGTTTCCAATACGTTCGAACCTGAAAAAATCTGTCAGTGTTTGTGAAAATAATGGTTTTGCCTTTAATCGTGTGACTGTCGGAACACATATACTTGATAACATTTTAGACACTCAAACATGCAGCTGTCTCTGTCATAAATCAGTACCATCATCCTTTTTTGTGTGACTGTTTTCTGCTGAATGTGTAAGTGGTTCAGCTGCAGTTGAGATGAACTACCAATAGATACTACCATTAGTTTTTTGTTGATTATTTGTTTTGGAAATAATTAAATTATATAATAACAAAAAGTGCAATATGAATAACACCTTTGGCTATTAAGTGGTGACCAGTGCTAAGCTAGTATTCACTTTTTGTATCTTTTATTTTACGTAAAACTGCTTTTCTGATACAGATTTAGATTCTCACAGCACATCTGAGATGATGAATTCAGAATTAATTTAAATAATTACTCAAATTACTGATGTATTACTTTTCTAAAGTCTCCGTGTCCCCTTCTAAAATTTCATGTATGGATGAAACATAAACATTTGGCTGTTTTTCTTAAGTCTGTGTTAAAAGTACCTAAACAGTTGACAAACAGCAAAGAGCAGAGGACACTGTTGCACACAAGCAATGCTTAATGATATGATTTATGAAAAATAAATGTGCCACCATTCATAATATGCCATATATTGCCATCATCACTGAGTCACTGCAAACTAATCAAGAAGTGACCTAGAAAAGCGTTCTCCTGCCCAGTGTTATCATCTAAATCATGTGCACATGAGTAGAGGATTAGCTCTGGGGTTTTGATTCTGACTGTAAATTTTATTTGTGTTGTGAATTACAAAATGCTCAATTATTACAATATTTAATTAACTTTTTAATTATTTATTCATTCACATAATTTCCTGGTGTAGTAGTAGTAAAATGAAACTTAACTTGGATTTTATGCTGCAACCTTGTATTGTAAAATGATGATTAAATAATATTGAATGTTTCTTACAACTTATTGTTAGCACACCATAAAGAACTAGTGAAAGGTCCTGCCATCACTGACCAACTTACCCGAATTTAGTCAGCAATATTCTGCACAAACACAACTTTGCTGTTTTGTGAAATCATGTATCTGACAATCTGGTAATTATTTTTTTTTTTTTAAGAAAAACAGAAGAATTCATTTATGGTTTGAGAGAAGTCTCCCCCCAGTTGGGTTATCCAGAAAATGCATTAGCACAGAAATGGGTTGTGTTTTTCAAAATTTACAGTTCAGAAATTCTACTGCAAAGAAATATTTAATCTTACTTGAACCTTTATGCAATCATCATATAGAAATGTTGATAAGATTTGCCAGAGCCAAGTGCCTTCTTGCTCTGAGTGGGAACTGCCCTGGCCTGATGAGGAAATCACTAGTATTTACAGTCTACCCTGTTGCCTGAAGGCACCTCATCACAATGTGTTAACATAAGTAATTCAGCACCACTCATGCATGTAGAGAAAAATGAAATGTTGCAGAGCTCTGCCTGAGTTTAATTCGCTGTGAAATGAACTGCTTGTGCTTTTTTTTAAGATTGACTCTACCTTCGTAATGTAAGTGTGTCACATAAACACTGAATAGTCTGGTGAATTACATCAAATCAGAAAGTGGATGACACAGATATGTTTTTGAACCAGAGCTTTTCTAACTCATCTTGTCACTCTGCTATCACAGGTGTAGAGGATGAGCTCAGGCAATGGGACCAGGAGGAAAGTTCGCAAACTGCAGCATGTTAACAACATGTTGGCATTTGACCCTGAAACACAGTCTGAGATTCAAAGTCTTTTTAGTAAAGTTAAAACCTATGTGAAACCGTCCAATGGGGAGTGGTGCATCCCCGACCCAAACATTGCTTTCAGACACCCTGCAGAAGAGCACCCCCGGCTGCAGGCCCTGAAGGTTTCGCTAAATGCTGTAAAGAACCAGCTCAGTGACAAGAACGTTCAGGTCTGGCATCAGCACACCAACTCCACCAACCGAGCCGGGAATGTGATCGCTGCCGTACGTTCTGCTGCCAACGCGGAGATTTGCACTCAGGCCTGGTGCAAGTTCTATGAGATCCTGGGGACCTTTAATCTTCTTCCAGAAGAGGCCCTTCAAAATGGGGAGCTGAACACGGTCCACCTCTGTGAAGCTCCAGGGGCATTTATAACTGCTCTGAACCACTACATCAAAACCAATGAGTTCACACGTTACTGCGACTGGAGCTGGGCCGCCAACACGCTCAACCCTTATCATGAGGCCAATGGTGGCAGCACAACGATTGCAGATGATAGACTGATTGCTAACACGCTACCGTGGTGGTTCTTTGGCTCTGATAACACAGGCGACATTATGATCCAGGAACATTTGCTGGAGATGCAGACGTTTGTGACTAACATGCGTAGAGTTGATTTGGTGACAGCAGATGGTAGTTTTGACTGTCAGGAGAAGCCAGATGAGCAGGAGGCGCTGGTGGCGTCACTGCATTACTGTGAGGTCACAGCTGCACTGCTGCTCCTGAGCCCAGGTGGCTCCTTTGTACTGAAAATGTTCACCCTGTATGAGCACTCCTCCATCTGCTTACTCTACCTGCTCAACTGCTGCTTCCACTCCGTCAACGTCTTCAAACCTGCCACAAGCAAAGCGGGCAATTCTGAGGTTTATGTCGTGTGTCTGAACTATGAAGGCAAGGAAGCTGTGAGACCTTTGCTCTCAAAACTGATCCGTAACTACGGAACAGATTTGGTTGACAGAAAGGCACTTTTCCCAAACTCTGTTGTCCCAGAGTCATTTCAGAAACAGCACGAAGAGGTGTGCTTATACTTTCACACCCTGCAGGTGGGGACGATCACAGAAAACCTGCAGCTGTTTGGAGAAATGAGCACAGAGCAGAGGCAACGGCTGGACTACATCAGGGACTGTACAGCTCAGGAATACCTGCAGCGCTTCCAGGTAGGACATCTGTCATCCAAAAACTTGTCATATAATTGAGTCTCTAAGTTCAGTCTTGACCTGTGCGACCACAGCTGAGAAAACACTTTCACCCCTAAGTCCATTTGATAGCTCTATTAAAGCTTTTGGATCGTATGAAATGGTCTCCATCAAGAGATGAAGTTTACACGGTTGTCATGGAGTTAAAGCTAAAAACTCCTTTATATCTTTTTCCCACTTCCCTTGGTGTGTTTTGTATATATGTTATCAAGCTGTCCTAAGGTTCACTCAGTAGAAAAACAACAGACCCAAAAACACCTTTAAGAGACACTGAACAGCAGGCTGAGAAGCAGTGTTTTGCTGCCGTCTCTGGTTAAAAGTCTGAAGCTTGTCTCATCTCTGACAACAGCCAGCATCATTGATAGGTGTGGTTGGATGTGTTGTTGCTACTGTAACCACACCCTGAATTAGTGTCATGTGGTGCAGGAGTCTACCTGCTCTTTCCTGCAGCAAAGTGAGGGGTTAATTCATTGGAGGTCAAAGATAAGAT
>JAQNCA010000001.1:15573160-15583452 GCA_029783725.1 Acanthurus tractus
AATAATAACAGTGTTGTTGTCCAAATCTTAACATTTTGGTTCATGGGCCTCCAGGATTGATGAACTTACGGTACATTAAAGTGATTATGACCAGGAAATCACTCTGGAGAAGAACTGTGGTAAAGGTCATTCTCATTGTCAGGTGACCTTGACTGCAGCAATCAAATAATATATAGTCTCAATTACTTACCATTATTGTTCCTTCTAAGGACATACTTAGACACTTACATCCCTTACCAATATATTTTTTAAAACTTCTGTAATAACAGCAGCCAGTAGCTGCAGTAAATAATCCCTCATTTGTGTCATTTTGATCCAATAAATTCTTATCTTGTATATTTCCAACATAAAAGATGATTTAAAGTATGAGTTTCCTCATTAGATTACAGGGGAAAAAATCCAATGCAGTACATTCTGTCTGATTAGTTTCTGGTGTTTTTATATCTCTTTATTTATTATGTTTGTTTGTTATAATATTGCTTTGGTACCTAATCAAACACAGCCAGTGCGAATAATTAAGGAAATTGTTGATAAAAAGATTCAATAAGGACTAAATAAATTGCAATTAAAAAAAATCCATCATGGTTAAAGTAGCAAGGGAAAAAGATTCTCTAATGTCAGTAAATTATAACAAAGATCAAGTTTGTCTAGGGTTCAATTGAGGTTATTTTGCTTCTACATGTTTAATTTATCACAGGACATTGGGGCAAAAAGTTGGACTCAAACCAAATATTCCAATCTCAACAGCCAGTTTCACTAGTGGATCTGTGCCATGCCTGAGTTTCCAGCTGAGAGAGGCAGAACGTATGGGGCAGATCCAGTTTCTCATTGAATATTCCTGTGGTGAATCGAGCCCTGCTTCACTGAGTGATCGCTGTTCCCTGCAGTATCAATAATACAGGAGGAAGTTATTGTCCCTGTGCAGGCCGCAGTATCATACAGCTAAAGCAAGTGGAGGGAGGGGGTGGTCCTTTCACTCAGCCCTCTAGGGTTTCAGGGCCCGCAGACAGTGGTCTGACTCCAGGGAGCCTGCTGCTGTGCCCTTGCACAGGGCTCCATTGTAAGCCCACCTGACTGAGGGAGGGATACATGTGTCTGAACAGTGACGGCCTGCACAGTCCTGCTGGCCTGGCCCTGTTGGTAAGGCTACACCCCCCAACAAACCCAGAGTCACGAGATGAGTCCCAGTTGAGAGATAGCTCAATAGGGGAATCAGTCGGTAGGAGACATCAGACAGTTTGAGAATAGGATAGTTATCCTGGGTGTGATTAACATGATCCAGATTTTTTTTTTTTTACCTCTTTGAAAATCTCAGGGCTGTGACCTTTCTGTAGCCTTGTGATGCTCCAAAATCCAGAGCACAATATGTTACATCTAAACACATCCATTGCCCTAAAGGACTGGGAAATAAGTCTTGTGTTAAGGGATCATGTAACATCCGAGTCTAACCACACTGCTCTCTTCTTTTTCTGTATATTGTCATAGAAAATAGCCAACCAACATACTGTAGCATCACAAGATAACTCATGGAAGTATCAATGCTTCAACACCAGATACACAAAAGGTAAATGACCCTAACAGCCAAAGCACAGAGAGGAAAAAAGGACGCAGGTGGGAGGGGTGCAGGAGGAGAGAATGAAAGGTAGGGAAAGTAAATGTGATGGTGAAACAGAGAGCGGCACTCAGAAAGAGGTCAGCGGTGAGTTCGATAACAGTACTAAGTAAGAGATGCTAGCAAAAGCTCGAAAGGATACTTAAAGAAATGAATGGATCGTAACTGTTGGTGAGTTTGGAATATTTGATCAACAAATTTCCGTCAGCGTGAGTGACAACTATCATTTAAATTTCACAATAACACTTTTAATATATTAAAAGTAAAAGATGATACAGAAGTATACTTTCACATTTTTTTTCAAACAGATTTCCTTAATTTTCAGACTTGTGTATTTAATATTTTACATATTTATAGCTGTTCTTGGTCACTCTTTTTCTGCATCACATGTGGATCTACCTTTATATCTTCATAGTCTTGTAGTTTTTACGAGTTAAGCACATTAATGTTATGTGTTTTAGTAGCGATGCAGAGGTAAGATGATGTGGTAACCAGTCATTAAGGTTTAATATCCCCTCACTGCTGAGATACTTAACTCCTTGAGTCCAGTCCATCACTGAAAAATAAAAAAAGTCTCTGTTTAGACACATGGTGTTGTGACTTCAATAGGAAAAACAAGCAAAAAGGAAAGATGTGACACTGCTGTGTCACTGTGCATGCTGGCATGAGATGAAGATGGCAGAAAAAGGGCCAGGGATGGCCACTCTTTGGTTCACAAGCATCTTTATTTGTGCTGTTTTACTGGGACAAGGATCCTTTCAGAAGACAAGTAAGTGCACCAGCAAATACAAACATGTTCCCAATACAATATTTGTGTTTGTCATGAGTGTTTATTACACGATGCTGCCTTTAATGGGATTCTTTCAGGAGGTGGTAAAGAGGACCAGAGAGAGGCCATACTTAGGGAAATAATTTCAAAATGGAGTACAGGAGGTGGTTGGAATTCCCAGAAGGCTCCTTCAAAAACAAAAGAGGATCAGCCTGTTCACCCTTGGATGAGAAATATTATGGGGAGTCTAAAAACACTTGGTCTATTTCCCAGTAGGAACCTGCCTTCACTAAACAAGCCAATAGATAGGCATCGACTCTCTGGTTTCCTGTATAACATCTCTCTGTACCTCCAAGAGATGGGTGCTGAGCTGGAGGAGGCACAGACGGAGCCAGATGAGGATCATTTGTGGGAGAAGGTGCTGCATTTCTTCCTCCAGTCTGAGGGGAGCGCCGCACTGAACCAGTGGAACGGCCGGGTGCCACCGCGGCCAAGCGTCAAATTGCAGGACTGGTTTTTGTCTCTGAGGGGCAGCCCTCACTGGGACTGGCTCCTGGGGTTGCTGCAGAGTCTAATCAATCTATCAGAGCGTCAGCCCCACAGGTCCCTCTTGACTTACTTATCTCAGAACTGGAGGACTGTGAGCGCTGTGCTGGAAGCTGCGCTTCAGGCTTTGGTCAGTGGCACCTATGGCCAGGCCAGCGCAGGCCTACAGGGTTTCATCTGTGCTCTGAAGGGTCGTAATGACTGTGCCTTCAATGTGAGCTGGCTTCAGCAGCTGCTGCGTTTCCTGGAAACACGCAACTGGAAGCCTGTGGTCAGTTTGCACCCAGCAGGGGAAGGTGCTGAACACAGTAGGGGCTCAAGTGCATTTGGACGTTTAAAACCCTTCAGCCTGCCCCCCGAGGCCATGAGGCAGGATGAGTTGTTTGGAAATGCATCTCTGGAAGACGGAATGGCCACAGAGGAAGATCCAGACTCCATGCAAAGTTTACTGCTGCAGGCGTTATCACGCTCAGGAGGAGAACGAGGTGGCCAAATGGCACAAAAAAATCTGGCTCTGGTGCAGAGTTTAGATGGGCTGAGGAGGGGACTCATGCACAGGGTGGGTAGTTCTGTCTACAGTAACCTAAGGAAAAAAGTGTCTCGAGTCACTATGGCGCTGCTTGATGATGTCAGCAGCGTGGTGGACGTTCCACAGCCCAATGCTCAGGGCCGTTGCACTGTTGGTGAGTATGTGGAATATGGTATTACAAGTGTGCATTTATAACCAATTAATTTAAAACATGTAATTTGACAAGGGTCATAGGTAAGGAAGAAAAACCTTGTTTTTAGATTGCATTCAGTGTCATTCACAAAGAGAAATCGTTGTTAAAAGCCCCTCTGAGTTTGGCTTCACTTGAGGGTTTTTGGAAGAGACAATGACAGTGAGTGCTTCTGCTTTAAAATCTTAGTAATCATCCTGGGTGATGAAAGCATCTGTTGTTAGCCCAGCTAATCTCTTTATCCTCTCATTGATGTCAGTAACACTATATCTTGGGCATTGTTAGCTGGGCTGCAGTGTTACATCAGGCATAGTTGTGTAGTGCAGGAGCCTCAAGTTGCTTTTTCCACCTCTTAAGCACTGTGATTTTTGGCTAACATTTGCAATTTGTTTGTTTTTTTAACAGGAGACCTGAGGCAACTGATTTTATGGTGAGATACTTTAATAATTTGATTCACTGTATCGCTGGAGCAAACATATTTGACAGTAAATTCACATTTCCACTACTGTTCTGTCATAAATATTTAGGGGAATAAGACATAATGTGACGTGGAACACTCAGGCTTTGGGTGTTGGGTCGCAGACACTCCCAAGCTCGCTCCCTTTGCTGTCCTGCCCCTCAACTGACGGCGATCAACCAAGGTCAAGACTAACATCGGCCCACTCATCTCCAAAAAGAGCCCCCTCCTCACGAATTATCTCTAAACAAACACAACCTCATGAACTCCCTACTGCTCCTCACCTCGTCCAGTTCAAGCAGACACAAACAGGGAGAACTAGAGCAAGCAACGACCAGCAGAAAGAGATGGAGTACTTCACCTCTGCAGAAATCCTGGAGGCAGCATGTAATGAATCTATCCCAGGCTTAACAGGCGTCTCCAACTTTACTGTGTTCCTCTACTGTAAACTGTTTGAAGGAGAGAACGGGTCAGTGGATCCTGCAGTGGCTCAGATAGGACTCGACCTGCAGGCCACATGCTCGGATGCAGCTTGGTACCTCTCTGCTGCTGAGGAGGACTTCCTTTGGGTTCATGTCTGCAGTGAGTTCTTTGCCCATGAATTCAACAACACCGTGTGTGCCAACTCCTCCTTCTGGCTGCAGAGAGCACATCAGGTAATGGATCACTTTTTGATGAGTGAGCACTTCAGTATTACTGGGAACTTGTTGCTTGTTATCTGTGGCATGGCAAGTTATGTGTGGGTGCATTTCTTATTTTTCTCACAATTCTTTCTAGCTAATTTCCGTTTATCCTAACTTTAATATTTGCAGGCTGCACTGACAAAGGATTACACTTTTTTTAACCAGACAAGTATAGATGACCTGTGTGTGCAGCTGTCAAGTGAAGCAACAGGAAGTCCGGGACTCGATGAGAGCTGTCTTGCCCAGTTGGGCAGCAGGTTGCTCAGTGCCCGGGCTTTCAGACACTGCTTCTTACCCAACAACTCAGTCCTGATCTCAGCTTTGTGCGGGAGAGAGTCTCCTGACTCCCAGCAATCCTCACCAGAGGGCAGCTGGGCTGCTGCATACTGCTCCAAAATACAAAACTCCTCCTATGTTAACACCATTGCAGAAACTTGTCAGTTCAAGGAGTGGGCTGTGCATCATTTCACCAACTACACCCTCTTGCAGCTCTGTGGGCAGACACATGGACTCAGAGAGCACATTTGTCTAAACGCCACACTGTACAACCAGCTGTTCAGATCAACACCTCAGATGGCTGATTTCTGTGCTGATCTGCAGGCAGGACTGGAGGGCAGGAAGTGCCTCCTGCAGAGATTTTTCGACATGCTCCCTGCACGGTACGAGTTTGACACATCGCAGCTGTGTGTGGATCCGGCTCCGCTGCTGGTGGAAGTTGTACACAAGCTGAGTGTGTGTGAGGTTGAGGGAGGGGAACGAGAAGGGTTTTTAGCCATGCTGGGATACGTGTTGCGAGTTCTGGACTTCATGGTGGGCCTGTCCTCTGGTCTGGATGAGGGGGAAAGGGAGGCAAGGCAAGGTTTGGCTCAGGCCATCCTCCTGTCCAGTCTCCTTGACAACAGCTCCTGGGCCAGACTGCAACCAGAGGCCTCCATGAGCGTCCTTCACACTGTGGGAGTTTTCCTCCGCAGAGAGCGCAACACTACTCTCAAAGAAGACCTGCTGAGCTGCTTTAGTGTAAGAGAACTGACTGACACACTCACACATAAACACACACAGAACACAGAGTGAAAAACTTGTTTTTATTGTTAAATCAGCCCGTCTTGTGGAACCTCATCCAGCGGGACGACAACTCATCTGCTCTCAGGGTTCTGCTGCAGGTACTGGCCTGTGCGGCCACTTTTATATTTGTACTTTCAAGACACATCAGCTCACTGAACTTAACATTAAGGTGAATCACTATATCTTAACAGGAGTACCTCCAGATGCCAAGAGACAGCATCCGCACTCTTGTGATGTCTGCTGAAAAAGATGCTGTTAAGAGATTTATCTCCCATATGCATCAAAGCTGGGATCAGCTACAAGTTGAAACAGACCAGGTTTGTTGTCTTATACTCAAGATAAATCACATTTGCAAAACTTCTTTTTAAGCTAATCGTGTTAATAAAAGCTCTAATCCTGTGTTACACTGTACAGTTTTGTTGACTACAGCTACATTGTGATACACTCTCTTGTTTTGTTTCTACTTTATTTGAATCTCTCGTGGTCCATGCATAGTTAAAGAGGGCTTTACTGAACGCACATAAGTTTCTGTCCCACTTTTTGTTTTCTCTGTCAGGCCTCTCAAAAAGAGTTGCAGGCCATGGAAACAATGACCGCTGCTTTCATCCATAAGTTCCCCCGAGTGACCCCAGAGTTGTTTGTGGACATGTCTCAGTTCATTCCCTTCATGTCAGTCTCTGACATTATGAGCTTTCCAGCCTCCCTGATAGTCAATGATAGCGTGTGAGTTGCCGACCAACCAAAAAGATTGCAATCACTCTGAAACATCTGTCCTGATGTTAATAGCTTCTGTGTTGCTCTTCAGGTTGACAGCTATCCGTGATCACAGCTCAGGGATGAAGTCTCCGCAGAAAAAGGCCTTTGTAAAAAGACTCCTACAGTCAAGTGTGGTGGGTGATGTCCCGTCGTGGCCATCGTATTTTCTCAGTTCCATCCTCCCACTTCTGCCTTACCTCCCTGTCAGTCATTTTCAGCAGCTGACCTCACAACAGGTTAGAGGCCATTTTGCTATCTAAAAATCCTTGTATAAGTGCTGCATCTCTTTAGCAAACATTAGTCATCTCAGATATGATTAGGTGTTTAGTCAAGAGGATATCTGAAACATGCACAGGTGAAAAATTAAGGGGAAAATCTGAATAATAAATGTAAATGCTTCTGTACAGGTAATAAGAACCACAGAATGGTTTTATGAGTATAAGACATTCAGTATATTATACTATCTTCTTCATAGTCGCCGGATCTCAACTCAGTTAAATCCTTACTTGATACTGAAGCAAAATGTGTCCCCCACCTCTGCCATCATTGAACACCAAGCTATCACCTTAGAGGACACTCTCCTGAACTTGTATCCAGTCTGTGTATAAATGGTGATTGTCACTGTGAGCTCCTTTCAGCCTGTAATCTGTTTTCTTCTTTAGCTCTCTCCTCTGGCAGAGTTTCTAGGCAACAGCAGTCTGGATGGTGTGAGGGGGCATCATGTGCTCCGGACCCTCTTCAGCAAAAAGAAGAATATGAGTGGTGATGACATACTGAGGTGGGACCTAGATTCCTACTAATTTTATATATTTATCCACCTTTAGATCACTTTGAAGTCCTGAGCGCATGGAAACACTTTACACTTCCCCAACATGGTTTCATACAAAGAACCTCACTCCTATACGCTTGTTGTTGCTTTGTTTGGTCTCAGTATTGCATTCAAACAAGCAGCAAAAAGTATGATTGTCAGAGGACATATTTGTCATGTGTGTTTTCCCTGTTGATATGACCACCTGTTCGTGATTTCCAGGATTATGACTGACATTGACGAGTTAGGTCTTATTTTGTTTAGGTGTTGATATGTAAAGCTATCTCAGGTATTGAAATTTTTTTCTCTTTCTCTCTCTCAACATTTTCTGTCTGCTCTGTTCTGTCTGCTGCACAATAAAATTCTGAAATTGAAAGTACGTGTAAGACAGACATCAGAAATGGTCTTTTTGCAGGTTAGGAGTCCTTGCATGTTACCTTGATCCAGTGAACCTGGGTTCATATCTTCAGGACTCAGCTGTTTCTTTGCATCTCTGGCAGCAGCTGGCTCAGTGCATGTCCAAGGGGTTTATAAGTGCCAGCGGCAGGGTAAGCAGAACATGTTTAAAGTCTAAATCTGCTTTCTTACAACAACATCCTCAGTTATATTTTTTTGCGTTGTCCCACACAATGTCTGACTAATTCCTTTGAGCTGTGTTTTGTGGACAGCTGTCCTCTTGGTTGATACCAGCCGTGCAGAGCCTGAACGTCAGCAGCATGGCTCCCTCAGAGCTGTCTGCTCTCAGGGGTCTGTTACCTCAGTTAGGAGCCTCCTTCCTGCTGTCACTTCCCTCACAACAGCTCCTGGAAATCCTCTCGCAACCAGAACTACAAAGTTTTCCCCCTGCACAGGTCAGCAAAGCCTTTTTTGTTTAAAAAATGTAACGTCTTCTAAGTCTTAACACAAGATACAGTTGTTAAATGTTAATCTCCATTTTCTGAATCTAAAAATCAGTTTCACAAAAGTTTCCACATTATATTTAAAGAAATGTCAAGCAGTTTTTTCTCCAAGATGGAACAATGATAAATTCCTCTTTTCCCAGAAAGCTGAAGCCAACCTTGGCTGTAATATGGATTTTTGTCATAACTGTGGATCTTAAAATAAATTATCAACCAAATTTCTAGAGGAAAGAAGAGGATAAGCAACAATTAAATATATGACCTTGAACCCAAATATCAGGCTGTCTAAAAATGCAAACACTTGTGTATTTATAAAGCCCAGTTGTTAATTTTTTGAATACTTTCCTCAGGCTTTTCAAATGCTATTGAAGATATCAAAAGATACAAATGTAAGTAGACATTTTCGGAGTGTATTTGCTGAATTTCAGCTGGCTGCGCTTTCACCACTGTCTTTCTTTCTCCATGCCAGCTCACCATGGAAAAACTGTGCAAACTGAAGCCGCTACACTCTGGTCTCTCCCCTGCTGTGCTCAGAGACCTCCAGAGGCCTGAGATCAATGAAGCAGGCCACTGCCAGTGCTGGGGAACGCTGTTTACTGAGCTTAAGCCTGGTCACAGAGCCATGTTATACAATGCAGTGCAGGAGGTGATGGTGTTATCTGTCTGCAGTACATCAAACATAACTTTCTATATCTTTTCATCCTTCCTTTTAATTTGTCCTGGCTCACTATGTTGTTACATGTTGAGCAGAGCTACATGGTCGGATGGAGGTGGATAGATCATCATTGTTTATAATCTTACTCTTATGTAAGCCTAAAACTTACTGGAAAGTCTCTCATCATAACGAAAACTTTGCCCTGTGTAACATTAATCTAGCTAATCTAGCACTAGTGTTTCCAGAAAGCGTTCATTTGATCCACATGCGTGAAACGTGCTTTGTGTTTTCCAAAGGGTCTTTAAAGGCTTATAGGTTTAACAGTTTTTTTTTATTGTTTTATGCCAACAGACTCTACTTAAAGACCTGCAGAACATCACTCAGCAAGTAAACTGTCTATTACCATTTTACCCTCTGAGGAAGCTGACAGAAACCTTCAGTGGTCAGACAGTTCTGAGAGACATCAACCTGTACAAAGACATACACTGGTCGCCACAGCAGGTGCACATTTTACCTTAATCTACCTTTGGGGGCTGTTTGAAGCTGCATTGATATGACTACAATGGGTTGGCAGTTAGTTCTCTGTATAAAGAAGGAAATGTACCAGCTTCAGTTTTCGGTCCCATTAATCTGCAACTCATTGGATATGCCTCAGATGAGCCTTTCAGGATATTAATACTCCATACGCATCAGCCCCCATCAGGCTAATTAGTTTGGATGTAGTACAATGGTGTGGAGGAGTGTAGCATAAATTAATAATGGCTACCTTAAAGGGATTTTTGTCACAGCCAAGAGTGTATTTCACCCCCTGTTCTTGGCCTAACAAGATGCGAGTCAAATCAATAAAGATTGCCCTTTTCAGTTATTAGCTGTGCTGGAATATGGTGAGACACTGAACAATAAATCAAAAAATATTATATTTAAATAACTCTGAAGTTTTATGTTTCCATAGCCTGATTTATTTGTGTGATTAAACATTTATAAAAGTCCTTTTTATCATCAGGGATGGGAATATATGATGAGATTGTCATTAATGGTATAATTAAACTCTAAATCCACGTGTCTGTATAATTTTGAGCAACATGCTGCTGTTGTTCCTCAGACTGATCTGATTGACAGTTACCAGATTTGAGGTTTAATCAGATCATGGCTGTGGCTGTGGTCCCACTTGATGCTCACTACAACTATTGATGTTATTATCAGCCAAACTTTACTTGATATCATCACTTTCATATATTTTACATGTTAGTATGTATAAGTGTTATTACTTGTCACATTGACTAATATGATTTTTGTTGTTTGCTGTTGCTGTGCATCTCTGTCTCT
>JAQNCA010000001.1:15583552-15610658 GCA_029783725.1 Acanthurus tractus
TATGTATAAGTGTTATTACTTGTCACATTGACTAATATGATTTTTGTTGTTTGCTGTTGCTGTGCATCTCTGTCTCTTTCTGTCTGCCCCCACTCCTCTCTATTTTTTTATTCTCTATAAATAAAGTCAAGTAAAAGTAACTATAATTAAATTTAGCTCTTTAAATTAGAATTTTATTAAAAAATAACCCCAAATTTGCAGACTCTGTCACCATCTTCTTTTCTTGACAGACTCAGCTTTTGTTTAAAAAGATCCTCAAACTGAAAAACATTACCAGCCAGACGGCAAGGTAAGTAGGATGTCATTCAGCAGAACATTCGATTCTTAAATTTTAATCAATAACTCAAGCAATAAAAAATGTACAGACCCGTTTGCGGTCATGTAAGGTCAGATAGTCACTTAGTAAATAACTGAAGTGCAGACCTCAATTTCTCTCCCAGGGATCTGGGTCAGATTGCTGGTGGAATGAGTTGTGACTTTTTGAGGCTTTTGAGAAACGATACAGATTTTGCAGAGCTGCTTCACTTTTTAAGTGAGCTGCCAGGAGGCTTGAGACCTGCTCTGGTGAGGAATTATTACATCAGCAACCCTCACAATTTTTTATTATGTTTTCCTAGACCATGATTCATTAATTTGCTGTTGTTGTTTTATCTGTAACGATAAAAAAATCAGTTCAGTTCACATAAATTTTGGCTGTTTTCAGAGAAAATGTTTGATAGATGAACTGAGAAAACGACCTGAGCTTGACCTCGGTCCTTTGAGCTCCGGCTTTGCTGCAACCTTACCGCAAGTATCTCCTTATGAAACATGCATTTTGCTCTTTAAATAAATTTCTAACTGTTTTTTTGAAGGTAACTATATTTACATCTGTTCTTCTTTTTCAGTGTGACAATGATAGAAAAGCTCTCTAATGTTTCCTTGAGAGCCATTCTGGACCACATTCAGTCTCACTTTGCTGATTTCCTCAGGCTGCCACATTACAAACAGATGAATTTAGCAGAGAAGGCTGTAACCGAGCTGGTAAAACAACATCATGAGCTATGTGCTACTATATTTTTCTGAAATATGTGCATACATTGCTGTATGTTTTAGGCAGTAAACTGTGACCACAAACTGGTTGCTGCATGTAATTCATAACCATTAACTTAAAATAAGAATCTTAAATTTATCTCTGGGCAATTCGAATGAAAAACTGGCAACATGAGCTTTAAGGGCAAACTGCAACTCAGAGATGCTATTTCTGGTTGAATTAAATCAGACCTTGCGTCAGTGTCGGTGAGTCATCCTTTTGATTTGTATTAACACATAAATGGGGAAGAAAGAGTAAATTACTTTTGTTGGTCCAAGCAAGCACACACTCACATAAAAAGAAAGAAAAAGATGGTGGAAGAAACTGAGAACATATCCTGCCTCATCCTCTCAGTAGCTTTTCACACATTTCAGTTCATATCAGTGTGAAATCCCTGTAATCCAGGCTCACTGATTGTACACGGTGCTCTGCCGGGCTCTTCACAGGCTGAGGGGCAGATTGATGGCACCACTCTGGACATCCTGGGGCCTTTGCTGCCTTTCTTAGACCGGGACAGCTTGAGTCTGGTGGACAGAGGAGCTCTGGCTCTGCGGCTGGAGGAGCTGAGGAGCTTCTGCCTTCCTAAAGAGGCTCTGAGAGACATTAGCGCCCTGCTCACACAGAAAGACCTGCTTGGGTAAAGAGATATGCTTTAAAAAACATGACATGTCAAAGTTATGAAAACTGGTTCACTAATATGTTGGAAATCTTATTTCTATAAGACTGCAAGCAAAAGTCACCAAAAATAAACAGAAGCTTTTAAAACATGATCTATTTCATGGAAAAAAAGAGTAAATTTTAATAAAAAATATTTACCATTTAGTCTGAAATTTAACTTAACAAATCAGTAGAATAGTAACAGAATAAAAGTACTAAGCTATGGAATAGTTTGTATGCAGTCTTAACTACACAAAATGCCTGACAAGCGGGTCCCAGCATTGTGCTTGCAGACATGGATTAAATAAAACAGCAGTAATGAGGAGATATGTGTAATTGTTTGCTAGGGAGCCGTCCAAATGGCAGGTCGGGGATGTTGAACATTTGGGCAGGCTGGTGTTTTCTCTCTCAACAAAGCAGATTAACTCCATCCCGCTGGTAAGCACCCAAAAGCATCAACACATGCAAGTAATTAATTTCTATGCACCAAACTAAGACATTTCTTCACAAGCAGGCTTATACAAAATGTGTGTGCCCTGTGCAGACAGTGTTGAATAAAGAAACGGTGGAGGAGGTCCTGGTGGGTCAAAGTCTCTGGGAGGACAGTGAGATGGGTGAAATGTGTGTGACTCATTGTATGGACGGCTACCGTCAGAGACAGCAGACTCAGAGTCTCATTCGAGGAATTGTTAAAGCACAGAGCAGAAGGGCAAAAGGTTTGATAAATTTTACCGTTAAGTTTCAGTGCTGTTGCTGCATGTAGAAGACTGTCAGTATGAACTGTGAAAAGTTTTTCTGTGTCAGATTTTTATTCGAATGCACTGGTGTCTCTTTGAGCAGTGCCAGTTCCAAGCTGTGCAGACATCAGAGGGACGTTTCCGTCAGCCTGGACATCCTCTCAGCTCAGCCGTATGTCAAAGAAGGATCTGAAACAGTGTGTAGAAGTTTTTGCTCAGGATGCTTCACTGAGCTCTGAGCAGCGCCGAGCGTTGTGGGTGAAACTCAGGCAGGTCAGTAAAACCTGCTGGTGAACACCACAGGAATTTCAGTCAGAGATAGACATTTTCTTTTTTTTTTGTCAGTCCTTCGAGCAGCCACACATTTTGCTTCCGTCAGTTAATAATTTATTGTACATCATCTCGTCAGATTCCCCTGAACTCTGACTAGTTGTGCAGGAGTTATATCTGCCTCCTAGTTAAGCCCTTATCCAAACAGCAAAACACGGTCCTCATAAAAATGCATCATTGCCAAAAATGTAATCAAAATATGACAAATGCTGTCTGAGAATATCTGTTATCGTAATAGTCATTAGAAGTAAATTTAATGATAAAAAGTTAGAACAATACACAGGAAGTCACATTTCCTTAAAGTCTGTATTTTTAACATAATCTGCTCCTGAAACATGTGCTGAATCCACTGAATCCAGTCCTTCAGCCCAGTCAGAGAGCTGAGAGCAGAACAGGTGCTGGCTCTGGGCTCACTGGTGACTGAGATGGGAGAAAGAGAGCTTCATGACGCCAGTCCCACTGATCTGGGTGTGCTAGCACATCTGGGAATGTTGACAGGTTGGAGCCCTAAAAAGGTGAATTTTTGTTGCATCTTTTTGTCCCCTCTTAAATAATATGATTTGAAAAAAAAAAGCAGAATCTCACTCTGGAGGCTCTAATGCATTGACCGTTGCTTGGTTTTTTGTTTTGTTTTGTAGATGAGAGCAGTGATTTCAGGTGTGATGCAGAAATGCAAACTGAAAGTGGAGCAGTTATCAGCAGTTGATCTGGCAACACTGGGCCATCTGATCTGCGGTCTGTATCCCTCAGAGATCAAAAGACTGAGCCCCTACAACATCAGGTCAGCGATATATATCTCCTCTGTATTCGTTCATTTTCTTCCTTACTTATATGATTTATTAACAATGGGCCTTTAGAGCAACATGAAAGATCCAACAACTTTACAGGCACTGCAAAAAGGAACAATATGTCAAATAAATGACATTAAAACAAAACAAAGCAAAAATAAACAGTTAAAATGTGAACAAATATTGCTAATTTGCGTAGGTAGTAAAAACATTGTGCACCTACATGGCAGTAATTAACAGGAGTAAACATTGTGATGAATCCCTCAGATGGCATAACATGATTACTTTCTTGTGGTTTCGGAGAGTAATTAATTGATTTCACATCCACTTGCTAACAGACGCTAACTAACATGAGGCTGATACACATTTCTCAGCAGTGGAAAACTTTCATGAACACATTTTGCATACCCTCAGAAGAGGATGGAGGAAGTACTGAATCTTTTTTCTGCAGTATGGCTGCTCTGTTCCTGCGGGAGACGTCACTGCCTTGCACAGAACAGCAGATGGAGGTGTTGACGAGCCGTTTGTCCAGACCTGAGGCCTTTGGTCCAGTCAGCACTTGGGGACCAGAAGTTTTCACTGAAATAGGGACATTGGCAGGTACAGTAGAACATAATATCCCTGTGGATATAGTCTTTTTGTGATCAAATGTTTCTGAATTGTTTTATTTTTTCAAAAGAAGAAGGAAATGACAGTTCTTGGATGGATAGCTACAATTAAAAATATCCCCGAGGGTATAAAAGTTTGGAAAAACTTTTTCTGTGTAAGAAAACATCAGTTATCGGACTAGAGCATCTTGTTTCTGTTTAGTGGGCCTGGAGGATATGGTGCTGTCAGCTCTGGTGCAAGATCAAGTGGAGGGTATCACCCCTGAAGCCATCGCTCTGATGTCACCGAAAAAGATGGCAGTGAGTTTCACCCGATGGACCATCAAAAGATTTAGGGCCTTCTGTCTAGATGAATCTAATGTTTGGCTTCAGTGTGTAAATAGGAAGCATCAATGGCAAATTTGGCTAAATTGGTCAGTTTTGTGATATAATTTTTAACTTCTGGAACAATAATAGTCTAATTTTTTAATGGACAACATTGTAATATGTAATAGTAAAAAAGCCCAGGTGTAAATAACAAAATTAATAATGGCTGAGTTCCATTTAGCTGCTTCAGTTTCACTGTGCTGATTTGTTCACGCTGACTCACTGTCACACTGTCATGGCCAGAATAGAGCCATTGTTGATGCTATTAATATCACCTGTAGGCCTACTTTATCATTAAAAACAGATTAGGTCTTTGTCATGACATGCTATACAAAGTGTAATCTACATATATATTTTGATTGTTTTATATATAAAATACTAACTATCCAACTTTAATGAAACTGGCCTACATAAAAAAATAGGCAATGTAAAGCACAAGCAGAATGCCTTATTAAAACAGAGAATCTTTATACACTGGTGAAAAAGGGGACACACTCAATCAGTGATAAGATGAAGCTTCAGCACTGGACATGAACAATATATGATTTGATTTAGGAGGAGAGATATAGACAGTGTATATATAAATATTGCATATATACTGTATGTGTTGAATATTTTAGCTCTGTGCATATGTCCTGCTCTCTAACAGGAAACTCAGCCTATGTGCCTATTTGCACTTTTTGGCACATTTGTTTACATGCCAAAAGGTGTTAGAGAAAAGTAATATCTCTTTTAAAGGTCCTGTGCAAGTGTGTTAGTTGGGTTGTTGGTGTTTGCCTGACAGGTGGTGTTCAGCGCCGTTCAGTTGTCGTGGCTGAGTGTGGAGCAGGCGTGGGCTGTCACTGAAGAGCAGTGGGCAGAGCTGGACACCGAGCAGAGACACGCTGTTGGGCTAGCTCGATATGAGGGAGATATCCTGCTGGAGCTGAGAGGTGTGTCTTTAAAATAAGGGTGCTAAAATGTCTTTTTTATAACCTTTATTCATAACGAGTCTATTATAGTTGTCTTATTTAACAGAGGACGAGTTTGTGTGCGTATAACTTTTATTGTGGCAATACTTGTTTTTACAGACCAATATGATTTTTATTGTTATAAGGTGATGGTAAATGCTCAGTTTGTTTACTTCCACAGGGAGGAACTGGGCTCCAGCAGCTGTAAATGTTGACAGCTTCACTGTACACACACTGGCACTGTGCCTCTTGTTATGGCAACTAATTTAAAACACTGAAACCAAGTTAAATGTCCTTTTTTTCTCCCTTGGTATGATCCTATTTGTACTTCAAATAAATATTTTGAACTGTTCTTTTCCCTCTGTGTGTCAATTCTTTAACTTACATTGCTTTAATTGTGCTCTGTTGCACTTACTTCACTTTTATGTGAGCTATAGCCTTGACCAAATGTAAATAAGAATATGTATTTTGCAAAATGTGTATTCCTCTGCTGGTAAAATCCCCTGAACCAATAATTGATCTCTATTTCCAAATTAAACACTATGTGTGACCAAGCAAACACATTTAAGTTTATATTTTATTGAACAAATAAAGCATTTTTTTACAGACACTGCAGTCTATAAAGACTTAAACACCATTACTTTCTCCAGGACTCAGTTTGCTAATCTCATTGCAGAAAAGCTGTAGATTTGATATATGGGTGTTTTCACAATTCCTGCCCTCAATGGTTGTGTCTTTCATATTTCCTGTTTGATTTAGCAAATATTAACTGACTTTTTCTATGCCTCTATAAAAGATATTTTGAAGTGCAGTATATTTAAAAGTATAATACTGGAGAAACATTTATGATTGAATTTTTTTTTATTAGTTGAGACAAGATATGCAATAGTAAAGGGTAAATTTGATATAATGATTTATCGACTGGCCTGCTTTCTCTCTAAGACTGACTCTAGAATTATGGAGGACTTACTGATCCCTGCTTTTACCAGTTTAAGTTAAGTTAAGTACTGCATTTTGGGATAATGTAAGTTGTAAAGGTTTTATACTGTTCAACAAACTTCAACGCAGGAAGAAAGCTAATAGTTTTGTCATTTTCAGTTGTCATGCTCATGCTTGCACAATATAAATTACTTTCAATTAAAAAAAGTGATCTTGCTGAATAGATTCAGTTGAGACTTGATAGGAACTGAGCTGAGAGAAAGGGATGGGGAATGGATATAACCCAGGGACAAAATTACTTATGGTATGTCTGTTGCTTTGTGAATAGCCTATGTGTACAAGAATGTTTCTGTGTTGTTCTGGCTGAGAAAACAGATCTCCCTCAGTTAATTTGAATCTCAGATCTCATGGCTACCCAACCAGCCCACATGGTGCATTTAATAATACAAGCTGAGTTTAACCATCAAATTAATACAAACTGTCTGGCGCACAGAAAACATGGAAACACACAGTATTACCTCAGTTGCAGCAAAAGATGGCTGCTGGTTGGTCCTGGGAAAAAATGAAGCTGTCAAGCATAGTCTGCATTGTGTTTAGTGAACACTTGAGGTAAGAGGGTACATACACACTGCACAGTGAGCGAGAGGAATGTCTGGAGGTCAAAAGGTCCCCAAAGCCAATTCTTTGCCGTGGGGCCCTAAAACAGGTTAATTTGGCACGAAGAAAGATGTTTAAATGTTCTGTCTGTATTGACAAAAATGTTTTTTCAATTAAAAAAATGTTTCTAGATGTGGAAGTGGCATTATACTATGCATCTATAAAGTGTCCTTAGTTTAAAAAAACCCTCCAATTTAGAAAAAAACAGCTTGTTTTGCACAGCCCCGTTATTAGGCTGAGACTGCTAGGCGGCTTTTGACCGGCAGGTGGGGGTGTCGCAGCGCTACTGGTCGGTAAGTAGGTGTTGCTCAACGTTCCTACTT
Organism: Acanthurus tractus; assembly: GCA_029783725.1. Lineage (NCBI taxonomy): Eukaryota > Metazoa > Chordata > Actinopteri > Acanthuriformes > Acanthuridae > Acanthurus > Acanthurus tractus. The sequence continues at coordinate 15,590,977 of JAQNCA010000001.1, forward strand.
TGTCCAGGCTGTGACGTATTTCCTGGGGCTTGTACGGACCACTCAGCGGTACACCAGAGGGGTACCATGACTATTTATAACCAGCAATTCTCTCTTATCATTTTTTCAGTCGCTTCACCGTGCTGTAGTCGGTTCTAACACCACGGTGAGAGACAACAACAAGCCGGGTCGAGCAGGATGTAAAAGGAAGCTGGTAAGTTGAGATGATCGTAAGTTTCCCGTCAGCTTTAGCTTGAATTTTTTTAACGTTACTTGTTTGGGCTGCGTGGACGGTGAGTTTGCCGTGTTCTCGGCTCTGATACCACCGGTACCCCTGCCACAGGACAGGACCCGGACTCATATCGCCTTATTGATCCCGGTTGCTGTCAGTTTGTGTGTGTATGTGTCTGTGTGTGTGTGTGTGTTGGCTAGAAGCAGGGGGTCTCACATACACGCCGAGGTGACGTCGACTACGCCGCGTCCGGTTTCTGTGGTTGTTCCTGCAAGAAATTGTGGTGTTCGTGATCCACGCTGCCCGAGTGAGTGGGATAATTTGAGGTCGGATATGTTTGTTAGGGGCGGATGAGAGAGAGAAGAGAGAAGAAGAGAGAGAAAGAGAGAGAGGGAGAAAAAGGGGAGGCACCTGTGAAACGGAGCAGGTCAGCCTACCGTGGTGTCAAGTTTGCGTTAATCACGGCGCGGAACAGTTTCAGACATATTTGTCAAACGGAGGGAGTCATCATCGGATCGGTTCCAATCGCCGCTTCGAGACAAATTCTGTGTACGTGTTGTTGTCACAGCCTGAGGTGAGTCGACCGACCGCCAACTCGCGACGTCGCTGCTATCAGCTGACATATTAACCCCCCCCCCTCTAACTTTAGGCTTATAAACACTTAAGTATTTGGCGTTACAGGCCTGAGCGAAAGAAGTTTTTCTTCTTCCTCAACTGTAACGTTACGGCCGTTAATCTTTTTTCCTCCCGAGCGGTACGCTATGTTGTTTACAAACGCAGCTGGCTGTAAACTTTTACGATTCTCTCAATCTAAACTCTGGAATATTAGAGGTAGTTTAAGATAGAGGACTCGCGCTAATTTTCTTAAGGACTGAACTTTGGCATCTCAAGTAATCAATGCAAGTGTGCAAAACACAGCTGATGTTGTGCTGACCTGCGGAGGTCTGCGTTTGGCTCTTTATCTGGACTGATATCTATACAGATTGTGAGAAGCGACTTCTGCGTGGCTTGATATTTGTTCAAGTCTAAGTCAACAAATCTCCAGTGTCGCAGTTGTTGTTGCTTTATTATGGGAACCGATCACCTTGTGTTGTTTGTCTTCTCGGATCTCTGTAATTTTACCTCACCCGTGAGGCTATATTGGGCTTCTTGTTATTTTGGATAAACGAAGTTTGTTGAGCCCCTTTTTATGCAGTGATATGTACCAAATGAAAACAACCAAAAACACATTGTACAGTCCTCAAAAATTAGGTGCGACGTCTTGCTTGTATATTAAAATAAGATATCTAAAAGTTAAGTGAGCACTGCCTCACTGTACGAAGTTATTAATGAAACAAATGTACTAGATCCTGTCGTAGAAAAAATGAGCTTTGAAATAAAAAAAAAAAATCTGTTAAATGTTAAATTCGGCGAGGAAAATTTAGCAGAAGTGTTTGCATGACACATGAATGCTGACTTTGCTGCAGGAGGGAGGAAGAAATAGATAAATGACAATGCAAGGAAGAAAAAATGTTCTGGGAAAAAATGTAAGAATAGACAACAGAGGTGTTGTCATTGGTAGCAAGCTATAGCTCAACCCTACTTGGGCTATAGCTGTAGAGTATAAACCACAGCTGTGATGTCCTGATTACCTACTTTTACTGAAGATGACACTGAAATTAAGTTACAGGGATAGAAGAAACTAAAATGGTAAAAATCCAGATAATTGAAGAAAGGTCAGTATCCATTCCGGTTAGAAATCTCTTCCAGAGAGCAAAACAATGCAGAAAAGGAGATAAGGGTGGAAACATGAAGTTGTTTTTTCCACCCCTCAACATCCTGATACTCACATTAAAACAAGAATCTGGATTTGTAAAGCTCTTACTCCTCAGAGGTGTGTAGTCGTGCCATTTTCTTTTGTGTTCTTTTCCCCCTTCACTTTGAGCACCTGTGGACTTTAAACAAAGGCCCCAGAGCTCTCACAGTGCCTCATTTATAATTAATATTTTATTTGAAGCACATTGATTCTGGTAAAAAAAAAGCAGTCTCAATCAAGGCTCCTAAGTAAAAATGTCACGACTCCTGCTTTCTGTGTGTTATTCAACTAGTGGTGAAAGCTTTTTGTCATCCTTATGCTTTCTTTAACATATATTGAGAGAATTTTGTGAATCTTCAGCTCAATGTTGTGTCCTATATTATCTTTCTTATCCTTCCAAAAACATTACAATATCACGATACACACAACATTTGTTTACTGGTAATTACATCTACAAAGCTCATCACCACATAGTGTCTGATCTGTAGTCACACACACTGAAAGGTGATTTAAAACAGGCTTCATGCACAGCGTGAATAGAAATTGTCCCTGTCATGATGCAGTTTTGTAGATGTTATTCTATTTAATGAACACAGATTCAGATAGCACTACGGCTTAATGTGAGAGTAAACAAGAAAAACCTGTGAAACTCAACAGAAATCAAAAGAAAAACCTGTGAAATTTAAAAGCATAGTCTTTGACATGATGATGGTATGAATGTTGGATCGTTGCTTGTAGTTACTCTTGAAGTCCATATTTTGTAAAATTGAAGCTTGGTGAAGTGTCGGGACATAGGCACATCAGTGATTTGCTGTTTTTAGGCTTATGGGAAGAAAAACTCTTGAATTTGACAGCAAACACAATGTGATTTTTAGTGTTTATGGCATATTCATGAAATACTCCAATGCTATCGGTATTATTACTGCCAAACAAACAACTTGCTATTTCTCAATCACTTTGAGGGCTATCTGAGTTTTCACACTGAGATTTTGATTTCATATGTGTCACACAAGATCTTTGAGAGTGAGAAATGGTTCAAAGGGGCTAAATGCATTTAAGTTTATTTATATCTAATTAAAATGAAAATAATAACATGATGAGGTGTAAACTGTTTCCTTTTTAAAACATCCTGATGAGTTTGGTAATGAGGCTGGTATTATCCTTTGGGTTTAATGATACTTGGCTAATTCTAATTAGGTGTAGTTTTTCTGTTATAACCTCTGTTATCACAGCCTGACATATGGTATCATTTACTGTGGGAACACTAAAGACCACTCACAGCGCCACGGTCCGCTTCTCCTTTGTCTCCCGCCAACGGTGAAGTAGTCAGTTGGGCAGTTGTTGTGTCGTGGTGTGTGTTTTCACACTGACGTTAAGGAAACTGAGTGGTTGAGCACCCAGATGAGGTCACAGGCGTCTTTACTTAAAAGCCAGTGTGTTGCTGGATATCAAACAGAGGTTTGGACACACTGATGCTCTTTTTACTTGTTGCGTCAAAGGACACAGGACAAGATTGAGTGAGTTATACTATCAAATTTGTCTCTTGCTCTTCATGTCCTTCTCTTTTGCTTATTTTCAGTGTATGCAGCGTTTTAGAATTCTTATCATATCTGATGTATATGATAGCAAATAATGGCTTAAATAGGCAAAGGTGTTATTTTTGAGCTTTTACGGTGAAATTCACATAGGAAGCATTTTGTGTTTGCCTTCCATTTCAAGAGGAATTGAGATAAAAAAGTAAACATGTAATTAATGCTGGGTGTGGATCTTTGTTACTTAATTTAGGCTGATTTATATGCGTTTATTAAATAGGCTTAACAGAGCAGGAAGGAAGCTTTAAAAAGGCGACAGAGGGATTTGGATGTTACTGAAGGTTGGCACCATTAAAAACAATTCCACAGTTTCTACTTGTGGCACCTGATTTGTTCTGCCTTGTTTAATATACATGGTGCTTTCTTTAGAGTTTTCTCTTTTATTAGGTCTGCTCTTATCCAGGTATGTATAAGGTGAACATCCAGTGAAATATCTGGTGTGGATTAGCAGCCTGTCGTATCAGCTCACAGCCAGACCGACCCATAAGCTGTCTGATCTCTAATGATGCCGTCACCTGTAGCTTCACAACACACTTAACTAAGTCTGTCTTAACCCTTTCGACATTTACTTGTAACTTTGCTTTTGAAAGTGGCTTGGTAATCAAGTCTTTCCAGGAGTTTTAAACAGTGTTTTTTACATTTAACATAAAACATTTTAGTTCCACATGTGGTTATTGCAAAGGTTACAAGGGATTGAAATATTTATTTGACTTTTTCTGAAACAGGACTTCTTTTGTAATTAACATTTGAGGGTGGTCTGTAATATCACTAAACATCTAAATGTGAGTGAAATGTAAAGACAGCGTAATAAATAAGTGACAGCAGTACGAGTGAACAGGGATCTTCTGTAGCTGTGTTTGTTTTTGTGTTATTGTCAAGGGAGTTCCTTTAACTTCTGAGTCAGATGGAAAAATTTGTACAGTAATTCTTCTGTTAAAACCATTTATACCATAGTAATGAATGCCAGATGAAGATCCATGACTTAAATGCTGCTTTTTCAGTGAACTTAACATTTAACCGAAGATTAATTTTAAAAAAGCAGGTTTTATACTACATGTTTTGTCATTGTTTAAATGTAAACACATACTGTAGCGTAACAAGCAAAACATGTATTTAATATGCACACAAAAGGCAAATACCTGTGTGTAAGTAAACTAAACAAATGTCCTTGTACACGTCTTTTGTGAACAACTAGAGAACAAATTGTTCTTAAAAGTGGCTTGTGGGCTCATATTCATTTGAAAAGTTTGTAAATTTATTACTCTGTATGTGTCTGTGTGTGTGCAAGTCTAAATGAATAGATTTGGCCCACTTACCAAAAGCCTGCAACAATCAATATAATGCAGTCCAGAACAACACCACTGACTATGAACTCAATAACAAATATGAATTGTAATTTATACCCCTCTGACAGTGTCACTTACAAGTGAACCTCATGGGGTCTGAAAAGAGAGACTTTATGGCAGGTCTGTCGTATGGGATTGCATTACATTGTACAGGCATACCTAATAAAGTAGCCACTGAGTGTATTAAGCGAATTTGATGCATAAGATATGGATGCTGAGGTTAGAGCTGACTAAAGTTGTTGATTGTGATGAAATGCTGAGAGACTGGATACTTAAATGCCATCTGTTTGGGGTTACTAAACTATGGAATGATGCCAGCTGGCTGCAAGTGATGCAAATTATTTGCACCTGCAAGTCTTTCCAGAAATCAATGTCACCATTGCCCCAAATTCTTTCAGTTGCACAAGTAGATGGTCAGACAGAGCCCAGTGGGCAGCTGTGCAGCTTACAACTATGCTTGTGAAATCTGTATCTAATTTGCCTCATCATTAATGATACAGTCTGGATTAATAAAATAGTACAAAAACTCAGTACAGTGAATTAAACATTTAAATTTGTATTATAAAGCATTTTAAATATTGTAACTAAATTGAAATGACATCAAAAAATAGGTCATGTTTTTTTTTAAGTGGCTTGAATTGAAAATTGAAATTAAATTAAACTGGACTGGTGGAGTAAATTTTTTTGAGTATTAGTAAAAGTGTCAGTAATGTTATACTTAATGATTATTGAGTTCAATAATCATTAAATAACAGCAGAACTCATTTCACGTTATCAAACATATAATTCTTACTTCAAAACAAGCTATCCATGGAATGTTTTGGAAACATCTCTATTCATTCTGCAGTGTGATTTCATGGCAGAGTGAGTTAAATTTAAATATTTTGTTTACTGGATGGCTTACACAGTAGAGGGAGTAATTATAAGAGGCCGTAACATGTGCGAAAACATCAGAAAGACTGTCTAACAGCAGAGTTGAATCAGGGGGACAACTGTGACTGAAAACAGCAGGAAACACAGAATAGGAGCACTGTTTTCAGCTCAGTCCTGACAAGTCAGAGTTACAATAGAGTTTGCACTTTGTGTATTGGTCTCAAGAGACTGAAGGCGCGGCTGACACTTCAGGCTCGAAAACAATAGTTTAGAGGCAAAATTGTATCAGTAAACAGTTACAGCATCAGCTGAGATCTGTCTCTTTTCACTCTGGGTGCTGATGCTATAGTGTCTGATACATTACTTAGTGTTATTCTAACCACTGTGCTTTAGATGTTTGTATTTTCTCCTGGCTTCTAATAACAGTCAGCATACACTGAGTTCATTGGTTTGTAAATGTGTGCTGCAGTAAAACTGCTTTTTTTCCCCGTCACTTTAAGTTTGTATGTTCTTTGCTCGGCCGCAGCCATTCAGCTGCCACCACTGCTGCCTCAGGCATTTAAACTCCACCCTCGAGTGGCTACTACACCTCGTGGTGAGACTCTGCTGTGATCCCTCAGCGTCCAGGGCGTAGTCTAGCTTTCCAACCACACTTCTCCACCTTTGCTGACAACCCAGCATACCTAAGCATTTTCCTTTTGCAATCTTTCATATATCCTCCCACGGGAGTTTAAATGGCAAAATTTGCTGCTGTGTGTCTGACCACAACATCACATCTGGCCTTGACATCCACCTCGCTGCTGTCTTTGGGACTGTGAAAATGCCTGTACTTTGCCAGGCTGTAGTCACCTTGTCCAGACTGCAGTTCTTCCACTTAAACAAAATGCTGTCATGTATTATGTAGCGTGTTTTGTCTTTATTTCAACACCTGCATATTAAAGCTGCAGTTTATCTTTTTAATCATAAAGTAAATTCTTTTGTTGTTGTTCCTGTTTTGTGTTCTAGGGAACACAAATGAAACTGCAAAAGGAGGAACAAGAACTTTATTTGGCCTCGTTTGAATAGTATCCCTGTGGATCTTTACTTGTCTGGAGCAAAATTTCCCAAACTAAGAGTTGGGACCCAATAAATATTTGACCCGATTTTTATTAGGACAGCAGTTAGAAGAAGAGCTTTTTCTTTTTTTTTTCCACCTTGCTGATCTGTTTAGGTTGGATGCTGTGTCCTTTCTTTACAGAAGAAACACAGGAAATTGTACCTAGTCTGCTAAATTTTTGCTGTGATGATCTTTGATATTGAGATAAATACATTTCATATACCTTTTAAACTCATGGTTTGTTGTGTTCTTTATCAGTAGTTTTGTGTATTATTGTAGGTGTTTTGGCAATTCCTGATGTATTTTGGTTGGGCTGCAGCAAGACGTTAAATTCTTTGCTTGGATTTTGAGTTGAAAAAGTTTGGTACGTCCAGGTTTAGTGTATGCAGTTGTCTTTAGTGTTATGGTTTTATGTTTTTTGGAAGATCTTTATGGTTTTTCTTTTTTCTTTGGTTTCAGGTGAACTGTGACTGTCCCCTTCTTTGTCTCTGGCTGTGCACCTGCATGAACCGTGGGCAGCTTCAGCCTGTCAGAGAGGCGCGCTGTGCTCAGAGACTGTGCTACAATAGGAGGAACCCATGGCTTCTGGTTCTCCCTCTCCGTCTGTAGGCCGCAGGTTCCAGCTTTTGGAGGTGCTCCTTGGGCCTCTGCTGGTGTTGCTGGTGTCTGGGCTGGGACCAGTGCATGGTCAGAAGGTCTACACTAACGCATGGGCTGTCCACATACCTGGAGGCCAGGAGGAAGCCAATCGAATTGCAAGCAAACATGGGTTCATTAACTACGGACATGTAAGTAAAAGCCTTGTGTTTTTTTCTTGAATTTGCATACAACCAACTACATTTAGACAATGCAAATGCAAAATTTCCCAGCCTCTTGAGAGACTCCCTAAAAGGAGGTGAGCCTGCTGCTATTCTACACAGCATGCCAGTGCTGTACATCTCATGTCTGAGTTATTATATTCCATTTAAATCTGGATATGCTCATTTATGGTCATCATGAGTTATGTATGATTTATTTTATTGGGTTTACCTGTTAAGTCTGCTGCCAAAGAGTGAAGCATAATAGAAATGAGTCTTTTGAGTTTCCTGTTGTGTTTCACTGCTTCCATCCAAAGACAAAACATGAGAATCTCAATATTATTATAATGTACAAATCTAATTTCTGATTAGTGTGTTTAAAAACTAATATTAACCTGTTGTGTAACTGTAGTTTGTGATGTGGCTTACTGCTACTAAATATATTTTCTGTGATTCTTTTTCATAAAACATCTTATTCAGCTGCACATGCAGTGTTGTAGTAGCAGTGGTGTTGCAAGAAGCAGAAATCATTTAGACACATCAAACATTTTTTTTTCTGTCTGTTGTTTGCTTTTCGGTAGACCAGTTATGATGATATTCTGAAACCTACTAAGGCTAAAGAAGTAGTTGACAGCTCTTTCAACCCACCAACATACATAGTACTTTTAGTATAGCTAGTCAAGTCAATGGTTTGTTTCATTATGTGTACTGTCACTGACTTCCAGCGAAGCACCAGTCAGAGTGAGAAAGAAGGTCAGCAAATGTGACTAAAAGCAACATGTGAAAAACTTAATTACGTTACCTCACATGGAGAAATTTCTGTCTGAGATGGTAAGATAGATTTTTATCTGTAATGGTGGCTGTTCAACATTGAAATGGACAAACCCCACAATCCATTATTACCTCATAAGGTCATCAAATTACTATTTTTGTTTTAATTGTTTTTATTCAGTGACCTCTAGTGGTAGAAATTACATGTTGGGCGCTTAACTAAGAATGACTGAGATGAAATTGTGCTGTTATAACTGAGCTGTGGTTGTACACTAGAATCTGGATGATTAGGTTATAAAATGATCCACTTACTTAATGCACCGTTCTTTATTTTCCCTGTTTAAGAATCATACAGTCCAGACATATTTTTAGTTATCTTAACTCAACGTCAGTACAAATGAGTAAATCCCCAAAGACCCTAAACTGCACAATTACATCTCCTGACTAACAACAGCTACGTCATAGATTTTCCAGTTAGTCAAAAGACTCAAGTCAAATTGTTTTTTGCATCTCTCTCGCATTATACTCTAAATGTTCCGTGGTAACCAGCCTTTGTGATGGATCAAAAATACCGCCTACCTGTCCGAATTGGATTGCCCCATAAATAAGTTTTCAGTTGGTTGCTGCTTCCACCTTCAGAAAGGTTTAAATTATTTAGATCTCATTATGGCCATAGCTTTCCAGGCACAGTAGGTGTGGGTGATGTCAGGATAAACATTTCCTGTATGCTGCAGTGACGTCTTCCTTTTTAATGGCTTCCTGTTTGACCTCAGTGCAAACTAATTAGCCAAGTTTATCCATTTAACTTCATCATCTCTAAAATCTTTGTCATCTTTATAATCCGCTTTACAACGTATGGGAGTATTTAAATCTATGTCCAGTTAAACTAATCTTTCTGGATAGATGGGGAAACTTAGCAGAAGTTGATGTTGTTCTCACTGATAGTTAGTGATTATCTTTTTCAAATATAATTAAGCAACAGTGTAAGATTGTCTGCTGCTCCTGACTTGTTAGAAAAAAAAAGCATTTAAACAGTTGAGCTGTAATTTTGGGATTACACAATATGCCTTTTAGACCTTAAATTATAGTTGCTGTGACTCTACACTGAATGAGGTTTATGTACAAAGTATTATGTAAGAATCTGACGTACATTTGCACTTCTTCAAAAAATGAAAAAACAAATACCTATTGACAGACAACAAGCGGCTGTTCATGCAGATGTTTAATTCCATAATCTCACCACTTTTCCAGGCAAGCATGTTCTGTTTGAACCACATGGTCTAACTGTTCATGACCAGGAATGTTATTTGTGCTCTGAATCACAGCATACAGACTAATGAGTAATCCTACACACTTAAATCCCTAAACTATGTATTGCTGTGGACAGCGAGGAATCCAGACAAAGCAATACACCCACGTACTTGCAAAACTTTGCTCCTATAAAAAGGAACTATGGTTTGGCCAAGCCCAGCAACTTGCTTAAAAACATTTTATATTTTCTTGTGAAAGGGTAAATGTTACTATGAATACTGTGTCTGACCAGGGCTAGCTTGACAAGCTAGTCTTGACACAACATTTACTGTGCAGTTGCCTGCTTAATGGAGCAGATTTAATAAAATTAGCTGGATAAATGAGTTAAGCCTTGACCTCTCTTAAATCTGAAATCTCACTAAAAAAGAGGTTCTGGTTTCTAGTCTGAACAAGTATTCTTCATACTAAACCAGCTTCCTTAGTGAGATCCATGATCCGGTTTACATTACTGTGTTGGAGAAAAGTGGAGTAAGATAACAAAGTTGTGATCTAAAGTATTCCAAAGAAGATAAGGTAGGTGTTCTGTTGAAATACCCATCCAACCACTCCCAAAATCAAACAGTATTTAGCTATTGCTCATAATGCTCATATAGGGCTGCTGGCGCCAAATGAAAATCAACAGACAGATACTTATTTATTTTGTTGTACGTAGGTTCCTTCAGAGTTACATGACAAATAGAACAGCCATTAAAGTACAACCTGTTTAGAGTAATAATTGTCATTATTGATCTTGTTCTGCTGCCATGGCCTTTGAGCTACAGATGAGTTTAACCTCTGAAATGTTAAGCCGAAACTGCAGTTCCTCGTATGGCCAATTGAAGCTGGCTCTTAATTGAGTCATGGAAAAACTTTTTTTTAGACAAATATGTTTAATGAAAGCTGTGCGGGGATGAATTTTGACATGACACACTCTTTTAAATGATATTAAGGTTTAAAGTTATGCATAATTATTTACAGTTCATTGATCAGTTGATTGTGTCCATCACCCAAAGATGAATTGGCAACATTTTTCATAGTCGATCCATTGATTTAAGTCATTTTTAGAGGAAAAATGTAGCTTGTTAGACGTGAATGTTTTGTAGTCTATTTTGGACACTTTGTTGCACAAAAGATGTCACTTTGGGTAACTTAATTTTAGACCAAATGCTTCATGTATTATGTGAGAAAAGAACTGACAGATTAAACCTTAGAGGAAACGACATGGAACAGTCACATCTGTTGAGTCCTCTGCTTGTTATTGATGCATTCTGTCTGTTCATTAACTTTGAAAGGTGAAAAGTGATGAGCGCCCTGACTGCATTCCAGCACTTCACTGTTCATTGATTAAAACGATACCATTACTTTAGAGCAGGCAACCAACAAATCTGTAATGTCTGTTTTTTTGCCCTCAGCTTAAGAGGGTGAAATGAGAGCTGCATTGGGTAGCTCTGTGTGGCCCGGCGCAGCGAGTCACAGAGCTGTCGGGCTCTGCATGGAGCTCTGCGTCAGACTCTGCTGGTGTGCAGGTGGTTGAATTAGGCAGGAGAGCTTGAGGGGAGGATCAAAGACTGCAGCTGGGCAGGTTTTACAGCTCTGATGATGGTTGTTTTAGTTCTCTGCACATTTGGCATCTGTACACGCCAGACCCTAAACACATCACATTTTCATGTTCCTCCATCATTACACATGGAGCATGTTGACATCAAGGCCTGTTTGTGTGTGGGCACTTTTTTTGTGAACACAATAATTAGGACCAATGCAATTTAAAATGGACTTTTGTTGCACCTCACAGTGCTTGAGATGATTTACTTATTGATGAGATAATTCTTAAAGCCCCTCTCCATTGAAAAATGTGTTTATCTTATGTTTATTTCCCGTTTATGTCCTAATGACTTTTACTGACAGATCCAGAATTTTTCAATAAAGGAGAAGTTGATGTACTCCCAGACACTTTTTCAGAGCTTCTCATTAAATATTGAATGTAAAAAACTGTGTTAAGCAAAATATTAAATACATCAGAGTATTTTAAAGTGTGTCTGAAGAGGGTTTAATCGCTGAATTCCTTTTACTGCTGTATAACAGTTTCTGATGGTTCAGTCAGATTTGCTGTGACATAGAAAAGGTTTGCTGGTCTGTTTTTCTTTGTTTCTTCTGCAATATTTTTACAATTGGGAAGTGAGATGACTGGCTGTTGTGATGTTTCTGCTGGTCTTTGTTGATGCTGCTGGTTTGGTGCATCGGGGGACAGAAGTCTCTTGGAGTCTGTTTCTTTTCTTGTCACTACTGTTCAATCAAGGGGAGCAAGCCAACGTGACTGGAGGGGTTGGTTGTTTGTCAGTGAGAAAAATTTAAGGCAACATTATCTGATAGCAGCAAATCATTTGTAACCTTCTTCATGTGATCTTTAAAGGAGAAACAATCAATAGGTATATTATTATTTATCTACATTGGGTAAAGCAAACTATCTTCTTTAAAAGTAAGTGGTGTTCAAATGCATTAACACTGACTCCACTTTCAGGGTATAGGGCCATTTTAAAACAAGGGGAATAATTAAAACTAAGTTTAAGTAATAAAATTAAGAAACGGCTGACTCACACACTGGGTAAATGGGTATTAACTGCCAACTTCAGATGGTTATTTTACATTTTAAAGACCTTTTCTTGCTCACGTCAACAGACTTGCACTGCAGCTTTTCAAGGGGAAATTAAATATTTTGTGCTACATCTGGTTCAATTGCACCTCCATTACTGAGGCAATTAAATAAATAGTAGAATGGGGTGAGAAGGATTACTATTGGACCTAAGAAGTGATTTGATAAGCAGTATTGACAAAAGTAAAACAAACCCTAAGAATTATTATAGTGTAATCTGTGAATTAGATCAAACAGCTACAAGATCAAAAGTTTCATTTAAAAATGTACCATTTGTGGTCACAGCTACACCAAAAAAAAGAACCTTTTATATTTGATCTGTTAAGCTTGTGTGCTCGATGGGGTTCTTTTTATATTTTTTAGGTCACTCATGTTTTGAAACACATTGTGTCTTTCTGTAAGTGGCCTCGGGCTCTTTCCATTTCTCCCATCTTGTATGCAGCTCATGAAAGTTGCCTTACTGATGACGGCTTTGGCAGGCTCACTGTTCAACCTGCTCTCTGCAATGTTGCACGACGACTGTGCGGCTCTGCCTTGTGTTCAGCAGGATGCTGCCTTTTTATACTATATGCAATTAACTGTTCTAAAATAACCCATTACATTTTTTGTCATTATCCACAGCAATTTTAAACTTAAGTGATTAAGTCTGAGATTAATCTACCTGCAGAGCAGCTTCTGTCATGCGAAAGTATTGCATAATAGGTGTCAAAGCAGCATTTCTAAGAAGGCCTTTTTGTTTCCTGCTTCCTCCTCCTGGAATATGAAACAGGTCACTGGTGTGCATTCACACTATGTTTTGAGGCTGCAAAATTAATCTCATGTTTTTTCTCAGAAGCTGTGTTTGATTATTCACATCCAGAGGTGGAAGAAAAAAGGCGATAAATAAATAACCCATCTATTCCTACGCTCACTTCAAAGTAAAATGTTTCTCAGAAGCATGTCACATCGCTTCTTGTGAGCATAGGTTTCTGTTGCTGGTGATGAATAAAAACCACTGTCTTCATACAGCTGCTCTACCCTGAGGTCAACTGCCTTCTTTTCGTGTGAGGGAGGATTGTGTTTGTCATACTGTGCCCTCACTGTATTTAATGGCACCATCTTGGCCTATTTCTGCTATCTGCTGCGCTGATTTCTTCCCTCCACTCTGAAGTGGTCCGACCCTTTTTATGAAGATTATTAATACTCTGTTCAGCACAAGATTATAGAAGGAGCTACAGAGATGGATATTATCTGTAGTTGTGATGAAGTACATGAAATGACACTCTCCTATCTGTCACTTGGGACACGGCACTGCACTTAAAGGCAGCCTCTGTAAGAACTTTAACTTTAATCTGGCCCACGGTTTTTTTTGGAAGGTTCAGAAGGTTTGGTGGAGAAATGAAATTCTAATCTCTTCCTTTCACATTTGGTTGGTTTTCTACAGACTGCTCTAAATGAAAACTTCCTCTTTTTCTTCATGGTTGAATGAACTTATTGTTAGTCACTTTTGATAAAAGCAGCAGCTAAATGAATTTAATGTTTAAAATTCCCCCAAAAGCCTTGCAGTATCAAATATCTCTCACCAAATGCTTTAAAAGCAGTGTAATGTGACATAATTAGCTTGTGACTTTTGGTGCTTTTAGACCAAATTTGAAGGCAAGAAAATTTTGAAAAAAAGTGTTTCTCTCAGCCTTGTAAAACCAAGGAAAGAGATACATCATTCATTTTACTGAACTATCACCACCAGTTTGCCATTATTCGTCCACTCAGAGTAAAGACATTTTTTAAAGCTATTTAACATCACTAGAATATCCAATATTTTCCATGAGGCAGGAGTACTGTGACTTGTTTAGCTTTGGTCAGTTTTTTTCAGTTTCTTTCTTTGTTTTTGTGTTATTCTTTCATACCCCCTGTCACAAACAGTACTTAATATTTTCACTGCCATCATTAGAGAAGTCAAATTACAGAGACATTAGCAATTTCTATAGGTTTTATTATACATTAAGATTTGTTGTCAGTCCATAACAAATAAATTATAATTGTATTGTTGAAAAAGGAAGTAATGTATAGTTTGAGTGAAGACATTTTTTTTTCTAAAATCCTTTATTAATCTTTGTTAATATACATAAATGTACAATTTCATGAGAAGGTGACATAGTATGCTTTGTGAAGTGTTGGTGGCTTGTTGTAAATGGGAAGCACGTTATCTTCTCTTCATTCTCTTCACTTTTATTATGAAGTTATTGCTGTTTATCTCACCTGCAAATATTTGTAATTGTTTAATGTCACACTCGACTCTCTCTCAGTCAAACTTCATACATAATTTGTGCAAACGGTGCCATCTCAATTTAAAAGTGCCATGCTGAGCTGTCGGTCCCTCGCTGCCTGATAAGGGCTATATTATTTCTGACCCTTCTCTCAGCTGAAACCCCACTGTGAGGTACAACTAGTGGGAATTGGAAAACACCAGAGATGAGAGGCTGAAGGTATGGAGTTCATAATTGGACTCTGGAAAAGAGAAGCAATTAACTGTGGGGAAATAAGGGGGTGGAAGACATTTGCTGGCAAATCTTCTGAGAGAATATGATTGGCCCAGGAATGATGGGAGAGGAAGGTGCCGACTGAGCACTGAAAGGCGCTTCTATGCATGATTTGTACAGTCCCACACAGATGCTTCCTCTTTTTTTATGCTGCATTGCCACCAAACATAAGTGGTCTGCCAGAAACAAGATGCATCAACTCTGTCATAAAGCAGTATCAGGATTAACTCCATGGATCTTTGCTATGATTCCTGCTTTTTTAGCAAATTGTGAAGTGAACTTTTTGAAATGTCACAAAAACTGACTTAGTGTTTTCTCAGCAGCTGCATTGAAATGACTAATAAGGTTTCCTTAGCGAAAATGTGGCCGTGTCAGTAAAAACGCCCACATGAAAAATGGAAATAGCCTTTAAGAAATTAATTAATTAATATCGAGAAAGTTATTGCTCATTTATGTCGGCTAATATTTACAATACTTTCTGCCCTGAAGGTGAAAAAAGGATGTGCTTTATGATATTCTAATACAAACTGAAAAGGGAGCTATAAACCAGGGAAGCACAGCTCATTTAATATATCAGGAAGATGTGGCGAAGAGCTAATTTAAAGTCAGCCTTTGGAGCAAACATCACTTAATCATTGTGAATATGAGGAATGCCCACTCATCTCCATATGTTAAACGCTTCCTTTATTGACAATAGAAAACACCCTGAGTGAGTCTAAGAACATTCCTGCAATATTAATACATTTTTCACTGATCCTGCCCTCTCCATTTGCCCTTCTCAAAACATATTTGATGAGTAGTGTTCACTTCTCATAAACTTGGATGGAAAGCAGCTATTGAACCAGCATCAGCGTTTCCATTCATCCATGATATGTTATTATACCCTGAGGGCCTTTCCAGGGTCCTTGAGTAAAACATGTGGCTCAGAAACAGCAGCTATATAGATTTCCACCGCTAAATATTTGATTATGCCTAAGCGTGTTGTAAGCTGGTTTACTTGTGCAATATCTTCATTAATCTTTAACACACCACTCTGTCTGCTGTGGCTCTGGCCTACTTTATCCAATGAGAGCTGATGGCTCTAACAGAGTATGAAGCCCTGTAGAGTCAGAGACAGCAGAGCCTGTCCCTTTAGAGACGGTGCTGCTGCGAAGTGCCCTAATGGTAATGCTGCAGTCACAGCTGACAGTCAGAGCTGTTGGAGGTTAGCCCTTGTTTGGTAGGCACCCATTAAGAATCTGGTCTTTTCACAAAGGGAGGAATGCATCGTTTCTAATCTCGGTACGGTTGATCAGCAGCCGAGCAGTGCAGCTCTGCAGCGCCTTTGGTGCTCGTGATGCCTGACTTTATTCCATGCTCTGCGACCTCCCTCTCACCAAGCAGACTCAGATCTCACTCCATCTCTGCTGCTCTTCTTTGAAAGCTAATGAACAGCAGAGATTGTCCTATCCCCGCTTGCTCGGCTGCAGACTGCCGTGTTGAGATGAAGGACTTTGGAGCCAACACACATGAAATTAAATCCTAAAACATCACCATAGCAAACCAGTGCCACTTTTTCTCTTATTTTTGGAACGAATAAAAAATCGCAGCAAAGAGAATGGCACAATGAAAGCGACTTAATCTCGCTGTGAAATCTGTCTGCATGTTGTGTTTTCATGCCTTGAAGCTTATAAAAGCAATTTTAAAAAAGAATTTCCAGTAGTTTCAGGAATTAAAAAGATAAGATTGCATTTCAGAAATCCAGTTACAACACAAGGTGAGTGTGCTGGATTCCTCATTAACTGAGTGCCATATTTTACATGAGAAAATGCTACTATACTGCTTGTTCTAGAAGATTTGGTTATGCTTGTGGCATGTCATCTAAATGTTGTCCATTGTTTGGAATCTCCAGAGAGCAATTTTTTAATGTGTTTTTTATGTGTGTTATAGTGCTGTCTGAAAATCACACAATAAGACAAAAGAGGAAGGTTCTGAGAGACAGATGTGCACAATTTTATGAGATGTGTGCATAAATATGATGAAGAAGCAACATACTTCGTAACAGCTAAAGAGAGAGAAATGAGTGCCGAGCAGTGAACTTCAATCTGTTGTCATCCATCAGTTGCAGCTTCATGAGGAGTCATGGAACAAAATGGAATCACGCCTACATACTTCTTACAGCTGCAAAACAAGTTGGGCAGCCAGAGAGATTTTTTAATTGATCAACCTTTAAACTGACTATTTTTAATCCAAGCAAGGTGTTTTGTCAGAATTTGGGGGAAAAAATGAAGTTTGATCTTAATTATGTTCATGTAAGAAGCTTTTTTTTTTGTTGTTTACTTGTGTTCCTTTTTGATGTTATGATATCAGAGATTTTCTTGCCGCTCCTTTAGGTGTTTTATTGAACAACCATTTTTCAGGCAGCAGATGTTTGTAGACTTCATTATATTATCTGTGTCACCCCAAAAGTAAGAAAACAATATCTAATGTTGATAGCCTGAAACGCCTTTCACTTAAAAAAAGATTTTTTCTCGCAGCACTGTTCATCATTACCTCCATTATAGCTGCTAACATTTTGTGACCCTGTATGTGTTTATCTTTCTAGATTAGGTCATTAATCAAATGGACACCAGACCAGGTCAAAACAATAATAGCTATCTTGTGAAAAAATCTGCTCGTGTTTTGACCCACAGTGATAGTACTAATGGCCAACATGCTGAGGAGACAAAAGTAGTGCATGAATCAGTGTTTCTGGAGACATATCCTGAGGATGACATAAACGTCTGGACGAGGCCGCCACTGGCCTCAGTCGTCCTCTTTAAAAAAACAAACAAAAAAAAACATCACTCTGAAGACAAAGATGGAAAGAAATAACAAACTGGTTAGCAGGAGGCCATCTCCAGCCTGGAGCAAAGGATGGAATTGCCATATTGCCAGGGGTCCTGGGAACTGCAGCAGTGCTCAGTCATTCCTCTGCTCTCCCACAGAGGAGCGATGGGGGTTGGGATGGAGCAGAACCACACACAGGTCACAGGGGCTGTAACAAGAGCCAGATGTGCCGAGGGGACATGAAAATACATGGACAGGCACCTCTTTGAGTTTCTTTTTTTTTAAATGTGCGCATGCTCCCACTCACATACAAAGATGGCTGAGGTATTTGAAGAATGTAGAAATGTCTGTACTGAAATGGAAATAACACCTCTTTTGTTGTGCTCATACGCGATAATGATTGTTAGAAAAAGAGCAGCTGGCTGCAACTTTTAATCAACACATTTTTGCCCCATTTTTTAACAAAAAAAACCAAAACAAACCAAGACTAGGCAGCAACATTCTTTACCTAAAAACTTCTGTAAACCACTCTCTTATGGGTGAAGTATTTCTTTGTAAAATGTATTACATAATATGTTTATGTGTAGCCTGCTTGCTTAAACATGGTGGTTTCCTCTACTTACGTCTGTAAAAAACCTTTGGTAAGAAGAGCTAAAACATTTAATTGCGAAATAATTGATTGATTCTTTTATTTCAGTTGTTTAAAAAAATTGCCCTAAAAATGAAAACTTATCTAATGTTAACTTCGAAGTTGCTGCTTGATATCAAACATGTGCAACATCCCTGTTTCAGGTCTGGCCAGGAATCTTTCCATTTTCCACTAACAGTATAAGTCTGTACGGGAAAATGAACACATCACTTCTACGGAAGGAAGCCAATTCATGGGGCTGTTAAACAATACACCAACCCATCTGCTCTAGTGGCCTCAAGATAAGACTGTGGTTGTACTGGGTGGCTTCCAGGTGTGATTGTGTTTATTATTGCTGAAAACCGGCATCCTTGCTGAATGAATTCATAAAGAGTTTGTATCGATTAATGCAGTCTTCCTTCAAGGTTTCTCTTTGTATGACTGATATTGTATGAAGCACTTCAGGTCAAACAGATATTTCTCAGTTAAATTCTTCAGTTGCTGGCAGCTGAAGTGAGCCGCATTGTTCAGGGCTGTGTTACTGGTAACTGATCTGTCCTTGGAAGTAGTTGGTTTTGGCTTGTCCCTCGTGTTGTGGAACACATAATGAGGACGGGAAGCTCCTGTCTAACCAGGCCTTCCCCTTTATGTCGTCCACAAAAATACACACACACACACACACACACGCACACACATACGAGCCAACCTTGGAGGCGGGGCAGTTGTTTGTGGTGCAGCTTGAAAAGGGTAAGGGCCTTAGATCTGATAAACCCTTTTACAAGAAAAACAATGAGGTGAACGTTTAAAAGCCTGTAACGATCCTAATGGAGGCAGCGGTGTGGGAGGAATGCAGCATTTGGGTGGAGCTTTCTTTTTTTATGATGGCTGCAAGTGTTTTTTTTTTTTTTTCCTTTCTTTGTAACAGGAGTCCTGCTAAGTTGTAACAGATCTGCATTTTAGAGCTGGTTGGTTGTGCTGCAGTGTAGCAGAGATGCTGGATTTAGATTTCAGATCAGGTGTCGTTATCACTTACAGTCATGTAGCTACACAGGCCTGCCTGCGGTGGAGAAACGGGTTCCTATTTGTGATGCTGTGTGAAATGTGCTTCTCATCATGAGAAGCATATTTCAGATGACATGTGACAATTGTAATGTTTCCTTTTTTGTGATGTGAATAGTTTAAACACACACACGTACATGCAAACATACTCTGTGTACCTGCCAGTCTGCTTGTCTCTGTGTGTGTGTGTGTGTGTGTGTGTGTGTGTGTGTGTGTGTGTGTGTGTGTGTGTGTGTGTGTGTGTGTG
>JAQNCA010000001.1:15610758-15624087 GCA_029783725.1 Acanthurus tractus
TGTGTGTGTGTGTGTGTGTGTGTGTGTGTGTGTGTGTGTGTGTGTGTGTGTGTGTGTGTGTGTGTGTGTGTGTATGCGTGTGTATGCGTGTGTATGCAGTGTTATTAGATTAAAATCTAAGGGACATCTTGTTTGTTTTATCAGTTGTAGCTTTTTCTGCTTCAGGCCAAATGACCTCAAGATGCCAATACGGTTGCTTTTATGCGCATTAGTCTGCCTTGAAAGAAACTCTTGTCAAAATATTGTTTGGCACAAAGTGAATGATGGAAATATCAAGCCTGCAAACAAACAAACAACTCCCCGCTCTCTCTCTCTCTCTCTCTCTCTCTCTCTCTCTCTCTCTCTCTTTTGGTCTCTCTCCAGCTTTTTGTTGCACCTTAAATTCATTCTCAGAGCTTTTCAGCGCTTCCAGTCATGCAGCAGGCTGTTTCCTCTTCGCAGCGCTGCAAGTTCTTATTTGTTTTTGGATGTTTCCAGTAATGTTGTGGTAACGTGCCAACTTGGCATAAATGTTTCCTGAATGTGCTGTAGAGGTGTAGTTTGTATTGATCTCGTTTTTAAAAAGAAGCATTTGTTCTTCCAAAATGTTACATCATCTGTTTTATTAATGTGACAGCCTTGTCACGTCTCTCTGTGTTCTTCAGTTTTCCTCGAAGTTCTTCAAAGTAAATAAAGAGATAAAAAGGTAGTTTGAGCTCGACAGTCAAGTGACAGCGGCTCTAAAACACAGAATTGCTTTCTGGGTCATTCATCCATGTTGAAGGGGAATTTATCACAGCTGTGTACAGTATTAGTTGCTGATGTTTGTGTGTTCATGAATATTTTATTGCTGATGTAAGCTATGCATCAATAAGTTTCACCCCTTCCCAACTCCTCTCCCCCTGCCTCATCAGATGTTTGTGAAATTGAATCGCAGGATGCCTTCTGCTGAAGATGGAGCTCATCATCTTTACTGTGTGTGATGATTTTGCTGACTGAAGCCGGTTGGGTTTTAGCTGTTGGGGTTTAGATTGGAATTAATACTGCCGACACAACTGTTGGTGCCTGTGGGGAACATTATGCACCAACTGTATATTGTTTGGTAATACTGAGAAAAAAAGTTATGAGGCATTACCTTTTGTCACTCACATTAAGAGAGGGTGGTGTGGGTAAAATAAACATCACATTATTATTATATTATATAAAGTATGATTTTGTATGTAATATATTATATATATATATAATATATATTTTATTTGTTTATGAAAAATGTATTTAATATAATATATAAAATAAACATTTCTTATTTGTCAGAAAAAAGCTCGCTTAATTTAAACTGCAGCAATCTATCATGCTCTTAACACAAATTCATTACATACTCTACATGTAGAGCCGATGCTGAGAGGGGCTCTCAGAACCCAAAAATGTTCCAAATTCTTTTCATATTTACCACAATACGCCGGAAACCAACTGCGGAGGAAAGACTGAAGAGGTTGTTTTGTGAGAAGTGTCCATCTGTTTGGATCTGTTTCTCTGAAGGCTGCCTCAGCTCAGGGAATGTTACCAATGTTTTGGACAGGATACTGTGGTGGCTATAGTTGGTGAGCCTCAGTGACTCGCTTTCATTCCCAGGGCAGCAGTCCAGATGACTTAGGCTCTCCTTCCACTTGGATACTCACAGGTTTCCCTGAAAGTCTAGTGCCTCCATTCCCCGACTTTCCAATACACAAAGTAAACTGGAAGAGCTGCAATTATGGTGCTTCGGAAAGAGCTGAGTCCTGTGCTGAGTTAAGCTCTTCCCAACAAGTGGGTTCAGTGTTTAGTCCGCAGAAAACAGACAGCTTCCCACTGCTTTCCAGACCTATAATACTAGCTGTTTATGAAAGAATCTCTCCCCCCCCCGCCCTCTCAAACACACACACATAACACAGCCTGAAACCTTTTATTATCCTTATTTTGGCACCAGGTCGACTTGTTCATCTATTTTGGGACAATTCTCCATTTTCTTGCTGTACCAGCTTACAGTAACCTCAGAAACTTGTGCTTCGTGTGCCTTTAGGTTACAAAAGACACAAAATTTTTATGCATATAGACAGTTTCACACTGAGAGAATAATTAATGGTAATCTGACATTAGGGCTGGAAGAATAATTAAATGTAATTTTTAATTATGATTTTGGCTGTGATAAATGTGCAGCATTCAATTTCAAAGTGATGCTCTTTTTTTGTAATTTGTCATAAATCTACTGCACCCTTTTCCTTTATAGATCAGTTTTCAGCCCTTTCTAAGAGGCCAAATGACTCTCAGCCAGGTTGCAGCATGTTTGGCTCAGCTGCACTAAAGTTAGTTGTTGTATACAAAAACTTGGTCTGGCCTGCAGCCATTTGGATTATGATGCAAGTCGATCTGTGCTGTTATGGTACCAGTGCCTGAAATGGCCAAAAAAGGACAGGAGAGGCAAGGAAAAGACACTATAATACATGTTGTATATTTGAGAAGTCTCAATATTTGTTACTGTTATTATTTCTATACATTTAAAATTTATTTTTCCAGTTGAATTTTAGTTAAGTTCAAAATAATTTACTGTTGAAAGACAAATTCAGTAGATGCATGCATGTTTATTAAAGCCAATGAGCGTGTGGATGTTATGATGTAAATGTGTTAAAGAACCAGGATCTCGGAAAACTGTGATTCAGATTTTTCAAGCAGCTAGATAATTGAGCAGCCCTTCTTCAAAGTGCCTTAGCGTATTTCACTGCAGTGATGGAAACATGATACTTTCTTTCAGAGTGGATAGATATTAAAAATGATAAGTGCTGATTATAATCATCTCCACACTGCACCACGAACACTATGTTGTGTAGGGAGTCTGAGAATCTTCGTAGAACAGACTATCATTTTGATGGTGTTGTCAGACTGTAGGAAATGGCTGCGGTCGGCCTTCCCGTCATTGTCCCTGCCACCATGCAGCAGCGTGGTTTGGGCTGCCACAATGCTGAATCCAGCAGTTGTGGCTGTCAGCTGGACTCAGTCTGTGTGCTCAGAGCTTCAGACCTGACAGGACTCTTCAAGGGAAAGGAATGTTCCCCTCTGTGGAGTAGTGTGACCTGAAATGCCACCACAGGAAACATAAACACACTCGCTCACTGACACAAACACACACACACACACACACACACACACACACACGCACACGCGCGCACACGCACACACGCGCACACACACACACACACACAGACCTCACGCATCAAGAAGAATCATGATGTCTCAGAGTATTGGATTGTCAGTAGAGAAAGTAAACATGTTTTTTTTAGTTTGCCAAATCATCTCTGCAAATCATGATGTTTGTATTCTGAGCAAACCAGCTATGGAATGGTGCTTTCCCCTCTCCCTATATGTTTCACTGGAGATACTTTCCTGATGGTGTCACTGGGGCTGTGGTGGAACAGAACTAAATACATTTTCTCAAGTATTGTATTATATTCAGGTACAGATACTTTTATAAAAATTTGAGTTTTTCTAGTTAATGACACTGTGCATTTACTCAACAAAAGTCAGAGAAAAAATAACAGCACCTTTTACTCCATTAAATTTATCTGGCAGCCAAAGTTAATCCTTACTTTACGTTTACTTTATTTAAAAATTCTACGTACAAAACACAAAAGCTTTCAAAATATGATGCATTTAAACAGAATAACTAAAAAAACTTGAACTTTAATAGCAAGCCATTTAATTAATTAGTTAAGTGGGCAGCTATGAAAATATAACAGGGTCGTTTGGAAAACAGAAAAAAAATTTAAATGCAGACTTGTTCAATATGTCACATTGCTTAATGAGTTAAGTTACCGTAAACAGTCATTTTAGAATATGTACAGATATTGTATTGTTAACTTCTATCAAGTTAATTTTCTGCATTGAGTAATTTAACTTGATACTTGAAGTACTTTTTCTTCATAATGTTTCTCTGATGTAACTTAGCTGTTCAGCCTATTAGGGATGAAGTGACACAGATACGCTATTTAAATTTGTCTACAAATTTTAGCACACGAACATCTATATTTATTTATTGATTTTTTTTACAAATTTTGTAATCTTTTGTAGTAAAGCAGAAGTTAGCTGCATTTATACTGGAAATAATCTGATGTTGCCAAATTTTATAAAATAAAAATGGTGCAAAGCCTCTCACAATATCAAGTATAAGTAGTCGCTTAGCTCAGTCGGTAGCAGGCAGGCAGGCTCAGTCCTCCACGCAGCGGTCGCGAGTTCGACTCTGGCTCCGACCCTGTGCTGCATTTCACTCCCCCCTCTCTTCGCCCCATATCCTGTCTACTCTTCCTGTCCTATAAAAAATAAAGGCATGAAAAGCCCGAAAATAAAATAAAAAAAAAAGAAGAAGTACAGTAAAGCTAACTGGAGAATGAGGACGCTGTTAGCTGAGCAGTTTGCACACGCCCACACAGTCTTGAGAGAGGCTTTTATATAAATGAGAAAACTGCTGTGGCGTGTATAGGTGTACACTCAGAGGTCAGTGTCCTATTTCCCCTGCTGATATAATCACATATTGTACAGGCACCATTGTGCTTTAATTATGTTCCCCACAGTAACTGAGTTTTCATTTCATTTGCATTGTGGAATAGAGGGATGGTTATTACATTTGGATGACCTCTGTTTCGCCACATCTCATTACTGAATACATGACAATTTCCTTTCGTTCACTACTAAAAACTGTGAGGTTTGCAGTGAAAATTCTTTTCCACTGTGTGTTACAGCTTCCCTTATATTGTCTCAACTGGTTACAGTTCTTGCAGTCTTGATGTTTTAGCTATGGCATCCCTTATGTGTTGTACATTTTTAAAAAGTGTATGCCAAATATGGTGTAGCCTGCAGTTTAGCTAAAACAGCTGTGTGTAGGGTTCACTTCACAAACATCTGTAAATTAGCTTTAGCCCACACATGCACAATGAATGCATTCTGTTTCAGTCTCAGTTGTGGGCAGTTAAATGTACAGCCCTGTAATGTAGGGCTGTATTCTGATGTGAGTCGTGATGCAATTTGCACAGCGGGGTCTGTCGAGTTTGAGATCCTGATTGGAATTTTCTTTCTGCTTCTCTATGTTGATGCTGTGACAAACAAAACTCCCTCTGGGAAAAAATAAAGTATCGGCAAGATGAATTGATCAGGTCACTGCTGGTACCCAGCCATTGTGTTATGTGTGGCTCCATTTTTATCACTCTCACCTACTGTGAGGGAGATTGAGGAGGAGGTAGGGATAGAGAAATGCTCCATGCCTGTGCGCTCAGACAGCGTGCACACCATCCAGTCCAGCTATAAAGCTGTCTCTGCCTTGCCATGCTGTTTAATGCCCCTCTTTTCTGAGTGTCCCATTTAGACTTGTGCCAAAAACACTGGAGACTTTGCCTGTTGTGTTACTGACGGATGTTTTGTCCTTCCAGGTGTATTTCACATATAGCATCTCACAGCCAGACTATGGTTACTAAAGAAAAAAGAGCATGAGCACAGGGGAAGAATGAAGTTGCCATAAGTTTACTGTACTTGCCAGTTTAGAATGTGTTGTCTGTCAGAAGCATCAAGACTCACTGTGACAATGACATCCAAACAGTGCTGTATGGATGAAACAGCTGGGAAAAGGAACATCTGTGCATTTTAATTGATCAAATCAGGTCAAGCACACAGCCACCTCTCTCAGACTGTAAGAACTCATTTATCTGTGCTCGCTTTTATGAGAATTTCAATTTCCCCAAAACAGTTGGCTGCAAAGAGTGTTGGGCTGAAACATGGACCAAGAACACATAGCTCAGCCCAGCGGTTCACACTGAGCATGCATCGTGAGGGGAGGTGCAGTCCGGTGTGAAGTTAGTGAATTGCACAAGATGGATGCTGTGCCCATAATTGTTTTTTGGTAATTCATCTGTCACACACGGCCCTCTCACCACTCATGTTCTTTTCCATAAACTGTATTGATGTTGGAAGATCACAATGTTTACTGTGCCAAGATCATATAAATTATGCAAAGCAACACCCTGTCTATATACTTTCCGTGGGCTGGAATGAGCGCCTGATTGATATCATTTTTGCATCGGAACCAGCGCAGCTTCATTTGACAGGGGGCTGAAATAAAGGCAGCCGTGTTGCATGAGTGTAATGTTCCTTGACAAGGGACTGCTTTTCATTCTCATAATGTAGATGAGACCCGAGTTGTTTTGCTTCGCGCTGCCGTCTATGAATAATTCTGTGTTGTAACTGCGTTCAATATTTTTTCCCGATTGCTGAATTATTTGGTTGGAAGAGCTCATTTGTTCATGCTGCCCAGGGAATGGAAATTATGAATAATTTTGTTGATAGACATTCACCCACATAAATGAACACATCAAACTCAGATTTGAGCAAAGTGCCACTGCGTGTGCGGCAGCAGTGGCAACTGCAGCTGGACCCAGTTTGCATGTGACTTCTGTGTTGATTTGCTTTCAAAGGTTACAAAATGAGGCTAAAGTAAACCTTGATGACCCACTGAAAGCCCAATCCAATTTCTCTCAAACTGACTCACTGCTTTCATTTAATTTCAGTTCTAGTTAATTGCTGTTGACAGTGTTTTCACACAGCTTCAGTGTAAATAGAAGAGCACCTTACTGAAAAAAAACATTTGCTCATTATTCTCAGGGCTTTACTGGTGTTGCACATCATGATTCAAACTGCAAGGACAAGCTGCACCTAGGTTTCATTAACTTACTTTACCTTTAACATCTGTTTAACAGAAAGTACCTTAGAAGGGATATTTGGGATTTTTTTTGTTAACTCTGTTTTTCATTATCACAAAAGTACATTATGTGTATCTTTAAGGTCCTCGAAAGGCGCTGAGTGCATATTCCTCCTGTTTACATCTATGTGCGCTTGTCGAGAGCCGCCTTCTTCCCTACTTTGCTGGTGTATTGCTGTTTTTTGGTGTATCAAAATATGCCACCCATTGAACAATAGAATTCTACAAAGCATCTGGCAAGACTGTGCATCGATTCTCTAAGCATTCACGTGTCCACATGTTCAAAACGGGGGTCCACATTTAAAAACATTGCCCCATAGCACTACTTGTAGCTAAAATTGCCCACATTTCTCTGTCATGAAACTCTTGTTCACTTTTTTACCAGTAGAACTCAGTCATACCTGAATTTCTTTGGTCATGACGTTGGGTAAAGATAATTCCCTCTGAGTGCAAAGGGAATTGTATTAAAATAGGCTAAAATTAAAATTTCCACATATCCTCCAACATCGGCAGTTGAGTCCATTGCCAGTTGTTCTTGGGCAAGATTTGTATTTTCATTTTACTAATTTAATGGTCTGCCTCCAAACAACGACTGGAGCAGCTGTTCAGCGACTTATTCTGTGAATTGAAGAGACCAGCAGCGGCAGAGAGAGGCAGCCTGGATAAACACCATGTGGAGCCAAACATCCACCTAAATCCACTTTTTTAATCCCCAAAGTTTAAAATATCAATTCTGAGTTCTCCTCCTGCCCTTTAACAGCTCTCGATCACAGCACAATCTGTTGTGACTTGACTGTTTACTGCTTGAGAAGTTGCAGCCCTGCCTCTGGCTCTCTGGTCCAGGGCTCCCTGTTGCTCAGCAGCTGTCTGTCAAAAAACCACAAAAATAAAACAGCAGCTCTGTCCCCAGTTTTCTCCTCATTACACTCGGCAAACCCTGAGACTATTGTCACATAATTCACAGTTCTGTGAATTAAGGGTGTATTTCAACCCAACCAGATACAGTGATTGTTCTGACAGTTAACAGAGATTGGTTTTGGTGAGTTGTGTTTCAAGTCTGTTGACTCTGAAGAAGTGTGTTTTATGATGAGTTAACAAGGCAGTTAAGCTCATTTTACCTCAGTAAAAGGGGGAAACTTTAACCAAGGAGTGTTATATTCTTCAGCTAAATAAAGAAAATAGAAATGTTCCTTTCCTGACATTTTATGACGTATTTTGTTTATGCATGAGACTAAAAATGTAATAATCTCTCTGCTTGCTGGCACGAAGAGTTCAGGAAACACAGATAATATTTCAATGGAATTTCTCTGTTTTGTTCAGGACATTCAAGATCTTCCATTACAGATTACAGGGGATCACCACTGAGCTGACACTTGATTGACACAGAGATTATTATCCTTTCAATGTCAGGGTTTCCAAAAAGAGACTTAACATTTTCCTTATCAGATCCAGCCAGCCATTATGTGCTACATGTCCTGGGTGTAACGTGCTCTGCCTGTAACCCTACTTTAAAAAAAATGATCCTGTGCTTACAGGATGTCCTTTGGTTTCTGTCAAGAGATGAGTATCAAAAGTTTTTCAGAAATCTTCTGTGGCTGTTTCCTGGTACAGTTCGCAGTTGTGATTTAGTTTAATATCTGAAAACTTTAATGTTAGTGCAGAACTTCTAAGCTTTAACTTCTACCAGATAGCTGATAAATGGATGTGCCTGTAATGTGCACCCCTAATGATCTGTCTCATTGTGCTGGTCACATTGCAGACACAAACCTTCTCTCAGTGAGACTAATCCACTCATGAAAATGTGTTTAAGTGAGATATATATTCACTCTGCTCCCTTTTTGTTCTGTTGGCTTATTTAAGAACTTTTTTTTGTGAGCAGTCAAAGATCAGCTTTTGGTAACATCCATTTCTTGCCTATTGCTGCACATTTATCTGTGAAATTGATGTCGGGACGGATTTGAGCTGGAGGAGGAGAAACTGTGTGTGTGTGTGTGTGCGCTTCTGTGTGAGTGTGTTTGAGTGTAGTAGTGGCCTATAAGGCACCAGTTACTCATTATTGGATCAAATTGACCATTAAGTCTAGAGAGGAAGCAGAAAGAGAATTCTGTCCAAATTAAGAGCTCAGTGATAACGTTATAGAGGCAAGAAGCTGCAGCCTGTAGTCTTCCCTCCAGCCACACAATAGCAGCACAGATAAGTTACCACTGATGTCATCTCAGTCTGAATGTCGTACTCCATAATTTGTTCATAATCATCAAGTTGAGGTGCACAGATGCATATTATACCCAGTTTGCATCAGTTACCTCTTTTTGTGGACAGGTATTAAAAAGGCTTGCCATGCTGTAATTTATACAGGATGTCAAACCACTGATTTTGCCCATCAGATAATCTGAATCTCTGCACAAATCTCCGGTTTTATTGTAAAATATTTTGTTCTTTTCTGCCTAAACAAAACACTATATCAAAATCTTCCTCCCTCTGACAGCATTCCACATTGTCAAAACCAAACCACAGCTGATCTCCATGGAAACAGCGGTAACAAACAGTCTTGGAGGGCTTCCCGTCTTCCATCTGTGTGGTAGTTCTTGTTTTGTGATCTGTCTTTCTTTCACTCCACTTCACCTACAGTGCAGAGAGGAGGAGCACAATGAGTCGGAGGCTTTTTGTAGAGCAAGGGGGATCACAGGCTGTAATGTACCGTAGCCTCGGGCGTTGGCAGCAGCAGGACAGGGCTGTGGCTCGATTTCATGTGAGCAGTGTGCAACAGGACACGCTGGAACAACCAAAGCAGTAGTAATGAGAGAGTTGTTTGAAATACAGCATTGCCAGAATGTACAAGTTGACAGACGATTATTATCCAGGTTGGGTTGATCTGTTCCTTTCTTTTTTTCACATCAAAATGCCACATAAACGTGACACGTGACAGTTTTATTTATTTATCTATTTATTTATTTGTTTGTTTGTTTATTTTTTTAAGGGATGCAAGGAGTTCATCGGTGCATATAATTGGAAATTTATGCGTTCTTGGTTTAAAGCAGAGATGATGATATGAAGCTGCATTTATTGACTTAATGGAGTTCAGCCTTTTAACATTGTCATACTGAGGGAGGTGATAAACACCTTCTGAAGCTGGTTTGTGATCCACCAATAAATACTGAAAAGAAATAGGAGACAGAGAAGCGCTGCTGACTGATGTCTCACTCAAGATGTCAAACTGTTAGGTAGAGCCATGCAGTGTAGACCTAAGAGTCAAACATGTAATCAGTGTGGATGTTTGGTACATCTTCAAAGGAAGACAACATGACCTTAATTTGCAATACATGTTCACCAGTGTTCTGAGAGGGAGAACTTTGGGACCAAGTTAGATTTGGTGAAGTCAATAAAAACTAATCCGTCTTTGCTCTACAAAAAGGCCTTTCTTAGCCCCAGGAATGCATAAACTACAGGTTTGACTTTTTCTAAACACAAAAAAATTATTGGATTAACCAAATTATTGGTAATCACATTGGTATCAGTTGAACAAAAACTCCTTATGTGAATTCCTATTTTTTCTTTACCAAAGGTATTTTCATTTAGAGAAAAAGTCCTTCACCTACAAATGTGGAAGCACGTCCTCCTCTGCTGCTGCTGTACACCGTAGGGAGACCCCTGTGACAGTCCATTAAATTGAAGTGCAGACGGGTTGGCTACCTGTGGTGGGTGCAGAGAGAGAAAAGTGGCCAGTCCTCTGCGGAGGGAGAGGACAGTGATGGAAATGTTGAAGATGGAGGGTTGTTAGGAAATTAAGAGAGTGCAGCTTCCTCAAATGGTCCCTGCGGTCCTTCATTTGGGGTCAGAAGAACTTGTTTGGTATTTCTGTCCAGCAGCAGTGCTTCATCTGTGCTCTGAGAGTAAAGAGGGGAGATAAAATTAGATGCCAGAGTTAAATCTTATTAGCTCCTGTCCCACATTCAGTCACCTTTTGCACCTTCTTCAATGTGTGTGAGAGAGCTAAAGAGAGAGAGATGATGGGGCAAAATGCAACAAGTTATTAATGAGATATTATATTTGAAATGAACGCTCTCATAGTTCCATGTGTCCTTGCAGGCTTTTTCTTTGCTAGTTTTAAGGCATTTTTAACTTTGTAGAAGAAGCTTTAAATTAAGCTGCCAAACTCCCTGTCAAGGACATTACGCCTTCGCACACCTTCTAAACTGCCCTTAAAGATCTCTCACACTGTGCTTGAAACTTCTTGTGATCCATTGTTAAAGCAAGAAAAAAAAAAGAGGTGACGTGGCTAGAAAATTTCTGGCTCATCATTTAATTCGGTTCCGTAATCTATGGCTGTGCTCGTATTTTAATACTCGGTGCTGCTTTATATCACCATTCATGTGTATTCATCAGTGTACATTAATTCTCTCCTTTCCAGAATTTTTGTGCAGCGTGCTTTTATGTCTACTTATATAATGGCGTTTATTCCAGCAGTCCTAGCAGTGGGGCCCTTGGGGCCGAGAGACAAAGTACCTCAGCTAAAATGGTGATGAATTCATGGTAAATCTTCTCTGTCTTCCTCATCACTGTCACTCTATACTCTCGTCCTACGTGCTGCGAAAATAACTTCAAGGCAAACTTAATCCTTGAGTGTACCATGAGCATTAAATATTAGCTTTTCCAGAAGTTAATTTTTTATGCAAGAGTCATCTTCCACTTCTTAAATATGTTATTTTCTGTAGTTCCCTGAAAATATGTAAGAACACACACGGAAAAAGACACAGTAGTACATCAAAATATAAAAATTTAAATGAAAATTTGACCATTAGTATTAAGTATGTATTCACTATGTGTACTGTTTAATTCAAAATGGACAATGTCTAAAGGAATTGTTTGATACTTTTTGGAAATGACTTCGCCAGCCAAGAAAAAGTCTGGCAAATAGCCCCCACAAAACTGTAAAACCTCAGAGGGTTGTTTTCACTCTAAGGTTTTATGGAGTAAACAGTTGAGATATCAAGTGTCAAACAGTAAGCTTTAGAGGTGCAGGTAGGCAGATCTGTTAACTTTAGACAGAGCCAGGCATGCGGTTTCCCTGCTTCCAGTCTTTGTGCTTAGCTAACTTAAATTAACTGGCTGCTGGCTGTAGCTTCATTCCCTATACAAAACAAGAGAGTTGATCTTACGCCCAGTGTTTCCCAGACTTAAGGCAAGGGGTCCAAATGGATTGCGGTCCTGTTTCTTATTGGTTCACCATTTGGCAAAAATAGAGCGCATAACAATGTGAATTCCTTTTTCTCATTCAAACTGTGAAACGGCATCTTTTTTTTGCTATGCTGCTCTCTACATGCTGTCTAATTACCCCTCTCTTTTTGGTGAACTCGAAAGCACACACGCCCTCTCTGGCTGAGGTAACGCTGAGGTGGACATCAATGAATTTTCCCAACTCTCAGTCACTTGCATGATGTCAAAGCTACAATGCGAGGAAGAGTTTATAAATGTTGGCTTCACCAAAGCTGTTTCAAGTTCTGATGAGAGGCTTCAGTGTGTTTTATGTGGGAAGGTGCTCATAATGAAAGCTTAAAAATGCTCAAATTGGAAAGACATCTCCAAACAAGGCTTTTTCAGCATGCAGCCAAGCCAAAAGAATTTCTCCTGTTCATAGAAGTGACTTTCAAAAGAGAATGTTTTGACAGCTTCATACTTTCAAACTTATACCAGCATAGATAATGATGTGATGAGAAACTTAAAATTATACCCAGCAAATCTGATTATTATTATAATGTAGTTTGATATTTAAATATAAATATATAGTTTTGTATATATTTTCAGTTAGTGATTAGTGTGTTCTCTGCCAGCAGTTTATATATGGAGATGTTTCGGCAATTTATCATGTATTTTTGTAAGTTTGGGTCACAGGAAGAGACAGAAATTCTGTTTGTCTGAAAAAGTGTGTGGACCTTTGCTCCAAAATAACTCTGCAGGTAAATAAATGAATGCTGAGAATTTCCTTCTGAGAGACAGACTTTCTATTGTGATGCATTATGGCTAAATAGCCTTTAGCAGTGTTGATTGTGTTCACCTGAATATTCAAAAGCCCCAGTTTGTTAAGTGCATATAAGTAATTCTTGGAAATTTTCTTTAAGAAGAATCATGTCAAA
This sequence comes from Acanthurus tractus, assembly GCA_029783725.1. Taxonomy (NCBI): domain Eukaryota; kingdom Metazoa; phylum Chordata; class Actinopteri; order Acanthuriformes; family Acanthuridae; genus Acanthurus; species Acanthurus tractus. The sequence goes on from JAQNCA010000001.1 coordinate 15,623,644, forward strand.
AATTAAATTAAATTAAACTGTAAATTAAACAAACAAACAAAAAAAATCCAGCTGTCCTCAGCAATACAAAGAAAAAACAAAGGAAAGTAATACTAACTTTCCAAGGAGTGATGAGTTACTTGTATACCCAGCTCTAAAGAGAAGATTTTTTTCCTTGTGTTGGTAATTTTAATAAACTGTTGAATGTATATTGAAAGCATAGATTAAATTTAGTATTCCCTCATGGTGTCAAAAGCAATTGTACAGTTGCACTCTGGGATAGAATTGCTGCCCTCATAACAAATCCCTCGCCCTCCCTGTTCCTGTCCCCATCCAATTTCCTCCAGCTCAGTTCAGCTTTTTCTCCATGTGTCTCACTCTCCCATGCGCACCACACACACACACACACACACACACACACACACACACACACACACACACACACACACACACACACACACACAC
>JAQNCA010000001.1:15633167-15646466 GCA_029783725.1 Acanthurus tractus
ATTCATATTTTGTCCAACAAACCGGCCAAAACCCCTCAATATATTTAATTAAAATAAAATAAAATAAAATAAAATAAAATAAAATAACATTTTGTGAAGATGAGAAAGAGCTACTAGCCTTGCGATTAGTGTGCAACCAGCTCTGCCTCAGGAGCCACACTTGTTCTCATTTGATCGGCCATTCGATTAATTTGACTAATTGCTGCATCTCTGAAGAACTATAAAGAAACTCATTGAATTATGTAAGTCAAAGTGTGTAACACAGAAATCAAATATATTTCTGCTCCCTGGTGGACAAAGTGTGTAACAATGACAATCTTTCCGTAAGACAGCTTTACTTTTGTTGCTTGGAATATTTTTACTTTTGTGTATATGCTATATTGTCTTGTGCTATATATTTTGTGTAATGTCCCTTATTGTTCTATGTAATATGTGGAGCAGGGTGTTAGTGTGTTGTTATGACTAGAGGGTTTGGACTGAATTCTCAGAAAAATCAAAAGTTCTCCGTTGATAGCAGCATGTCAGAGCAGCTGTGTATCTGTTAGATGTTGCAGAAACAGACAAAAAGACAAAACAGTTTCCAAAAAAACCCTCCCCAGAATACCTGGAGCAGCCATTTTGCATCACTTGCTGACACTCCCTGTCAAGATGAAGATTATTAATTGGAATTTTTGGCTGCTATTTATGTGTTTGTGCTGCTCTGTGGTTCACTGTCTGACAATGCTGTGTATCAGGAGAATGTTTAAGTGTTTTAACAGACTGCAGTATTGTGCCTTTGACAGCTGGTGCACCAAGAAAACAATGGGTTACAATGAACATGAATGTTAAATTGCTTTGGCTTTTAAATAGTAATACTAATGCTAATTTAGCACGTTGGCTCAGGCTCCTTTCCTCTGTAGCTGAGTCAATCTCTGGTTCTTTGTTTCCTCCCTGATCTGACTTCAGGCTTGTGTTATTTTTTCTCCTCCCACGAATAATGAAGCCTTATGTCACTGCCGTTTTCTCAGACTGTATCGTCTTTCTTGCTGGAAATTAGTGTATTAATGTGTTTACGTCCAAACTGTATCCAGTTATTTCAGAAAGCATAGAAATATTAAGGATAAAAATAGGGATTTACACACAGTAAACCTCCACACAAAGTGTAACTGCAGGAGCTTATATACGTTGAAAGTTATCTGCTGCCTTTAATGAAACCTGTCTGAAGGTATCAGTGGCCATGCTGTCATGCTGTGCAGCTTCACCGTACAGGTGCATACTGGATAGAGAAGAACGGCTGCTGAGTTTGTTTGCGTACATGTTAGAAATGGTCCACCTCCCTCTATGGGATTTCCTTTAACACTGCGGCTCCATTTCCTGTTTTTGAATTCCTTTTCTCCCTCAGCACTTTAGAGATAGTGGAAACTGTTTTCAGGGGGACAGATTAGCTTGACGTTACCTACATAAACTGACAAGATTTTATTTCATATGTTTGTTTGATTATTAAATCAATGGTCAAAATTTGAAAATGCTTTATTAGCCTGCAATTTTAACTGCACTACCTTGGTTTTTATGCGTATACTCTCTCATATCTTAACATCATTGCAATACTGCAGTCGCGCTGCAATTAGTTGTCTGATCAAAGCTTGTATAAAGCAGCAGATCACTGCAAATTTGATTCACATTTGCATCAGCTGAACAGTTTTTATGAAAGGGGGGAAACCTTGCAAAAATATTCCTAATAGGAGGAATTTTGAAATCCTACAGAGACTGTCCCTGCGGCTTTTTAACTGTTCTAGATGAAGCCTGAACAAAAGGCTCAGTAAACTCTCTTTGAAGAGTGTCTAATTACTGACAAAAGCACCTGGACCTCTGCCAGATCTCATAGACTGGCTAACAGAGCCCTGTTAATAGGGTCTATTGAAGATTTAAAGCTTTGGGACTATCTGCTACCTCCACGCCTTCTACTGTATTCTGTTTTATTCTCTTGTTACTATGTTGTTGTGGGCACTTGGCTTTGCTTCATTGTGTTTGTTCGGTTAGTTTGTAAGCAGAGAAGCAATAGGACTGACATAGGAAAGAATGAGTGGCTTAAAGAATTGAGTTTAAGTATAATTTGTTTAACTGTGGTTCAGGCTCTTATTGCCAGTTTCATTACTATGGCAAGAATAAAAGCAGCTGTGGCACAAAAAGCATAAATATAAATGACATAGTGGCTGATCTGCAATATAATTGGATTTATATTCCTTTATGATAATAATTCTCTATTTGAGGTTTCCGTTTTTCTAAGGGGGAAGATGCTGTTTGTATAATAAGAAGGACAAAGCAGTGGGTGGGGAAAAGGAGTCAGTGGGGGAATCTGTTTTTTGTTTGTTTGTTTTTTTTTTTTTTTACAGATAGGACTCTTTACCTAAACATGAGCTAAGCAGTCTGCTCGGGAGCTTTAGTTCTGCATTGCATCGGTCTGGACACATGAGATACCGTTTTCCATTTTCAAAGCTCATTTATAATGAAAATTCTGTTTGTCAACTTCGAGGCTCTGTGTTCTGTCACAGATTATTAAAGAATTTTCAAAAGACTCCTCAAATAAAAATTGCAAAACAGAAGAAGGAAATGTTTGTTGTTGCACTCCTGCCAAAAGTAGGAAATCTGTTTATTGTGAAGTGAGTTAAGCACTGAATAGTATGACTTCTGTTGTTTTGTTGTTCTTGTTGGTTAAATACAGAGAGGAAGAAAAGCATTAGTTAAAAATGAGGGCTTGGATCTAAAGTTCAGTCCAGTATTCAAATAAGCAGTGTTCCTTTTTACAGAATAGTCTTGAGGATGCTAAATAAAAAATGATAAAAAATTAATGGACAGCTGCTTTGGGGGAGATGTATTTCTTCAATTGATCAGTCTGGTTAATGATTGATAGCAAATACTACATAAAAAGGAAATAGTTCAATTGTTCCCTGAAATGGAACAGGGACAGCTGTAAAAATTAAGATACTCATAAACAGCTTTCAGGAAGCTGACTTCTTGGAAATTCTTGTTGTATTTATCGTTTGCGAACACACCCAAGCCACTTATCTGTGCCATCGTTTTCTTATGAGTCAGACTGAAGCAAAATCACGTCTTAGCTAGGTTTTGATGGATATTTTCAAAAACTGTGTGTGACATTTAGGAAGACTACACAAATTAGTGGGCAGGAAATAATTGAGGTGTCTGCAGCTAAAAGCAGTGGAACTGAAGCTGCAACACTTAAGCTAATTTGCATGTGTGCCTAAACTATATGAATTCTGAGTGAGTAGTTGTGTTTATTGTTTCCAGTAGTCTGTTAAAACCTGACCTTGTGTTTAACAAATGAATCTTTGATTGATCACTGAGGTGCAATTGAGATTGATATTTACACTCAAAACTTTCTGGCTGCTGTTACTGTTTTTTAACAGAAAAGAAGATTTGTTTTTGATAGTCATGTCACAGCAGTAAGACCTGCAATCAGTTAACACTGTCCTACTTTTAAATGATGCATTAGTTTTCCTGTTAGAATTCTTGTACCAGACAAACAAGTTAGACCTGGTAGCATTTCTGCGACATTTCCCGCAAAGATCAGGTTTGATGAGAAGCTGTCTTTTTGTCAAGGAAGACATGCATAATGGTACAAAGTTCTTGCGCAAGATGTTTGTGTGTGTCGTTTGCAAACAATACCAAGGGGATTAAAAGTTGCAGTGCATCGTACTCCGCAATGATGAGGAGATGCAATGCAAACTAAATAAGCTCTAGTTGCGGTAAACATTTTGTTTCCTTGTACATAACCTGCTGTGTTGCCTCAGTGAAAAAATATTGCATAAATATTGCGTCTTTTTGCTGAAGAATTCTGTTTTGTTTGAACAGTCAGCATGTAATTTTCCCACAGCAAATCTACCCGCGTATGTGTGAAAACAAGACGGGTTTCACACAGGATTTCTTTAAAAGCATACTAAGAAAATGAAGAGGGGAAATCACATACTCCCCCTTATGACGCAAGAGAAAAAAAAGCTTTCTTTTTTTTTTTTTCTATTTGAATAAGAATCACATGGACTCATGTAATGAAGTTGAGTCTAGTTCCTGCGTACAACTGAGTCTTTGTCAGCCAGATTGTAGAAACCCTTTTTCAGACAATAATACTGCTATTTTCTTTGAGACAGAAAGCCAGTGTCAGAGCCGACAGAGAGAAGCATGTCAGCAGCCGAATTTCTGTCTCAAACCTCAAATTAATTTGATAAAGTCATAATGTTAAGTAAAAAAAAAGAATCTCCTCTTTTAAAAATATGATGAAAGAGCAAGATACATTTTGTCTTTTTCATTAAAGATAATTTGAAACAGCTGATATGATGGCATTCATTTAAGCTTTGGTACAGTTTGATTGCATGTTTCTTTATCAGTCTTTGTATTTTAATATGGAGGGCAAATAACTGCATGTCAGCACAAAAGCTTGAAAAGAGTTTCTGATTAGTTTTTCATTTTTTTCAAGATGGTATGGAATGATGTGCCATCTGGGTTTATCTTCTTATTGTTGTCTATAAGCGAATGTACCAGACTAAAAAACAGATAAGATTACATTTCTTCCTCCAAAAGTTCACATGCTGGCAATTCTAGCTCAAATAAAAAGTTTACAGTGCCAGTTTTTAACTTGCTTACTTTTTTAAACATAGTCTTATCTTATATTCTGAGCATATGCACTAGGGAGACTTTCAGATTCCCAGTGGTTTAAAAAGGGGTTGGCTTCTTTGCTTTGTTTATCTCCCTGTTTGATATTTGTAGTAAAATTACAGACAGCTTACTGAATATTTCCTCATCCAAGAACAGAACGCACATGCATATGGGCAGACAGTTGAATTCTTGATTAACTAACTGAAAACATTTCCACACTTGTCTGTCCATTGGCCAGCAGTAGTTACTTGACTTTGAATGTCAAGGCCCATTATCTCTTTCACCCAGTTTCTGTGTGTAACCTGCTGTAGATGTACCTCACAGGGCTGCCCTCATCTCCTCAATAGGAATTGGATGAACCCTGCTGAAAAAACGTTGTCTCCATTTAGACTGTAAGAGCTTCTCAGCAGTTAAGGGAGTGACAGCAACACGAACCCCACACACAAATCTGTCTGCTCCTTGAAGTGAAATTATTCCATTATGCCGTTATTCTATGGCAGTTTGGAACTGGCATCGTTTCAGTGTAGCAGCTAATGTGACCTTCATTATGTCTTTGCTCTTCTACTCGCGTGTCTCTAGTGATCTGCAGAGGCGGATAGACAGAGAGAGGGAGGGAGGTGCGCTGTGATTTAGTTGTCCTTCACATCAGGTGCTTTGTCCTTGCGGCAGGCAGTTCTGTCTTCCTTCTCAGAATATTTTTTTTCTTCTTTTTTGGTTCTTTTCTTGTCTACCCGGGTGTTTTGCTGTGCAGCGAGCACAATTCTGCAGAGGGAGGAAGACCCAGACTTACTTTCACTGTATGCATTCTGCTTCTGTCAACAGTTTCTGTAGGAGCTGGCACATAACGAAAGCCTGCTGCAAACTGGGTTAATATTGTGTCGTCGGACTTGTAGTGAATTTGCACCTCTGTGTATGCATTATTAGTGTGCATACATGTTTAAGGCTGTAAGCATAACAGATCCTGGTGCAGCCAGTTTCAAATCAATTCAGAAATTTTAATTAGTCCCGAGTTTCTCCAGAGTTCATCCGCAAGTCTCATTAGTGAGGAGCCCACGATACCCCTGTGCCTCTAATCTCACTCTGTCTACCGTCATCCCGCTGAGAATTTGGATCTTTATTAATTCCTATGACGTGGTGACCCCTGTGTTCAGCACATAATTATTTTCTCTGTTTTTAAAATGATGGTGAGCAACTTACTGCTGGATTTTTTTTTTCACTTTGCTGACCACCACCTCACCTTTTTGGCTGTTTTTCTCATTTCCTCATGTTAATTTCTGTCTTTGCACTTCTTTTTTAGGTGACCTGGGCAGAGCAACAGGTGTCTAAACGGAGAAAAAAGAGAGATGTCTACGTGGAACCTTTTGATCCCAAGTTCAGAGACCAGTGGTACCTGGTGAGTGTGAACACTGCTGAACAGAAACATCACTGACAAAAGGAAATGTGTGTTTTTTGTTTGCGTCTGTAGGACATCTTTCCACATTGCATACTGGTTGAGCTTTTTCATCCATGCAAAGTCAATACAGGTAATTAAATCAAGGGCCTGTGAAGTTTCCCCCTAGTCAAAAGGCAAGCCCCTATGAATCCAGTGTACCGTCTTTGTGTGAAATGCTCTTGTGTGTCTTGTTTGCTGAAGAAGAAACACTGGGTTTGAGTGACTTCATATGAAGGATTCAGCTTGAACAATATCATGCATACACATGCGGAGCTCCTTTGAATTCTGAATAGCACGCTTTTTTAAACATTTGTGGTTTACTTAAGTCCACAGAGCACAGCAACAAAGAGTGAGAGACAGAGGTGATTCACTTTGAAGCGCTCTTGTTTTCGGCTGATTGATTTTCACGTTTGACTTGAAGAATGTCACTGATACATTGGCCTGTTGAAGGCAGCAGTAACAACCCCTGAGACGTTGTGTTCGGCTCCACTTTTCCTTCAATTACTGTGAGAGTGCTTCAGGCTGGAGAAGATTCATGATGATGCAAAGCAGACTTGCATCACCAGTTGTTCAGAATGTGTGTGCAGACCGACTTCCCCAGTGTGGTGGAGTAGTTAGTGGCAACTTGAAAGGCAAATGAGGCAGATAAAAGCCTGCTGCTGGGTTGTATCACTGTGACAAGATGTAACAGATTCTGCCATTAGTTCACAGCACTTTGTAGTGTTTTAATGACAGTAAAACCTGTCTATGATACTGCAGTCAGAATGCAAAGTTTTGTGCTGAGTTACGCACCATTTTATTTTTTTATTTATACTGGGGTTTAACAACTGATTGTTTTCATTAGTCAACCAGTTTTTTTTCTCAATTAATCTTGACTGCTTTTAATCTTTAAAATGTCAGAAAAGATTTAAAAAAATCATTACAGTTTCCAAGAGCCTGAAATTGTTTTCAAGTTCTTTTGTCCAATAACTAATTTAAACCCAAGATAATTTCTTAACTATCATACTGTACATGTAACAAAAAAGGCAGTACACTTTCCATTTGAGAACCATAAAAAGTTGTTGATTAATTTTCTTTCAAACAGCTAATGCTTTCATTCCAAAAATATAAACTAAAGAAATTGCAAATTTTATAATAGAAAAATAATCAAAAGATATTACTAAGGCTTAAGGTTGCAAATTTCTGTGACTATTCAAGGTGGAAGCTTTTACCACATTAGAAGCAGACATTATTGAAAATTCCAAACGTGAGAACACTAATTAAACAAGACTCGAAATAGACTCACTTCATCTCCTCAAATTGCGTGTTCAATCAAGCCGCATCCAACATGGAAACAGCTAGCTATCAAAAACTAGCAGAAGATTTTAAAGAGCTATAAACAGTGGATTCTGCTTTAGGCTACTATCTGCTGTTTAACTGAAACATTATAAAAGTTGATTGGATGCATGTTGTCTTTTGGCAGAGAGTGCAGTTGTGAGGTCTGCGCATGTGGTGGGAAAATACACTGTGCATGCAGAGGGCTGTAATTTTGCTGATTTCCTATTCAGTGTGATGCTGGCTAATTATCTGTTCATGTGGTAAAGATTGCGCTGCTGAATGCATACTACACAAGGTACAATATTATCGTGAAACTGTGCAAAATGTCCCAAATTCCTGTGTTACTGAAACTAATGTCCTGCTATTTATGAATAAGCCTATTATGCATTATGTGGTCCCTTTTAAAGCCCTGTTGACTTAGTATGAGAGGAAACATAAAAATAAAATCTGTAGGCCACTCATGAGGTTGTCAAGCTTATTAAACACCAGCTCAGCTCCGTCTGAGCAGAATATCAATATAGTCAAGTCGAGACTTGCAAAAGAAAAAAAAAGCATCAGAAGATTTTATTTTTAAACCAGTTGAACAAACACTGCTTAGGGCCATGAAGTAATGTTATGTTAGTGTATACCTAAAGCTAATGTTAGTCAATAATTTGTTCTAGAGGTATATAATTTGTATTAGGAGCATTGTGTCTAAAGTGTTGGACACTCAGTTTATGACTGGATAGTTTTAATGTGTTTGAGGTGCTGGATGAAAAGTAAGAGGATTACCAGGGTTGAACCTTTGGCACCCGGAATGAATGCACCAAATTTAATGGCTGTCCATCCAATACAACTCGAGAAATATTTCACTCTGGATTTATTGGTTGGACATCTTGCCTGACAAATATTCCTGGTGTGACCCTGATTATATAGCTCAAATATATAGACTGTATATTTGTTGGCCAGTAGCTCTGTGTAATCTGATGGTGGTGAAAGTTAACTAAACAACTGTGTGGAGACAAACGGGGGAAAAAGTGCACTCACTTGCTAAAAATAGATGCTAATTTGGTTGGTTTACTGTAAGCTTATAAACTTTCCATTGGGGCTTTAGATGGTATTGCTTTCATTCATAGTTTCAGTCATCTGACTTCAACTTAACTTCCCTCCAGCTTATCTGCAGGATCTGTAGGATTCTTCTGACTAAAGTTCAAGATGGTGCTGTTGATGTGAATGAGCCCTGTGCTGTTAAAATATTTACACTTAAAAAACATCTCTCACTGTTGTTACATTCTGCGTATTTTAAAATTTTGGTAATTGTGGTGATATATATCCAGAAGCGCAAAGATGCAACAAAGGTTGTCACGTTGTAGGAGTGTGTTGCCTCTCTCTCTGTGCCGTAAATAAGTTTGTGCCTCATTAAATCTGAACTTGGCTGCCCAGATAAGAGTATGCGTGGGTCTGTTGGCACTGGCAGGGTGTCCTTGGTGGATAAATGCTAATGGTCAGCATCTTTTATTACAGTGAATATTTGAGAATTTCTGATATTTATCCGTATGAATACAGGTTGATTTCTCCTAATATATTAATGGGCAAGCCTCAAAGCAGAGATCTCAGGCTGCACAAACGTTCACAAGCTCAGGTTGTCAGTGAGTAGGAGGAAGGCTGACATCAAGATAGAAAGAAAAGAACTGACTTGATGAGCAATATTCAAAATGAAACCTCACACAATACAGATACCTCACTCAGATTTGTTTTATATTCACTGTGTCAGTCACAATAGACTTTTCCAATCTGAGTCAGCATTGCAGAGCAAAACTTTAAGCTGCAATTCGTTTTCTTCTTGATGGTTTAAGTTTGAACCATATTACAACATTCAGGAACAAACCTCATCCTTTATGATGATTATGAGGGTTCGAATAAAAGGTCCTCACAGGTCCAAAAATGGTCACACATACTCAAACAGCTGGAAGTAGACAACTAGGAGCTAAACTGGATCAGTGTTTTATTTAGAACCACACACACACACACACACACACACACACACACATTTTTAGATGATGATTGCGATTGTCTGATCACTGGATCTTATGGGATCCACTTGGGTATTGAAGTCATAGAATGGGATCTGACCCGGATTGACTCTCTTGTCCTCAGGATTGGTTTTACCCGTGAAGACCTCTATGCTGTAATCTAAGAGGAGAAAATGGCAAATGGTACATGGGATAGATGACACACGCCTGCACACTTTAAAGAGAAGAGCTTTGAACTAGAATGAAAGCCAGATATGGCTTTGGACCAAAGGTCAACTTGAATGTCAAAAGCATATCAAAAGACATTCAAAATCATTACTCTGTGCCATCATTAAGTTCACTGGTGCTGCGCTTTGTATTAATAATAAATGCAATAACTGTAAGCATGGCCCTGATCCTCTCAGAGCAGAAATGTTCTTTGTAAGCTTACAATACTGTCCTCCCCTCATTGAGAAGTGTTAGCTATTCACCAGGGAAGAATGACTTATATTCAATAAGAAGCAGCATTTTTCCCAGATGCTTCAGTAAAAGGCCCAGTCCTCATCTAATGTATAAATGACTGCCTTTTTTTAAGCCCTAACAGATTTAGTTAAAAGCACAGTCTTGTCTGCACTCAGGTGTCTCTTAGATAATTTGATTTCTTCTAAGCTATTTGCTCTCTCCATCCGTAGTTCAACGACAACCACCGTGACTTGAACGCCAAAGCTGCATGGCAGTTGGGCTACACAGGTAAAGGGGTGGTGGTGTCCATCCTGGATGATGGAATAGAGAAGACTCACTCTGACCTGATGGATAACTATGTGAGTACAACTCCTAAAATATTATGTTTTGGTGGAGAAACTGTGTTTCTCCAAGGGCAAACAGAAAGAAAATAACAGCAGAACAAAAAAAGCTGATTTTAAATTACAGTTTGTATCCTCCTTGTACTAAAACTGAGTGAATGATGGATTTTAAGAATCCATCCTGACAGATTCTCATATTTCATATTTTGCAGGTTGTTTAATATTTGAATTAACCAAACTCAGTAAAGGCTCTTTTCTGCATTGGAATCTAACATTTCATCTGTGTTTTCTAAGGACCCGGAGGCCAGCTACGATGTGAATGATGGCGACCCAGACCCTCAGCCTCGATACACGCAGCTTAATGACAACAGGTAGAAATCTACACAGACAACTACTTATTTTCTACTCTTCTCTTTGTCGTTTAGCCTGCCCTGGGACCACCCACTTGTGTTTCCTAAGAGCCGCTTGTGTGGGGGAACATTAGGATTATATTGCACTTGTTCATTAATTTGTCTCCTTCGCTGTCTGATAGCTGACAACTGACATGTAAAATAGGCCTATGGCTGTTTCTCATTCACTGTTGAGTCAAAGGACATCATTTATGGGAACAAAACTAATTAAAGGCCATAGCTTATGGGGTTTATTTTGTCCAAGGCAATTTAATTTTCCGCCATTTAATGCTTTTTACTCTCCACAAATGGGCAATTACTGCCTAATATGAATCCTGCCCCCGACTTAGAGTTTTTGGGTTTGTTTTGGCCGCTTAAATCACACAGGCACCGCCGATGCATTACCATAGTCGGGTAAGTAGAGTAAATCTACACTAGAATTAAAACAAGTGGGTGAAGGAAATGGCTTTATTGCAGCGGCCTCAGATGGCATAGGGGTTGTTTACCACCACAGTGATGCCTTGCTGAGAATTGATTGAATTAAGTTCATCAGCATTAATGAAACCACACAAATCTCTTGGCTCTTGTGGACCCTTCCTTGTCTTTTTTCTTTCCCACAACCTGCCTCCCTTCTGACTTTAATTTCTTTGCTGTAATCTGCTGTTTGTGGGCCATTGGCAGGAGAGGCTGTTTTTTTTTAATCGCAAGGCTCACCACGATTACAAGTGATACGATTATAGTTGGAAGAAGGGATGGAAAACAAAAACTTCCCCAGCAAAGAAAGAAGCCTGAAGCATGCACCGGGAATAAGTAGGCCAGGAGGATACAGTCGGAGCTAAACAATAGCCTGAACATACTGTAACTAAGCTAATGCTTTATCAACTCCGTAGAGGCTTTGTGGAACATATAAGTGTGGAGGCCATTTGGAAGGTGTGAAATGTTTCACACACACACACGCGCACACGCGCACACATGCACACATGCACACGTGCACACACACACACACACACACACACACACACACACACACACGCACACACACACACACACACACTCTTATCAGTAAAAGTTTTGATAAACATGAAAACAGCTCAAACAATATGCTGTCTCTTTCTAAATCAGCCTGTTTGAGTGTTTTTGTGCCAGTGCCTGAGACCGTTTTCCCTAACTGATGGAATTTATTGTGGAAGAATGTGGGAGAACATCCTTCCAATGCAGCTCCACAAATCTACAATCTATGCCAAGGCACGCTTAAGCTCTTCTGGTGGCTCATAGTGGCCTGGAGCCCAGCTAAGACACTTACTATTGATGTTTCCTTTTTGGCTGCAACGCTTTCCAACCCTCGCTCACCTCAGCCCTTATCTCTTGCCACCCAGCTCTCCAAGTCTTCCTTATGGCAGGACCAATTGAGAGGGAGTGTATATATATATGTGTGTGTGTGTGTGTGTGTGTGTTTCTCTTACTTTTACAGTGGGTTGGTACTGATGCATGTGTAAATAGCTTGTGGGCGTGCATGAAAATGTGTAAGGTTGTGTTGGACTGTAAATGTCTGCTCCCTGCAGAAAGCCCAACTCTGTTCAACTCCATAAAGCCGTCTTTCTTTTCAGTTATACGGGAAGCAGTGAGGATGGCTCAGTAGCAATGTGACCATTCACTCTCGTGTTTATCTAAGATGATGATGTTTCCCTTTCCAGGTTTTCCTCTAACTGCTATCGGGATGATTTCCAAGTGTGCATTTTCTGGATTAAACCAGGATAAACTGGCATAGAGTCTTCCTTTTAAGAAATACTTAAGTTATTGGCTCCTGATTTTGAGCAAGGCAATCCCTTAGTATGATGTCAAAATCACTCTATTTAACATGTGCCATAAACATGGAAAGTTCTTGATGATGGGGAAGATGATGCACTGGGGAAAAAGAAACAAACTTTCTTTCAAAATGGTGGGCAGCGCAGACTGACTGCACATGTGCATTCAGAAATAGTTAATGCACATAGATGGATGAAGGGACGGAACTCCAAACAGATGGCTGATTAATTTTCACCAGACCCTACATTAATCTCTCTCTTGACATTTCCTTCGTATTCCTCTCTCTACCGCGCTCTACAAACAATGTCAGACCTTTTGTCCTGAAGGCCAGCTCATTAGTAAACTGGCAGAACCATTTACAGACTAAAGAACGAGCAGAGCAAAACAGTTGTGCAGATTTACCTTTGAGGTTCAGTGCAACCCAAAGACTAATGAACAGCAAACGACGCTATCCATGGCCTCAAGAGCCACAGTGTTTTTTTTTTCTTTTCTTTCTTTTTTTAAGTAATTAGGATCAAGTGAGGGAGAAAAATCAAGTATGTTAAAGATGTTGTATTCCAAACTCTGAATGTGTGTAAAAAGTAGGAATTCAAAGATAAAAAAGATCAGTACAATGTTGTGCAAGAGCAGATTGCTGTTCATGTGTCTTCTGGGTCACATATATTTTTTTCAGTCACCTTGTTTTAAGTCACTAATTTTAGTACATCAAAAACTGCAGAAGACAAATGTAAATCTTGTCAAGAATCACCTATCACGTGAGGATTGCTTTATGTTGACACAGCACAAGAAAACCTGCATGTTAGTGGCATATCTGTATATATAAGACAATGATACTTTAGTGCCATTCCTCCTTTTTCACCATGCACAACTGGGCAGTGCAGATTTGGTGCACACTTATTCTTTCCTTGCACTAT